>CAUJNA010002124.1:390091-410091 GCA_963377175.1 Effrenium voratum
CGAAAGCTAGCTTTAGCTAGCTGAAGTTTCTCCTTGCGTAAGCAAGGTAAGGGGCTCAAATGCCGAAAGATCGATTTTTTCAATTATTTGAGCCGAAAAGATTGCAAAACATCAATTATTTAGAGCCCCCCCCTCCCCGGGGGTCTCAGGCTCGATTCCTCCCTGGTCCATCCCCCCCCCCCCCGGGCAGTGGCTCAGTGTTCAGCAGTCTCGGTTTGCCCGTTTTGGACTTGGTGCTACGAACTTTTACATGTTCCACCGATTCAGCCTGTTCATTTGAGACCTCAGTCTTCTCGGTAAGCCACCTCGCAAGAATCTTTGCACACGCTGCATGCAGAACCCAGAGGTGCTTTAAGACAGCTTCTGACGCCTCTCGTTGTTTTCATTTTTCAAGGTTTGCCACGCCACCATGTGCGTTTGCGTGTCGCATCCTACGAATCTTGCCGGGCCTCTCGTTGTACACAAGCTCAAGTTTTGGTCCAAGCCATTTCCTTGACCACCCGCCATGTTTAATCGCAAAGGGTTTCCCAGGAGCACTTCGCAGCAACGCCTACTCGGTGGCTCTTGGACCTCCAAGGAAAGTCCTGGCCGATGCAGTGGTCGAGTCATGGATTGCAAGAGGATCACAAGGCACCCAGTGTGGCCCCCCGGGTTTGATATGGCGTTCGGAAAGCGGGATAATCATTCACAACAAGTTTGTTGACAGGCAGAGAACTCGCAGTGATTTGTCATATCGTGCAGACGAGGGATACAGCTGTGGGCACATGCCGCATTCCAGCCACCTTGTTGCCTTGCGGCAAACGGCATGGGCTAAGGACGACCTGCTGATCCCTGAGGGCGCGCTGCTTTTTGCGCTGCATCCTGCCGTGGTGGACATGGCTCTTGACCGAAGCCCTGTGGAGGAGATGCTACGTCTTCCGGGGGTTTGCCCATCAGAATTAGGTTATTGGGATGGAGCAAACAGCAATGACACCTCTTTTTGAGGCCATCTTCAATCAGTCTGAATGATTCCAACTCTTGTATCATGCAGGCAACGAAAGCCAGCACAAGGTTCATGGTCACAATGCGTCCTGGCTTGCACGCTTTGGCTAGCTTGCGTTTGTTTGGCGTTCAGCGAATCTGGTCAGGAGGACTTCTCAAAGTATGCCTTTGGGATTGGCCCACGCAGCTGCCTGGGGCGGCCGCTAGCAGAAGCGATCCTGGGCCAGATTTAGGCGCTCAAATATCGCTCGCATTCGCTTGAGCAAACCAGAAAATCACCGCACATAGGGCATTCTGTTTGGATGGGCACAAACTGATGCAATGAACGAACCTATTGGTCGATTCTGGGGCAGTTTCTGATGTGCTAGATCGTTGAGATGGGCGCCGGCGGGCGTGCCAATTGCCAAGGATTCTGCCCGCAGTCGTAGGATGTGTGCTGGAGCGCTACAAGGTGTCGCCGGGAGGTGACGGCTTCCCGGAACCCATGATTGGCGAAGTGTGTCTCGGCAGAGTCAGCCCCCTCCCGGAAGACGGAGACCATCTTCAAATTAAACCCTTGGAAATTGTGCAATTTGAGCTGTCGTGCATTTGGCTTGCTTGACCACACAACAGACATCTTGCCTTTCGCCTGGCCAGCCTCAACGCTTGTGGTCGGGCTGAGGAAAGGTCAGCTGATCCGCCCGAACGCAGTAAAGATGCGCTGGGAGAAGCGAGAGTAGATGCATGAACGGCCGACAGCAAAAGTGCCTGGCGTTTGCATCTCTTTGAGCTTGGTCTTTGTTCCCGGCAGTATGTGTTGGCCAATTGAACTGGAGTCTCTGTTAAATTGGTCAAACGGGGAACGAATCGGGAGCTGTACGGCCCTTTGCTAGCAGGGGGCTCGGGTCCCTGTGGAGGTGGCAAGCGCTTTTGTGCGCGCATAAAGTTTACAAGCTAAGTGGTCGTGGGCAGTCCCGAACGACGACCGCTTCTGCTGGCTAATTATTTGCAAGCCGAGTCTTAGAGCCAACAGCTAAACCATGGATGGCATCAGCACCTTTGCTCACTGGGGTCAGATGATTGACGGTCATGAGTTATGCTTCATTGAGCTACTTTTGTCCACACGCAGGTCCTTTTACTTGGTGTGTGTGTGTGTGCTTTTGTGAATATCAATCTCTGGCAGCTAGTCCAACATATTGAATGCTGAGGGAGTTGATCCTTTTGATCGGTCGCCCATGGCTTTCCCTGATACGGGCCTGGGGCAATGCCGCGAACTCAGATTGCTAAGACTGCCCTACACAATTATCGATGAATGACTATATTGGACATAGCATTGGAAACACTAAACCGATAGGACTTGTCAAACGTCAAACAATTGGGGCGTCCGGGAGAACCGAAAGATCGTGTTTCCACTGAAAGGCATCCTGCAGAAGCATAGACCAGTGGAGGGACAAAAGTCCAGAACTGTGATTGCAAGGCTCATTGGTTCCCCAAGCGCAGCCTTGCCCAACCGATACCCCAACCCAAGCATTGGCCGATACCCTTAGTAGTCTGACCTCGTGGCTAGGAGTCTATTTGCCGCACACACTTGTGGGGGTTTGTGGTTGGCTCCAAAGGCAAGAAAAGGACATCGCCTTGATTGGCTTTTGAGACAGCCTTGTGTCGCAGTGCCAGTTCTGGTTGACTCCAGGTGTAGTGCGATTCACATATGTTGTTTCAATTTGCCATGCGCATTTAAGGCAAGTCCAAAGAAGAGCAAGCTGGAATCCGCAGACTAGCGTCCCTTTTGTGCATTTGAAGCAATTGCTATCTGGATACAACCGAACTAATCCGTATCATGCATCTGCGAATGACTGGCACCCATACGTCAGAGGGTTCCAAAAGGGTCCAGCGCGCATCAAGGATCATCGTGATGCATCAAACATCATGGAATAGCATCATCTACTGCAAGCCAAACTGCGGGCACGTGTGTCAACTTCAACGAGATACATGCATCCGCATGGCCTAAGTGCTTGTTCACTATGTGAGATGTATCACAATGCATCACAGACATATGAGCGACCGACCACGTAAGTTGAGATGTGCCCGTGTCCCCCCCGCAAATAAGCGAGTTCAGAATAAGGTAGTGTTTCAGGAAACCATGCAAAGCAGGATGACACCACGTAGCCTTGATGATGCAGAGGCTTGAACGTCCTGCAGCCGGCTTTGGGGTTCGCAACAAGCAACAAACTAAAGCGAGCCCGGAACAGTCCAGAAACGAGTCCAGAATGAGTACTATGGCTACACAAGTGAGACATTGCCAAAGCGCACTTTGCATATTGCACGGATAAAGTGTGACTTTAGCTGGAGCTGCCCATGCGCGCTTTGCGTACTCACTTCACACAGTTGTACTGAAAACTGCAGCCACCGATCAAGTGTACTTTGTGTTCTACACTTGACATCACTTGACTTAAAAGGTGCGATTTGGGAGCTTGAAAGCGCAGAACGCACAAAGTGCCGCAAAACGAGCTGGTCCCTCTCTGAATTTCTTCGATTTTGTTGTAAAACGACTCCAATCGAGCCCAAATCCAGAACGAGATCATTAGTGCGCGGATCATTGAGTTGCTCCCGCAGTGATCAATCAGTTGAAGGATCTTGAATCACCAACGGGTGATCCCTGGTTGGTCAAACTACTACCATTCTGCCGGACCTGCCATGCAAGGGCTGTAAGGAGCAAACTGTGAAAGTGTCAGCCACGTTGCCCAGGTTCAAAAAGAAAAAGAAGGACTCGACTCAGCTGCGCCGGCAGAACAGTTCGAGCCATGGTTCCAGAAAGCCACCAAGCATGATTCACTTTGGGGTTCTGGAGATGCTTGGTGTGTGGGGTGTGCTTGGGATTTGTGAGCATCTCTTTCTTTCTGCCAGGACGAGGAAGGAGCGGAGCAGCTGCAGCTACAGCTGCAGAAGCTCCAGGAGGAGTATGGCAACTTCAGGCGACGGAGCGGTGGGCCGAATCAAGCGGACTCATTGCCTGGCGACATTGGCGACATCGGCTTCCCAGCCAGGATGAAGAGGAATGGGGTGTGCTGGTGCTTGTTCTATTAGGGGACCCCAAGAAGGGCTGGGGTTCCTGTTGGTTTCACTTAAAAACTACAAAAAGCGTACCCTCAAAAGAAGACACACCCAAATGGTGTCATCCAGTCAGCAAACACAAATTGTGGATACTTGTTGGTCAATTTGACAAATTGACCTGAAGCAAGAGTGTGGCTTTGCAATGAGCAATCATATTTTCAGCCCAGTGTGCTTGCGTTCTCTTCGGAGCCTGACGTGACTGCCGAGAGCTCGTGCATGCATCATTCACGCTCGGCCGGTGGGCGTAGGCCTAAATTCTGGAGCACGACAGAGCAGCCCAGCCAGTGTTGGCTGATGAGATTGTCCGAAGAAAGAGTGGTGATTTGACGGCTCCAACAGGTCATGCAGATCCCAAACAGGCTGCGCAATCGCACATCAGTCAGCAGAGTGCCCCTAGCATGTCGCGCAAGCTCCCAATCTTTGCCCTTGGAATACATACCATTTGGGCAGATTCCGGCACGCCTATGTCAAATCGAGTCTTTTGTTGGGCAATCACGACACCGGCCCTTGTTTGGGCTGTGGCCTGATGGCGGAGCGCTGGATATGGGGCTCGGCCTTTAGAAGGGCGCCAGAAGCGATGTTGGGCATCAACGAATCTCCCGGTCGGCAAAGTGATGCGTTTGAACTGAAAGTGTTGTTGTTGTTCTCTGAAATCTTTGGGGCCTTGCACTCGAGGTTCTTCATCCCGGTAGATTCACAGGGCTTGTCAGAGGGCTTGTGGGTGGCCCCTATCCCGTAGCTAGAAACTTGGCTGCATGCGTCCTGCTGTTGCCTTCCTTTCACCTAGGTCTTTGTTGGCCGCTGCTGGCGCCATGCCCCAAGTTGTGCCATTCCCACGCAACAAAGGCCGCAGAATCTGATGCGCGATTTTGTGTGATAGCCGGGCAGAATACTGAACACCTGGCATGGCTAAAAGTGCGACGTGAGACAAACTTGTCCGAGCCTGGCAAGAGAGCAAGAGAGTTTGGGCATGGCGGTTATGACCGGCTTTTCTTCCTGGCCTCCCCAACACAAACATTGAGGACTGCCTATGACTGCACCATGCAGAAGCCGGAGGACTGAACAGGGGAACTGCTCCAAGACAGGAATCCTCCGCAGCAAGCCCCAACCTTTGAAGGAGTTGCATCGATTTGCTTCATGTGCCACCACGACGTGTGTCTAGGTAACAAGTAAGTAGACTGGAGGGGTTCCTAGGTTATCCAGTGTAAAAGTTGGGCGATCCTCCTGGGGCCCGATGGGTTGAAATCGATTTTCACGCAGATTCCGGTGGCAGTGGGCAAGACACACCGGGGTGAGGAAGAACCATAAGGGCAAATAGAGCATCTTCGCTGATCTGTTTTGGTAGCCTCGGGCCACGAAGTTACATACTGCTTTTTCTGTAGAACAGGGTCCAGTCCGTGATACTATAGCACTCTAAAGGGTGATGCGGGACAAGCATGTCATATCATCATCCAAATAATTCATTTGGTGGCATTCCACACAACGAACTCCACGCAAACACTGAAAGCTGTTTGACTTTCAACAGTATTGTTGTATTCCAAGATTGTTTGGCGGCATGTGTGTAGCTTCTTGGGCTTCCAGAGCCAGCTTTCTTTACTTTCTGCATGTTTTGTTGCTTCTGTTGCAAAGCCCACATTGTGCAGATGGGAATGGAAGGCAGCTCGCTTTCATTATCCGACAACCTTATCCCAGATTCAGAGTACTTCCATTGCATCTTCATTCCTGCACACCTCCGCTTGAATTGGGTCATGCGGACACAAAGCCGGCATCATCTCACAAAGAGTATCCATGCTTGCGGCAAGCCCCACACTGAAGCCTTTCACGCATTGCATGAGCACCATGCAGCACAGTTGTTGCCTGCACCAATCAATGTTCGCCAGGATTGGGACATTTCCAAGCGCGCATACTGCTGCCCCAAGCTAAGGGCAGCACATCTCGGTCATCCAGCATGCCATCGGTTGCGAAATTCTGCCAAAGCATCTCAGGCGTGTTTCGGTCACTGTTTGAGATTGTATGGTGCTTCATGACTTCATGGCACAAGTGCAGTTGTCCTTGTGACTGGTTGTTTACATCCCTGGTTGGAGGGCTTCTGGGATTGTGCACTTTGCTTTAGCCTTTGCAGAAGCACCGCAGCACCGGCCGAGGTAGGAATGCGCCTTACTATTGCGCACCGTACACCATGGGCCCGATCCTCAGGAGCTGAACACATCAGATTGAAAGAAAGGGCGTTGCAGATGGTTGGGGGGTAATGCACATTTCCGGATACGTTCTCCGGCGTTGGCTGACGTTCGCTGCATCCAATCAGGCGAGCAGTATGGTGGTAGGCACAAGGCGAGAAGGTCAGAGTTCGAGCCACAATTGATGGCATATTCCCAATGGTCGGCATACCTAAGATTCAGATCTTTTCTGCTGCAAGTCACCGTCGTCAAGAGGCTGCAATGCGCCCTGCCTCTACCGCAACGTGACACTCACTTGTCAAGCCAAGCCCTGAGAGCACTCAGAGAGAAATCATCAAGAGCCCGCCCCAGCCAAGTTACTGGCTCAGGCAAGGATGGCTTTCCGCCATCGGGTGTCATATTCCAAAGAGCCTGCAACTCAGATTCAAGTGAACCCTGGCGCACCTGCCTCGTCCAAATGGAGCTTTGAGCAATACAACATTGAGTATGTGCTGGAAACACAGCCTGTATGCTTGATGCTTGCTGCCTTTTGGGTGCACTTGTGAGCAAGCTCCCTGTGTTGCTTAAAGAGGCCACGATTGGCATCAGCTTCCTTTGACAACCTGCGTATATTATACATAACTAGTAACTAGCTTCAGCTTTACGGTCTACAAAAGAATTGGGTTGCCGCCAGGAAAGATGGCTGCTTGCGAGCCTACTGGGACGTCATGGACCAGTGTGGGAACCCTCAGCACAGTTTCCACATGCAACGCACGGGAAGCGGGACGAGCCTTTCTAACCTGCTGATGCCTTCGGGCTTTCTGTCGGGTCGCGCGGGCTGGGCAGAGGTGTTTGAACAAAGGGCCTCCAGCCTCAGGTCCGGTTTGCAGCCGCTGCCACGCCACGGATGTTGGCTGTTGTAGCCTCAGGTGCTCTTCACCTGTACAGGCCTCATTATTTTGATCAAAGTCACCCCCTATTTGGGCGGGTTGAAGGGAAACAGCCCCATTTTCTGAGTTTGATAACCCCCAGAAGCAGTCAAAATAATGACCCCAACTGTATTGAATACTATTGACTGTGGTATAGCATCCTAGCAACACTATTTTGAACCTCTGGCATTGGGTCAAATGGCCCCTTCTGATTGGTTTGACGCATCACTCAGGTGAAAGGACCGGTGAAGCTGGCGACCTTGAGCGCGGGTTTTGGGGAGGGACACCAGCCCTAGCCCTTGAAGCCGCGCAAAACGAAGTGGTCAGTGCCAAGGGTGTGGATTCACTTTGGCCACAAACGGATGTGTTGCTTCACACTGGGTTGAGGTGCCCGAGAGCCCTTGATTTGCATGACTAGTATGTGTTCTAGATAGGATCGACCAACTTCTTTCACAAAAGAGACCGATGGACTGGACCTGGAGAAGTGATTGGGTCTAGTCAAAACGTTCACCAACCCAGTGACGTGAGTGTGCATGTGAATGCATGTACTAGATTTACCCAACGGGCAAATGTTGATGCATATTGTTGAATGCTAGTAGTTGTTGTTTGTTTCCCGTGCCAGACACGGACTGCAGCGGCGACCCCCTGACAGAGAAGTGGAACGCCACCACCAAAGAGTGAGGGAGCCAAGATGGATCCTCGCCGACAGCAGAGCAATCACCTTTGTCGCATCGCAGGCAGCCCAGACTATCATCGCAGAGAATAGATTCCAACGCGGTACATTTCCAGTATATCTGAAAAGAGGTCAGCCCATTGCCAACCAATAGCCAGCATTGTCACAGCACCTGACGCTGCCTACAATGATTTGGTGTATGCGTGTAGTCTTGTGTGCAATGGAACGGGTCTGAATTACAATTGATATTCTTGTTTTACTGCGGGCACTCTAGGAGCTCCGAACCTGCATGCCGTGACCTTTCGAATGAAGAGCTATCTCCGACTGCTAGTTAATCTTAGAATGCAGCCTCATGTTAATTGGCACAGACTGACTTTGCGCGTCCCATAGATTGTCAGCTATTCGCGTTGGCCGGCAGCATGCAGTGTTTGTGGCTCGAAAGCGAGCAACAGAGCTGGTCAAAGTGGCGATTCAAAGTCACTCAGTGGCGCTGGGTGCAAGAAGGTTGTAATGGACAGGTTCCGGGAAATGGTTGGGGGGGAAAAGGAATCTGAGTCTCACTCATTTTCTAACAAGCAACCACAGGCGAATGATTCTTCTTGTCAACGCACAGGGTTCTCATATGTGCCAGGGTCAAAGCACCTGCTTACGTGAGGTTTTTAGGGACGGTCATGGACCTTTTGTAGGGGCTTTCGACAGCCATGATAAGGGAGGGAACCGTGACCATGCCCCACATGAGAAGTTTTACCATGGCGCATATACATTGCCACGTTGGTGATTGCGGATGTGTACCATGCTCTGAATAGTTCGCCGATCGCCATGGCCTCAAGCTGAGGTTCTGCTGTCTGAAGAAGGGCAAGGTCTGGGAGCTCGTGTTAGATCTGTGTAAGAACTGTGGAGCAATGAACTTTGGAAGCCGCTCAAAGGGAGCCCTGATTCTAAACCATCCAGTTATATCCAGTTGAACTGTTTCCTTTTTTGAAACACTCCTGAATGACGTGGAGCAGGTCTAGTCCACATTGACATGTGGATAGGACTGGTGTGGATCAGTTTTGCTTTGTCATGCATAGATAAACTGGGCTGAGAAGGAGCTGGAATTGAGAGAGAGAGAGAGAGAGAGACCAAAATCCATGAACATTGCGAAATGAACCTCATCCAGCTGCAGGCCTGTCCTTCGCTGGTGTTCGCACCAACGCAGGCTGGCTGTGCACGAAGGACGCTAGAAATCGTGCTCTCTCAAGGAGACATGTTGGAAATCAGGCAATCTTTGATTGCCATGTGAAAGTTGGAACTCAGAAGAAGTCAATTATAGGATGGTTTTGTACACTTTCCAGAGCATAAACCCTCCTCCCCAAAATTCATAAACTTAAATCATATCAACAACTCTCTTGTACAATGTTTGCTGCAGTTGTCAAAGTGCTGAGTGCTTGTTCATTCTCTTAGACCCTCGTATGTAACCAGCTGCATCATACCAACTATTTCCTGACATGCACTAGCCTTTGCCGACTTGTCTACGGAACAACGGCTGCAAGCATGACGTCCCAGAAAAAGCCATTGTCAACCTACGAATCTTAGCATGCCGTCATGCAGCTGGGAAGCATCGTTCTACTTTCAGGGATGTTCCAGCAGATGTGCTGCTCACCAGGTGCACGAGACGCGCTTCGATTGTGAGGCTCGGGCAACTCAGGGTTTCAAAGACCTAGCCACGTTTGCTGTGTTGTGCCCATATCGTTGGTAAGTTGACGATTCTGGTAAAACATGACCGAGGTGGGTTTCCACATGAATTTCAAGCCCGATAAAGATGGACGGCTGCGTTTTGGTCCTTCATTTTTCGTGTCGGTCCTATCGATCCTTTGCGGATCGTCTCGTTTTCCCAGTTTTGGCGTGTCCTGAGTCACGCCTTCGTGCTCGCTATGGTGCTCAGAAGGTGGACCGGTAGGCCGCAACTGGTGGGTTGGTTGGTTGATTGATTGAGTGAATACGACCAAACATCAGAACCCAACTGATGCGCTACAGTCAAAATGGCACGACACCTGACCAGGTGCAACCAACATAAGATGGCTACCGTCAGAACCTTTCCCATGGGTTGATTCGGGCACGTTGGAATACGTTAGAAAGACAGAGAGAGAGAGAGAGAGAGAGAGAGAGAGCGAGAGCGAGAGAGAGGGAGAGAGGGAGAGTTCTGGGGTCTGCGCTTTGTTGTGGCCAGGACCACTTGTGGGATTGGAGGACTTCCTGGACCCAGGAGCAGAAGCCTGCCTGCCATGGTTGGAAAGAGAGAATTACAGGATTGATTTCAAACTCAGCGCACTGGCCCGCCGTGTGCTTTGTGGGTTTATGGCCACTGAGCTTTTTGGCTGGCATTGCCAGCAGTGGCTATAGTGGGTCGTACCTGTTCTCTCAGGCTCGCACATGAGTTCCAGGTTACAGAGCGACTGTCGGTAGGTAGCTTTGCAGGCCGATTCGCAGTGAATCAGAAAGAAAAGGCCGAGACCAACACAGTGGCTTGGGTTTTAAGCTACACGAACATCTCGGATCATGTGGCCAAGCCAAAGCGACCTGCCACGGACGGTTGGAATTTCATAGCTCGGCAGGGACTGGTGCTGCAAGAACCATAAGACTGGCTGCAAGGGCATGCCAGAGACCAAGGCGCCCAGGAGTAAGGCGCGCATTTGGGGAGCTGGAGGATGTCAGAACTGCCCGAGCTCGATTGCGTCGCCATACCCTTGGGTGTTGAAGTACAACAAATTTTGAAAACAAGCACACGAACACGTTCAGGAAGGCAAACACACGAAAATATGTTTAGATACATGTAAGACGGAGTCTGCATTGCCGTGATGCAGATCTAGATGAACGTTTCATTCATACAGGTTCCAAGGGGACGTCGCACTGCTCCGCATAAGCATTTGTTCTTTACCAGAGTCATCATTTAGGATTCCGCTGTCGGTCTACTCTCTAGGCATCCCAAAACGGAGCACGGAAATTTCACACTCCGCTGTCTGCTGAGCAAAACACAAGAACCCCTGATCTCGGCTCCGCGGACATTTGCCGGGTAGTAGAGTATTCGACCCCATAGTTGCATGCTATTGGGGAGTAAGATGGGAACTGCACTCGAGCCACGTTTTTGTTCATCTCGCATGCCAAATTAACCAGCAGAACTGGGCGAGTGAAGGGTTGGAAGTTTCAAAAGGCACAGTTGCTGTAGAAAGAACGATGCGCACACCCTCACACGTCTCAATTTGGTGACTCCGCGGTTCCTTGTTTCTCTATGTTGATGCACGCGTGCTTGCCTCAAATGAATCGGTCGCAAGCGTGCTTTCCCCAGCCGCCGCTCTCCTTCTCCGCCTTCGTGTCCTCGTCAGCGTCAGAGTTGAATAGCTTAGACAGTATATCCTGTCACCACGCGACATACGCTGTCGTATCCTCATGTCGCCATGCCTCGTCACTGTAGTCACGCAGAATGACCATGGTGTCGCAATGCACCGCGACGTCACATCCCGTAGCATGTCATCACGCATCTTCGTGATACGACATTGCACGGCAAATCGCACAGACTCATGCAAGGTTGATCGTTGACCGGTTTTGTTGCCAGGTCAATGTATCATCACACTTCTCACAGTCGCACCGTTTTCGATGTTTGACACCGGCGCCAACCGTTTGCTATGTTGATCAGCTTGGAGCCATCTCCAGCAATGAGACGCAATGAAAGGAAACACTATGAACGTAAGCTTTTCTTCCGCGTTCGCTGAGAGGCTCACGTCCCAGATGCTGACTTTAAGATCATCCTCCAAGCACAGGAGTCACTGAGGCAGGGCAGTTTAGGTCCTGCAGTCGCAGTGAAACCCAAGCACGATCCAGGGTTCAAATGAGTCACAATCAAAACCCAGGTACATGAAGGTTAGCAAGGGATAGTCCAAACCATAATTAGGTGCAGTCGCCTTTTTACTTCCTTACATGGTTCTGGGTAGACCATTCTGATACCAGGTTTTGATTATGACTCATATTGAGCATAGAGTTTGCGTTTTCTGCCTTGGACTGGGAAGCTTGAAAAGAACATGAGCATGGTACGAGTGGAACTCAAGGGCCAGATGTGCAGTTTGTGACGTCTCATTGCCACATAGGCTCTTGAGAAATCTCACAGAGGAACACGGGAGGATAAAAGTGTGAGTAGAACACCAAGCAGAAAGGTGCAATTGCCAAGCGGGTGCAGGGAGCTTCGGAGAGAAAGCAGACCAGCCAATGTTCAAGACCAATTCAAGACTGGGGGACTTTCGCTGAGCGTCCGCAGGCCAAATCAGCCTTGGACCCCTTCACCAGTGCAGGCAAGAGGGGATTCGGCGGTTGAGCAATAGGGACCACTTCGAAATGATGAGTTTAATTTGTCCTTTTCAAAACAAAGGGTCGCTACGCGCACATCCTCAGCACTTATCCGCGAGGGATGATCTGCGAGAGATGATTTGCAGGCGTGTGATTTCTGGCGCTAGCAAACAGCACATGCCAATGCACGTTTTACAGAAGTTAGGGAAGCCCGACACAAAGTCCACAAGGGCAGTAGCACCCACAGCTGCTTTGGATGTTGTTTTGACCGCTCCTGTGAAAAATTGCGTGCGCGCGTGTCCCTGAATCCAGCCTTGCATTTGGTGCTGTATGTTTCAGATATCATGTGAGCAGTGCACATCTCGACTTACTTGCTAGCTTGGCGGCCGATATGGAAAATCGCGAGCGCTCAGCTATTCGGGGTTCACGCGCTTTTGTCTCTCTCTCTGCTTTCGCGTGTCAAACCTGGCAAAGCACCTGCTTGACGCAGGGACCTCAGGCAGCAAAGAAGTCTTTCCACTGCGACGTAGCCAGGAGCTGAGTGCAACTTTGAGGTCAAAATGGATCTGACTCGAATCCGTTCAATCAGTTATGTTCAACATATTATCCTGCTCCGCCAGGACGCGATTTCTGATCAGGGAATCCACGAGAGAGTGAGAGAGAGAGAGAGAGTGTGTGTGTGTGTGTGGGTGTGTGTGTGTGCGTGTGTTCCCAACAGCTGCACCTGAAGGCCATTTCTTGGTGGAGGCAGTTCCCCCTTGAACGCGCCTGACGGCCGGCTGAAGGCGCTGAACAACTTCCGTGCAGCGTGGTCTCACGCCAAGAAGACCTGGTGTTGTCCGTGCCTTGGTGACCGGAGCTTTGGATTCAGTCCGGAGGATTCGAAAGTAGGAAGGACGGTTGATGTTGATATTCTGTGGCTTTGAAGAGGCGGGTCTATCTTTAGATGGTTGATTGGGCCCCAGCCAAGGGCTTTGTGTTCAGATTGTTTCATCCGCTTTCTTTCCAGTCCCATAATTGGGGCTCCCCAAACTTGGTTTACCATGGAGTTCCTTGGAGTTCATCCCAAGCGCAGGTCAAGCATCAAATTTCATCAGTTCGCTTCATGGAGGGGCATGAGGTCTGCCAAGAATCTTGCCATGGACTGAAGAGCATCCTGATTTTGTTGTGATGCATCACCCCGCCGGTACGGAGGCAGTCACGAGGCGAAGGGCTGTGACTGGGAAGCGCCAGCCGTGCAAATGGAGTACGACTGCGGTGCCGGGGCGCCCACTGAGAGGCAGATTTGCAGCCTGCTTGGCCTTCAGGGTGCATCCCCCTCAATTTGTTTGAAGGTCCGAGAGCCTCTGGTAGGCAGATTTTGGGGTTCGCACGTTTTGGCCAGTACACCCATAGCTCCGAGCACAACCTTTCAGGTGAACTTAGATGAACAGGCTCCAGGATCAGAAGGTTAGATCTATGCCCCATGTGAGGGAGGCGTCCCGCTCAGGGCCTGGACACCTCGGATTGGTCACGCGCCAAGAGGGACTGGTGCCGAGCTTGGACCTCGTGCCGGGATTGGGGAAGGCGTCACGAGCTGCTCTTTCAAGCAGCTGGCGAATTGGAGTTGCGGCAGTTAGCCATTTTAGTCAAGGGCCTGACATGAGCCCCAAGGATGGGAGGATTTCATGTTCAAAGTACAGTATGAGAGATTTCGAAGCAAGAACAATGACTCGTATGCGTCATATGCCTAACATGAGCTGCTCCATGGTCCAAATTCTCTTCACCACAAAGCAAATTAGAAGCACAGAACCACTGCCGATGACAGCGGATGCTTTCAACTTGGAGACATGGCAGCGTATCCCTCAGGCGGGGATTTTGCTTGCAAACGGGAATCCGTGGGGGCAGTGCTGGTGGGGCAACTCGGTTTCATGCATTTGTGCTTTGGGTGATCGTCAGGCACCCAGAAGCTTCGGCCAGAGCCGCAAGGGGAAAGGAGCCTGGGGCGGAACATTTCAATGCGGCGTTGCTCATGCTTGTTTCCTGGTAGATGTGGGCAGACTTGGGCCAGATGAGCAACCACCATTTGCGCTGGATGTTAGACTGTATGAGTCAAACAGGTCATTCCGGAGGGATATTGAAGCTGAAGCCATGATGCTGGCTTGGAGATCGAACGCTTTCTTTGCAAGCTTCTACTGCCCTGGCACATAATTACCAGTGCGGTTCTTGTTTTAACCTCCATCGGCTCAGGAATTTTCGGGAGAATATCTCACTCCAAGACAGAGCGACCAAAGCGAAGCGAGTCGCCGTGGACTTTGCGCTGCTTGGAAGCGCGAAAGAGCCATCAGACGCAAGTTTGGGTTCAAAAGGCAATCCTAGGGTAAAAGTTCGGTAAAAGTAGATGTCACAATTGTCCCATTCAGAGTGAATCGTCTTGACTGACTCATGGAACTAACTTGTAGACAGCCTGCCATTGAGGCAGTGCCCTGTGAATCAGGGAGTGAAACCGGCGAGCCTGATTCTGTCTCAAAAGTTTTGAATACTGGTCAGAGGCCACAGTCAAGGAGTGTTCACCAACTCCGCCAAGTTGCCCTGCCTGGCTGTGGAAGCGATTTGCAAACTCATCCCAGGTGACTTTCCATCAGCAAACTCGCAGCTGATCTCGATCTCAAGGCAGGGTGACTATACTTAGATTTCTGCATTTGTTTGAACTGTAATTTGTTGCTCGCTTCAGTGACCACTGGGGTCAACTGGGTGCGGCAAAACACCATGTGGTTGGAAGCCGAAGCTTCTCGGGCTTTTTCAACAATATCAACACTGCCTACACAGACCTACGCACATCAAGCTCGGTGACTCCTAACCTTGTTGAAACGAGTTTGATTTGATCCCAGATTTGTTGCCAAACTCGAAGGTGCATTACGCCAGAGGATGTGGACATGGATCCTGGAAGCTTGGATTCAGTTGATCCCCCGCAGGCCCCTAGAGTCAAACCCAATCCTGGCAACGGTGGCAGCAACGCCCGACATGCTCGTGGAAGCCAGTCCTCACAACATGTTATTGAATTGTATTTTGTGCGAGCGTGTGGTTAGAGTGCGTTATGGATTATAGGGCCTTGAAATACACTGGAAGGCATGACCATGTCAGGCAAGTGTTGCAAGTCAAACCAAGCCATGGATTTGCCTTCAGTGTGCATAGATTTTAGCTTGCTGAGGCCGGCTGGAGTCCAATGAAAGCAACCACTCAGGCAGGGTGCTCGCCTGGACTGGGTTCTGGCAGCCCCACCAATGCACACGTTTTTGTTTTGCCGCAACATGCCTGCTTGCTGAGGGGACAGTTGCCTGAATAAGGTCTTGTGTTTGCTCTGTGGATTATGGAGCTGCCGAATTACACTTGTGCTTTCGCATTGAGGTTTGTGCATGTGCAAAAATGTGCATAGTATAATTTGTCAACTGCACAGATATGCCTGGCAAGTCGGTTTATACATAGAAAATACTAATAATAAGTGAACATATACAAAGATCCCTGCAGAGACACCGTCATTCTAAGACTGGCAAGAGAAACGACCACCTCTCTGCACTACGAGGGTGTGTGTTTTGCCAATGGTCTTCCCGTGTAGAGTCGTTGAGCAAATTCGACATTGAGGCCCTATGCTCGACTTTGTGCGGACTTTGCGGCAGCCTAGACCCCAAAAAGGCCAGCAAGGCCAGTCTGATGCTTGGTCAAAAGATGGTACGTCGCAGGGTTGGGTAAAAAATGTCAATCGAACAAGAGGAAGGACAGATTGGAGCGTTCAGCTGTGGCGGATCATCAAATCTCTCAGTCGGTTTGCCTGTTGCTCGCTACTGGCATAACCCCGGTAGGAATGAAAGCCCGCCAATGGCTATGTAGCGCTTCTCCCAGAGTCTGCGGAGTTGTGCTTGCATGACCCTCATCCAGCCTCACTTGATCCGGGCATTGATTTTGTCCGTGCTGCGCTCGTAGAGCAATCCCATGAATCAAATTGTCATCGACATCGTGAATTCAGGCGGATCCACAGGTTCTGTACGTAGTTTCTGGTGACATGCCAAAGAAAGTGCTCCGACAGTTTGTGATTTGCGCGGCAACACTTCAAAGGCACAGACCCTTCACGTGGGTAGAGTATTGTTGGCTATGTCTCGTTAGTATTCGGGTGGAACTTGTCTTGTGCCACGGAGGACCCGCGTAGGCAAACTCGGTCAGGGGTAGGATCGTGTAGGCATTCCACGTAGGCCGTTCCAACATTCTGCCTAGGCAGGTTAAAGCGGCGCTCGCTCGCGTAGATGCATTTTGACGAAGCAGCCCTGTGTGGGCACCCTTCCACATGTTTCCACACTCACACAGACATCCGCGGGGCAGGCTTCCAGTGTATGCATTAATGTGCCAAACGAAAACCCGCATGCTGCACTAAGGAGACACTACTTCTGCCTTCGCTGAGCAGACTTAGCGTGGAGTCTCCCAGACAGGCAGGGGGACTCAAAGCTGATTCACACTTTGAGCCTACCGTCCGAGAATTTAAAGAACAGAGGGGAGAGGCTACTTAAAATTACAAAATGGGAGCTCGCCTGAAATGCGGCTCTAGCCGCTTTGGAGATGTAAGGGCAACCCTGCTGCCAGGGCAGTTCTGTTTCGCCAGAGCCTTCCCGGCCAAGCACACAGTCCCGGCTGAGCACACGTTCTCGCCCAAGCACCCAGGCAGGGACGCATAGGCAATCTGGCTGAAGCTTTTCAGCCAAGCCCTGGCAGTCGGCAAAGATGCATTGGACAATGAAGGCACAATGAGTGCATGCAAGCTTTGCGCCGGTTTCACACTGGAAGCAGTCTCAAGCTGGCAGTGACTGTCATGTTCCGCTTGTTTTCCAAGGCAGAGACTGCCTTCGTTGTCAGGAGCAGTCTTTGCGACCCTCTCGGATGAGTTCTCGTATGGCTTCTCAGCAGTTGCCTTCCAGGCACAGAAATGGGAAGAATTCAACATGACACTCTCCCGGGAACTTCATCCAAACGGTACTTCCCGTTGGCCAAACAACACGCAGCCCCGTTTCAGAGCACTGCTTTGTTTGGCTCGTTTGTTTGTTTCTCTCCCGGATATTTGTTGTCCAGGACCTGGACAATGCTGAAGCAGCAGCGCACCATCGCGCCCCCGGCCCTGCCTGATAGCCCCTGGGCGGCCAAGGTGTACCGCCGCCAGGCGGGGGAGCGGCAAAGTTCAGCGTCAGAGGGGCGTAACAGCTGAAACGTTGAGTCAGGTTTACCGGTCTTGCGCCGTCTTGCGCCGTGTGGGAAAGTCCATTCCAAGATTTGTTGACAGAGACGAAGCTTCGATGTGTCATGAGGACTTGAGCCAAAGGAGCCCAACCGTCTAGTGCCATGAAGCAAGCAGTGCACCAGGTCTACCTCCGCCGCACCAAGACCCACGGGGTTTCCACAGAGAGGTCGGAGGATCGATGGGACGAGGCCATCCGTTGCCATGGGCTTGTGATGTTTGACCGCAAGAATTGCCCAAAATCAAGAGACGCATAATGTGGCAGCTTGAGAAGGATGTGGCAGTGTTGCTCACACCAAGGGTGTGAGCTTGCATGAGTTGCAAGGAACATTCCGGGGTTGCTGTGTCATTCGCAGATTGGGACGGGCAAGCGCCAACATGCTATTTTTGAGCGGGCACAGGGTTGCAATGGCATCGAGTGCCCACATGGTTCTTGATTGCCCCACCTGCAATCACAGCAGCCCCAGCATGACCGGCAACATGCACTGGCGCGGGAGGCGAGACGAGGGAGAGCGAGCAGAATGACGCCATGTTGTAAAGCTCAACAACTGCTTGCTTTACATTTGGGTTGTGCACAACTTCATGCATGTGCATTTGGTTCTTCACGGGCTCACCTGCGACACGGTTCGCGCACACTTGTTCACTGGTGTGGAATGACATATAGGGCCATAGGGTTCAGTCAGAAACTTACCAAACTTACGCGTAAACGGGTCGTCAGAGTCGCAATAGTGTATCACTAGTGTCATCGCCTTCGGGGACTAAAGGAAAACATAATTGCTCATGCTTGAGTCCACTTGACGCTTCCTTCGGAGCACGAAGGCGCCTGGGGTGTCGCACCGCGCTTCCACGCGAGACCACCGAAGCAGCCGAACTGCGGAGAACGAAGAGGTGCGCCGGGCTTTTGTGGAAAAGCCACGTAGAGAAGACAACCTGCCTTGGAAACTTACTGGCAAACCCTTGGTGGTTTCAGATGCTTTTGGAGCTCATGGAAAATCGGTCAGCATTCGGCCACAAAGGCAGAGTTGCTGATGTCAGGAGAGTTGGTGGAAGCGACTTGTCACTCCAACTGATGTGCCGACTGCCAGGAGACAAGTTTTATCCAGATCACACAGAGTATGCGGCTGTCCCCAATTGTGACAGACAAGTACAAGGAGCGCTGGCCGTCCTTTATCCATTGCTCAATTGACAAGCTGCTTGTGAGTGCAACTTCGAGGTGCGACAGGGGGTAAGGCTGTTGGACAAAGAATGGGTGTGTCTCAATACAGGAGAACCCCAACAAAGGGTATTGGTCTTTGGTGTTCCGTTAAAAATGAGTACCCTCAGAACGAGACAGATTCGTTTGGACCTTGTTTTCCAGCAGGCTTTGGAACTTGGATGCTTGGATGTTGTCATTTTTCTGCGCGAGGACTTGTACCCAAACGGGGCAAATGATGATGATGAGCAGCTTAGATTTATTGGCATTCAAACGCGCAGCAGTCGGTGTGCATGTTGTTGGGAGAATACGTGGTTGTTGCTGCAGGATCCAAATGCAAAATGCAGTGACATGAAATTCAAAGTTGTGCATCGTGAATAGAGATTTGGCAGCAAGGAAATACGATCATTCAAACGTTGAGCAGTTTTGTTTGGCTTTCCTGCTCTTTGCTGTAGTTGCCTTTCCCGGCTACTTCCTTCAGCTCGCTGCGTGCTTTACATTAGCTTGCGGATCATGCCTCGTCTCAGAAGACATGCTCACGATTACATTTCATGCCAGTCCCAACTTCGAGACGTTTATACGCATAGCGCATTCTTGCTGTTTGTGATGCGATTGTGGGGGGGAATGCTGCAACCTTTTATTAGTGCTTGAAGACCGTTCCGCGGCTGCCTTGCTTTCATCAATTAATTACTGTCCCGTATTCAAACGTTTCTGCAACAGTCTGTATGTTCTTTGCCTGAAGCTCGAAGCCGCCTGATAACCTTGGACATGTTGAAGCAAACAAAGAACAATCAACAGCTCAACACTTCCCAATCCACACAAAGTCAGGAAATAAATCGTATCTCAGCGAAGAGGGGCTGGAAATTTTGGCGCCGGAGGCTGAATCCGGAAGTTCCGACTGCGGAGTCGCCCTCCTTCCGTGCGGGCGCAAGGAGCTCTGTAGCCCGGGCAAGCATGAGGCGGGAGACGGAGACGATGAGTTTTCCCAGTGGCCCAGTGGTGCCCTTTTTTTCCCATTTTTTTGGGGAAGGGCATCTGAGTTTTTTAGAGTCTTGATGAGGCCACCAGATCTTGAGCCGGAAAATGCTTGGACAGCTGGGGGCGTTTTGAAAGGATTCCGTCAGTGTACAGGTTGGAGGTACATTGACATGCGTAAGAGTCATTTGCTTCGGAAGGCCTGTGTTTCACAGCTTGCTTGCAGCTGCGTGTTTGACCGTGGCATCGCTTTTGCAGCATCTAATGTATGTCGAATTGCCAGATTTATAGTTAGGTTGGTTGCATTTGTTTGCCATGGCGAGTCTGTTTGGTGGCACACAATTTCCATTGCGTTCGTGGCATTTCTTGGACTTTGCATACGTGCTTTTGTTAGCACGGCGGAGTTGCGTGTATACACACAACTTCACCG
>CAUJNA010002124.1:415091-460091 GCA_963377175.1 Effrenium voratum
TGCCGGAGAGATTTGCGGTGCTGTGTGGACAGATTCCCAGTGGCATCCAGTGTGGCAGCTTTTCTTTGCGACGAGGGGAGGACAGCCATTGATGCCCAGGTTCCAGGAGCACGACGAGATTGCCAAAGCCGACATGTGGAAGGCTTTGGAAGCCCTTGGGTGCCTCGGTACAGAATAATGCAGAAAGATGAAGCCAGCCAGGCAGAGCAAGTATTGGTAAGTGCCAATGTGTTCGTGTGCGGCGTGCGCGCAGGTGTGCGTGTGTGAGAGAGTGAGAGAGTGTGAGGGTGTGAGTGTGGGTGTGTGAGATTTTGTTTGTGTGAGTCTGTGAGTCTGTGAGTATATATCTCCGCTTTTCTCTGTCTTTGTGTCTCAGTGTCTCATCTCTGCCTCTCTCTCTCTCTCTGTGTCGCTGTGTTTGGGTGTCCCTGTATCTCTGTGTCTCGGTGTCTCTGTGTGTTTTTGTGTTTGTGTCTGTGTGCGCAGGCGGGTGGGCGAGTAGGCAAGCACTTAGCAAGGGCTTCCAAGAGGTTGTTTGATGTGTGGGTGGGTTGGGTTGGCGGGTTGGTTGACAGAGTCGTATGACAGGGGCGGGTCAACATCTCCGGGATCATTGGGCTCAGTCTGATCTGTTGCCACCGCAAGACAGGCCTAAGCCCCATGCTGCATTGCGCTTATACAATTAAGTTCTTGCGTTGCGGAAGGAACGGGAAGGGCTTTAGACGGTTTTGCGACGAATCATGGGCCTCATGCCTGTCTTGCGTGAGCCCAGTGATGCTAGGGATGTTTCCCTCCACCCGCCCTCGCCTCTTGGTCACAGTCAAGGTGCCCACATCCAGCACTTGTTGTGGAGAGCCACTCCAAACAAGAAACCACTCCTGGCAAACAAATGTAAAAGGTCCCGACGACCGTTTGTGTGTGCGCGCGTGTTAGCGCGCGCGTGTGTATGTGTGCGTAGGTGTGTGCAGAGAGTCTAAGATGAAAAGACAAATCCCAAAACGTCACGTGTCACCGAAAGTGTCAGAGGCAAAATCTAATTCAAACGTCGGGAAAGTGCTCAAGGGATGTTTTGTGGGTAGTTGCAGCACGACCCGGCCCAGAGTGATGATGATGCTGACAGTGCCGCAGCTCGTTTTTGCACGCGGTGGCAAATCATATGAAGCTTGTGGGGTGACTACACCAGGACGCACAACTGCTGCTGAACACTCACTCAGGTTCATGTGCCCGCACGAAGCCTGGATCAAAGACGCCTGGAATTCAGCCGCTTGGCCCATTGAGCATAGTGAGGCAAGGCCACTTTCAGGAAGCCTCGTGGAATGAATAGATAAGTTTGCGAAGAAAAGTGGCAGGTCGCACAGTTCTGGGGAAAGGTGGACTTGGACGACTTCTTGGCAATAGCATCCTGGCGCTATCTCAGGCAGTGTGCAGTGGGCAGTTGCTAGAGCCCCTCCTGGTTCATAGGCTCTTGCTGTTGTTTTTCTTTTTGAACAGGCAACTCCAGGTTCTCTCATGAGATCCCCCTGACCCTGGGCATGCGGGTTTTGAGGTGCAGGCCTATGAAAACCGCCAGCACGTGGAGTGTGCCACAGCCTTTGCCAGCTGCGACAAGGCACCTGTTTGTCAGCAATTGGACAAACACGGCTTGTCGGGCAGGAAACTGGTAGCTGACCAGAAGCAAGAACAAAACAACAAAGCAACACCGACAACGTTATGCACATAAATTGCCTTTGCTGCCAAAGTGTACTTCGTGTACTGCACTTGTACTGAAAGGTCACGATTTCGAGGTTGAAAGTGCGAAAAGCTCAAAACACTGGAAAGCGATAAGGAGTTAAAACAACGATCACCCCAGAAAAAGTAACTCTAAAACACCGAGGTTTTTATGCACCCTTTTCTGGTGTCCACAAAGCTGTTGGTTGACGATGCTGACGGTTTGTCACGAAACCTGGCCTCTGAGAGCAGTCCTCAACAAATTGGGCGACCATGAGTTCTGGCTGACAGCGTGCGACTGGTTTCCATGGACGCCTCGTCCTCTTTTTGGCAGTGGCAATTTGGGTAGTTTTGACCGAATCAGAATGGCTCCGGCGTGGTGGAGAGCTCAGAGCTGGCCGACTTGCTGATGAGCCTGCACATGGAGCCTATGTCCCATGTCCTGGACGAGGCAGAGGGGAGATGGGAGGCTTCTTGCCAAGTGTGTCTCGCGCGAGCAGCTGGAGGTCAGACAAGTTCACCCGTATGATGTTTGTACGGGTGTTTGCTGGTCCAGGGGGTGGAATTATGTTATGCAGGTTTGAGCTAGTCAGCGCGTTGCATGTTTGAGTCAGGGTTTGTATCGGGTTGTGACGGGCGGCATCACGTAAAATTTAAAGCGGCGCGGCTTCTTTGCATAAAGCGGGTTCGTGGCAGGGAGTTGCGTCAAAGCTGGTTTGGCTGGGGGGCCAAACACAGGTGATAAAGGAGGTGGACACCAGCGGCATGGGCACCTTGAACTTAGAGGAGTTCAAAGCCATCATGCAGCTGCAGCTCGGAAGCTGAAGAGGGAGGCTTTGTCCGTCACGCAGCGAAAGTAACATAATGTCTGAAAAGATTGGAAAGCACCCAAAAAACAACGAGCCACTTGCAACGGGTTTCCCTGTTCGACACAGACTTGTCAAGCAGCTGGATGCGGCAGGGCAATATGTGATTTGGTGACCGAGGATCCGCGTGCGAGAAGGCTTCAGCAAGAGTGAGTATGAGGAGCGAGGGTTTGATTGAAGCGGGGCAAGATCCTGTTTCGTCCCACCTGTGGAATCAGCTCATGTGAGAGCTCATGTGTTTCGGTTTCAGTTTTAGCATTGTTTCCGACTATGCAGCTACAAAAAGCGGTTTGGGCCTTGTCACCGGATAGTGGGCTTGAGCTTTTAATGTGAAGCAGACATGGAGCATCTCAATGCTGTCAATTTGTAGCAGGGATTTGCCCACTCCTTGCAGGAGTTCATTTCAGTCTTCGAGCGCTTCGATCGCGACAACTCTGGCGAGTGCGTCATGACCTCGGCGTGGAGGGGGGGGGGGGTGCCGGGGGTGCGCCAACATGCTGATGGTCCATAGTTGGCTGCAACAGCAAATTCCGACGACAATCCGAAACACGTTTTCGATCACTCTTATGTGATGTCGGCGGGCAGAGCATGCCAGGGGCCCTTCCCAGAGGTTTGGTTCCATCTTCATGCATTTGGAGGGTGATGTACTTCTACAGTTGGCAAGCTGCTTTCTGTTGGCCTGCAATGCCCAGGATGCATCGGAGCTGGCGGCCATCCTGAATTGGCTCGGCTTCGCTTGGTCCAGGGACCGCATGAAGGCTGTGCTGCAAGAGGCGCCAACCCAACACAGAACCCGGAAAATGTTTTGGAAGTCGGCCAGTCGCGCAGGTGTCTGCGTAAAACTTGGTAGTGACCTAGCCCTCGCATGAGCGTGAGACAGGTGGATGTCGACCAGAGCGGGTCCGTGAACAAGCGCGAGTTCATCGTTTGCATGCGGAAGGTCCGGGACGTAGAGCTGGAAGTGGTGAAGCACCGGCCTCAGGTCGCAACGCTTTGGATTTTGGGAAGTCACTGAAGGGGCTCTCAGACGCAGCCTTCAGAATTGGCATGAGTTGATAATGAGAAGGCAATTTCCAGAGGATCTTTGAGGGGTTCCAGAATATTCCAGTCGCGGAGGCAAAAGAAAGCATCCACACACAGAATTTTGCCCATTCCAAAGGACTTCCGGCTTGGGATTTAATGGGACTGCAAAAGGATCAGCTCAGGCAGGCCATGTTGGCTGCAGATCGCGACGGCGATGGGACCATCTCCAAAGATGAGATGCCGGACCTTCTGAAGGGCTCCTTGGCCGAGTCTTGTGAGGCCCAGACAAAGGTTGGCCAATGTTGTCCAATTATTCGATAAAGGGCCTCTACTTCCCTTCTCCCGAATATTGGGCGTGTGACGAGGGCCGCTACACCTTTACATGCAGCTAGTTGCATAAAACTGGGCGCGGCCGGAGTGCACACGCACAACGTTCGCATGGGGGGAACAGTCAGCTTGAACGATGGTTTACATTTTGGTCTTGGGACTCCACACACATGCTTGGCTTCTTTTTGCATTGATGCAGACTTGGTTCAGAAGTGTCCATAAACTCTTGGTATTGAAATATGACTTGGGACTGTGTGTGTGGCCTTGTCGAAAAGCCGGCCAATCCAGCGCTGAGGCCTGGGATACGACCCCTGGGACGTCCGGGTGATCTTGGAGGCGGCCATAAAATCCCGGGTCAAGTGTGGGTGTGTTGTTTTGAAGGTACCCCTTTACTGCGGCGTTAAAGGGAGGAAAACCACCCACTTTGCGGGCGGGGGACGCCTAGAGAAAGACACCCATGTGAGCAAAGTGCGAAACTATTATGCACATTTTGTTTCTCCAAGTATTGCAAGCGATTGGGTTTGTTTGCTTGTTTGATCAAAGCTGATCTGTTTTTGGCCGATTTGAATAACCGCATCCCACGGAGCGCCGTAAATTTGGCATGTTCAAGGCCGAGCGCCACCCTGCCATTGGCCCTGGAAAACCGCGGAGTTCTCATCGATCGCTGCTCCAGGCGCAGAGGCGTGCCGGCCTCGAGCACGAGCTGGAGTTAGACTTGGGCCAGGCCGGGGAACCCGAAAGCATGTGTTGACCAACCTGGTGCATACGGGCTTGTGACTGGTTGCTTGCAATCCATAAAACAAGTGAGCTGTGTACATCTGAATGAGTCTTCGCAGAAAGGTACTTTCAACTCACTGGATGTTAAAGCGGTTTTCAGTCTGCGCTGACCCCACGCTATGGTAGAAACAAAGCTCTTTGTTCCTGTCTCAGGTGTGGCAAGTGCTGCTCGTGTATCGCCAGCCGGATACCCAGAAACACTGCGGCGCTGAGCTTTGACATGGCGTGGCAACCAAGCAAGTGTCTTTTGATGCCCTTTGCCCGTCCAAATCTGCGTGCTGCAGGGCGTTCGGATCGATCGGCGATGACTCTCTAGGGAATTTTCGCCAACCCTCTCTTTGATGCGTGCGCCTTGATCTGGGCAAAGTGACCTTGAGTTCGGTGGAGGAGGCGTTCGGATCGATCGGCGATGACTCTCTAGGGAACTTTCGCCAACCCTCTCTTTGATGCGTGCGCCTTGATCTGGGCAAAGTGACCTTGAGTTCGGTGGAGGAGGCGTTCGGATCGATCGGCGATGACTCTCTAGGGAACTTTCGCCAACCCTCTCTTTGATGCGTGCGCCTTGATCTGGGCAAAGTGACCTTGAGTTCGGTGGAGGAGGCGTTCCGATCGATCGGCGATGACTCTCTAGGGAACTTTCGCCAACCCTCTCTTTGATGCGTGCGCCTTGATCTGGGCAAAGTGACCTTGAGTTCGGTGGAGGAGGCGTTCGGATCGATCGGCGATGACTCTCTAGGGAACTTTCGCCAACCCTCTCTTTGATGCGTGCGCCTTGATCTGGGCAAAGTGACCTTGAGTTCGGTGGAGGAGGCGTTCGGATCGATCGGCGATGACTCTCTAGGGAACTTTCGCCAACCCTCTCTTTGATGCGTGCGCCTTGATCTGGGCAAAGTGACCTTGAGTTCGGTGGAGGAGGCGTTCGGATCGATCGGCGATGACTCTCTAGGGAACTTTCGCCAACCCTCTCTTTGATGCGTGCGCCTTGATCTGGGCAAAGTGACTTTGAGTTCGGTGGAGGAGGCGTTCCGAGCGATCGGCGATGACTCTCTAGGGAACTTTCGCCAACCCTCTCTTTGATGCGTGCGCCTTGATCTGGGCAAAGTGACCTTGAGTTCGGTGGAGGAGGCGTTCCGATCGATCGGCGATGACTCTCTAGGGAACTTTCGCCAACCCTCTCTTTGATGCGTGCGCCTTGATCTGGGCAAAGTGACCTTGAGTTCGGTGGAGGAGGCGTTCCGATCGATCGGCGATGACTCTCTAGGGAACTTTCGCCAACCCTCTCTTTGATGCGTGCGCCTTGATCTGGGCAAAGTGACCTTGAGTTCGGTGGAGGAGGCGTTCGGATCGATCGGCGATGACTCTCTAGGGAACTTTCGCCAACCCTCTCTTTGATGCGTGCGCCTTGATCTGGGCAAAGTGACCTTGAGTTCGGTGGAGGAGGCGTTCGGATCGATCGGCGATGACTCTCTAGGGAACTTTCGCCAACCCTCTCTTTGATGCGTGCGCCTTGATCTGGGCAAAGTGACCTTGAGTTCGGAAAGGCGTTCGGATCGATCGGCGATGACTCTCTAGGGAACTTTCGCCAACCCTCTCTTTGATGCGTGCGCCTTGATCTGGGCAAAGTGACCTGAGTTCGGTGGAGGAGGCGTTCCGATCGATCGGCGATGAACTTTCGCCAACCCTCTCTTTGATGCGTGCGCCTTGATCTGGGCAAAGTGACCTTGAGTTCGGTGGAGGAGGCGTTCCGATCGATCGGCGATGACTCTCTAGGGAACTTTCGCCAACCCTCTCTTTGATGCGTGCGCCTTGATCTGGGCAAAGTGACCTTGAGTTCGGTGGAGGAGGCGTTCGGATCGATCGGCGATGACTCTCTAGATCTGGGCAAAGTGACCTTGAGTTCGGTGGAGGAGGCGTTCGGATCGATCGGCGATGACTCTCTAGGGAACTTTCGCCAACCCTCTCTTTGATGCGTGCGCCTTGATCTGGGCAAAGTGACCTTGAGTTCGGTGGAGGAGGCGTTCGGATCGATCGGCGATGACTCTCTGGGAACTTTCGCCAACCCTCTCTTTGATGCGTGCGCCTTGATCTGGGCAAAGTGACCTTGAGTTCGGTGGAGGAGGCGTTCGGATCGATCGGCGATGACTCTCTAGGGAACTTTCGCCAACCCTCTTTTGATGCGTGTGCCTTGATCTGACCTTGAGTTCGGTGGAAGGATCGATCGGCGATGACTGGGAGTCTCGCGTGCGCCTTGATCTGGGCAAAGTGACCTTGAGTTCGGTGGAGGAGGCGTTCCGATCGATCGGCGATGACTCTCTAGGGAACTTTCGCCAACCCTCTCTTTGATGCGTGCGCCTTGATCTGGGCAAAGTGACCTTGAGTTCGGTGGAGGAGGCGTTCGGATCGATCGGCGATGACTCTCTAGGGAACTTTCGCCAACCCTCTCTTTGATGCGTGCGCCTTGATCTGGGCAAAGTGACCTTGAGTTTGGTGGAGGAGGCGTTCGGATCGATCGGCGATGACTCTCTAGGGAACTTTCGCCAACCCTCTCTTTGATGCGTGCGCCTTGATCTGGGCAAAGTGACCTTGAGTTCGGTGGAGGACGCGTTCGGATCGATCGGCGATGACTCTCTAGGGAACTTTCGCCAACCCTCTCTTGATGCGTGCGCCTTGATCTGGGCAAAGTGACCTTGAGTTCGGTGGAGGAGGCGTTCGGATCGATCGGCGATGACTCTCTAGGGAACTTTCGCCAACCCTCTCTTTGATGCGTGCGCCTTGATCTGGGCAAAGTGACCTTGAGTTCGGTGGAGGAGGCGTTCGGATCGATCGGCGATGACTCTCTAGGGAACTTTCGCCAACCCTCTCTTTGATGCGTGCGCCTTGATCTGGGCAAAGTGACCTTGAGTTCGGTGGAGCAGGCATGCCCCAACTGTCAGATCAGGAAGTTGCAACCTACCATCGTGAGGGGATTCGTCATCCCTTCCTTTCCCCTTCCAGCGAAGCGCGTGGAGGATCGTGGAGGGGTTGCAGGAACTCGATCGGGTCATCGCCACGAACCCGGGGGTCCGGCCTGAAGCTAGTCTCAACCCACGTCGAGAAAGGGCAGGAGGGAGTCGACGGCGCACGCGCGTTTCTCGATCTCGCGCGCGGCCGTGATTGGCCCGGACATCATCCTTTGGGGCTGCCACATGTTCTGCAAGCCGGCCGGAGACGGGCTCGAAATGCCGTGGCATCAGAACGGGCACTACTGGCCCATCCGTCCGCTTTTGACCTGTACTGTTTGGGTCGCGCTTGAGCGGTCGGATGCCAAGAGCGGCTGTTTGCGTGCGGTGCCCGAGACTTGGCCCTTTCTGACAAGATCGACATGCAGGTCTTCGATGAAGCGGACGCGATGGATGTGGTTCTGGAGCCGGGCCAGATGTCGCTGCATGATGTCTACATGATCCACGGCTCCAACACGAACCGCTCTGATCGGCGGCCAGCCGGACTGGCCATTCGCTACATGCCTGCCTCCTCGCGTTTTGACCGTTCGCTGATTGAGCGTGGAGATGGCTCCGGTGTGATATGGTGTGATGGTCGACTTCTCGATACAGCCTTTGTGGCTGGTAAAAGGAGATGACCGGACCCTTCATGGCTGGGCATGGACCTGTTTCTTCTTATAAAAGGACAACCAGCCCACATGGGGGCCATTCTAAGTTGCACGTCTAATATCGTGTGAGGCCTGAAGCGTCTACCGCGAAAGGACACACCAGCATTGCAAAAAGGCTGGCGAAGGTGTAAGGGTTGGAAAGACAAGGATTTAGCAAACACTGCATAGATGAGCTGTTTGCATCCTGGTTCGCCCCCATATTGGTGTCTCGCTCCAAAACTTTACTTAGCATTGGTAGAGATGGTCATGGATCCCCAAATAGGCAATGTTGACAAGCACCACGATAGTTCCTCTTTAGGACGCCACGACCATGGCCAGCACAAGGAGTTTTGTGACCATGGCACAACGATGACCTTTGAACATTTGGAAGCACTTGAGCATAGGCCATTGAACCCCCGCCTCTTTCTTCCCCATTGAACGGGGCAAGCACGGAGCGCCTGGCGCCTATGGAGTGAGGTCGGAGGGCTTCAGCGAGGCGGAGTGCGAGAACTTAGGTCTTGTCTTCGAACAACATGCCAAGGAGACGGCGATGACTCAGCTGACTCACATGCCTCCCAGGTGGAACAGTTGTGTAAGTCATTCAATCCATAGACTCATAGAACGAGAAATGATGCCGCTGTTAGTCTTCGCTTAGTATATTAGGTGGTTTTGATGGGAGAGACGCAAGACCAGCCCGTTATCAGACTGTTGGAATCCATGGTGCTTGTTGATGCCTGTGCTGAAAATGATATTATGTTGTTGTGTCATTCGTTTATTTTTAATTAGGTTACCCCCAGCTTGCCCAGCAGTCAACCACTATCTACCTGCTTCCCGTCTTACCTCCTTGGGCCCCATGACCCAAGGCGCATCCCGGAAAACCAGGTGGCTGAACCGCAAGGTACCCCTTCTCGGGCAACCTTGTTTTTCCAAAAGCGCATTCCTCTACTTCCACTGGCGATACTCACCAAACGCCAAACGGAGGCGTTCACGGTCTCGCAAGCCACTCCCCTTCAGGGAGCCAATCCAAAGGGTAGGATGACGAGAGTGGCGCGCAGGACGACGAGCTGGGCTGTGTGGAGACGAATAGGGCCTTACGCTCCTTGGGCTACAAGTTCACGTTCGAGGTGCCTCAGTTCCGTTCGGGGGAAAGTGGTTCTGATGGTGCTGCATTTGTCAATATATCTTTGAACTTCGATCGTCCTACATACTTGGATTCGCTTTGAAGAAGTAAGGGCCTGGTCTCTTTTTTGCTGGTTGAGCTTTGGGATGGTCTTGGGGTTGTTGATAAAGGCCGTTGATGCTTGGCAATATTCGGTAATGTTGCATGAATGAGCCCTGCTGCCAATATTGTTTCAGAATGTTTCAGATCTAGACGGTTAGAGACCGAACGCATTCTGATTGGCACTTGCTAGTTGATCATTGCTGAATCTCTGTTGGGAACTAGCTGTTGTTGAGCAGGGCTTCTAGCTGTGTCACATGAGCATCCTTCAGAAGGGACATCATGGTGATTTAGGTTTCTTTGCTGTAAACTGGAAGTGAGATCCATCTATTCAGAACAGCCACGCAGGAGCAGGCTCGTGTTGAGGGGGAGAGTCCTTACTCGATGTATGCTGGCCAGGGGTGCGTCGCTTTGCTTCAGTATTGGAATTAATTGCAGTGTTCAACTCTCCAGAGTCCTCTTCCCGCTCCCACGTGTTCCACGTGTTCTGAGGCAGGCTTTTGCTCAGGATGCACAGCCCTGTCTTTGACACTATCCTTGCAACTCAAGCCACAAGTTCTGGGGAAGCCGAATGGCGAAAGCTTGTTCCAAGCGCCGCACCTCGAACCTGGACCCCAATTTTCAGAACAAAATGCTTGGCTTTTCTTGCGATGCTCCAAGATGAGGGTGAGAGCAGGACACGGGAGCACTAGCAAACTGGCTTGGGTAGCCAGCATTCTTTGGCAGACCCATGTACTTGCCACAGCTTGTATCGTGTGTTGCTTTGCATTGAAGGTGCCAATCTTTATTTACGCCAGGTGGTACAGAGCGTCATTGGCAAGGTAGACGTGGACGACACAGGCCAGAATAGTCTTTACTTGAAAGCAGGGACTACTGTAGACAGTTTGTCGCTGTGCCGTGCCGTGTCATGCCATGTTGTTGTATGGTTTGGCGTTGTATAGGTTGATTTGTTTGTCTGTGTTGTTCTGCTTGTTTGCTTGGTTAGTTGGTTGGTTGGCGTGCTTGCTTGCTTGTTTGCCTGCCTGCCTGCCTGCTTGCTTGCTTGCCTGCCTGCTTGCTTGCTTGCTTGCTTGCCTCGTGTGCTTATTTGTTTGTTTGTTTGCTTGTTTGTTTGTTTGATTGTTTGATTGTTTGTTTGTTTGTTTGTTTGTTCGTGTGCTTGTTTGAATGAGTGTTTGCATAATGCAGACCTTTCAGAGGTTGTCATCCTTCAAAGCGGTATGTGAATGGAGAAGCAGGATTGTTTTGCCGATGTGCTTCAATCACCATTTGAATCTGCCAAGGCGAGCGGAGCCCAGCAACCTCTGGTGATACTGATGTTATTTGATGTTTGACATATTTTTGCTCGTTGAGGTTTAGCCTTGCATTACGCAACTTCCGGCGAACAGTATAGCTTGCACTTTGACTTATTTGTATGAGTTAGTCATAGATTTGATTCTTACTTTCTTTGGGTTGTTCCGACTCTCATAATGGAAGCGTGGCTGGGGCTCATTCAGACACGGCCAGGCACAATCAGCATCTACGAATTTCGAAAGATGATGCGGATGATCCAGGAACGTGCCTTTTGGCCGGGTGCTGGTTATTGATTTGGCACACTGGTACTGGCTGGGTGGGACCGTCAAACTGAGTCTGGGTGTTCCTTAAATGACCGCCATGCCAATTTTGGCGCGCGCTTTGCCAACCAGTCTTTGCCAGCCAAAGTGCCAAAGCCTTGGAACGTCATTTGTAAAGAAGGCTGGTTTCAGAATGGGTACCCGAATAGGCCACACCTGGCCGCGCAACGAATCGCGTTGCGCCGACACTCGCGACTCGCGACTCGCGACTCGCGACTCGCGACTCGACGTCACGTCGCACGCGAATGGGGCCCTGGAAAGCGGGCGGTTGCGATGGCCAAGGAAGCCAACCTCTTTCGACACGCCTTCCGCGACTGCCCGGTGGTGCGGAGCTCAGAGAGACCTTGGCAACAGCTTGGATATAGATGACAAGTTGACGAGTCTCCCAGTGGACCCCATTTGATTCTTTTGGTTCAGTGATCCTTTGCTTGGAGTAAGTTGTGGCCCACAAAGGCACAAATTAGATATCTAGGTCGTATTGCACTGATCAGTTCAAAGATTTAGCAATCTGAAAAATGAGGATCCGTTCCCATTAAGCCGGCCCAGTTTTCACCATGGGACGCTTAGTTGATTTGCTCTTTGGTGACAGAGCTGTGTTGACCGCCTTGTCAGGGTTTAACCCAGGCGTTCAATTGTAGCATGTCCGAGAGGTTCCCACACTAACTGGAGAAACGAAAGGCGTCGCTGCCTGAAGATTGCCCTCTGCAAGCGGCTTTTGGGTTGGGCTCTTTGAGCCTGTGACTTCCAATCTGGGGGCTTCCAGAAGCGAGGCGCAGTGCAGCCGTGCTGCGGCCATCGACATGGCCCAGAAGATGGGGCTCCAGCTGAGAAGGTCGGGGGGAAGGGAGCTGAAGGAGTCAGAGAAAGAAGCCAGAGTCGGTTGGGGCTCGACGCTTGAGGGGCAAAGGCAAGATTGGTTTCAATCACTTTCAGTCTTGCAGTAGCCTGTCTCAGTTATGATTAATCGAATACAGCGAAGTCGAAAGCAACTCAACACCTTTTGTGCTTCCACAGAATTGGTGTCCTTCAAGATTGGCTTCGCGGGCAATCTAGTGACCAGGTTTTGCCCACTCTGTCCGCGGCAAGGGAGGAAACATTTTAAGTGGCACCATTCACGATGGATGCTCCAAACACGGATTTCACATGTTTCTGAATAGTTGCTCATTATCAACATTCCGTAAGTCGCACTTGCGACGGTTCGTGCTTCTCCGTGGATGCACAGAGGCGTTGTCCCTCGCTTGTTTGTCTTGAAGTCCACGGCCCAAGTATAGGTTACCTGCGTCCTCACCAAGGTGAGAAGGCAGGTTCACAATATTTGTCATTTCTTTTGGCCGCCCTTGGCCTGGTTCAATCACAATCTATTGGCATTTGGAACCTATCAGAGTGGAGGCTTTCAGGGTGCCGTCACCATGAAGCTCACATGTGCAAAAGGCACCACTTCGTGCTGGAGGGCGAGGAGGAGGGAGAAGCAGCGGAGGAGGCAGGGCGAAGCTGATCTCTTTTGAACAGCCAAAGCGGGCCCTGAGAGCTTGGCAGTTGCCGGGGTTTGACAGGAGGCACCCATTTGGCCGTGTGCCAGGACGCCGAAAACATCACAGAGGACATCTTCACGCGAGCGTGTTGCAACTTGGCCAAGGAGCGGTGAAGGGAAGCTGAAATCAACTAGGCAGTGATGCCCGCCCAGAAATTCGGGATCGTTGGTGTATGATGGGATGTCTCGCATCGATGTGTCACCCAGAGCACCTCACAGATACCAAAGCTCCATAGGCCGAATGTTTGCAGGAGATGCGGGAGGTCTTCATGCAGAATGGTGGATTCAGCAACGAAGAGGTTAAGGAGTTTCAGGTCATGTTCGACAGCCTCTTGGCAAACTGTGCAATTCTGAACAGTACAACAGACAGATCCCGAGACCACCAAGGCAGGTAGCTCCTGATCAGATCCTCTTTTCAAGGTCGACAGGAATGTCCAAAGACTGATTTGTCGGGTTTATCTGATGTTGGGGGCGCCCAGCAATCCTCTTGTTTGGCTGGAGACTTCCCGATAAATCCGGGTTCTATGCTGCGTATGTGTATACATAAAAATATAATAATAATACCAATAATAATAATAATAATAATAATAATAATAATAATAATAATAATAATAATAATAATGATAATGATAATAATAATAATAATAATAATAATAATAATAATAATAATAATAATAATAATAATAATAATAATAATAATATAGACATGTTAATACACTATCCATCTATATGAGAGTTGGACACAAAAGGCAAGAATTACATTGGACCGTTTCGGCAGCAGATGCGGCAGTCGACACGGCCACCCCAGGTTATGACTCCAGGAAGCTTGGGAAGATAGAGAACAAGGCCAGCGCCTTCCCCTCGGGTCAGGGCTTCACACCAAGTTTTGCCAGTTTCCCACTGACCTGAGCCCTTGGGACCCCTTGCCGGCTTCCAAAAGCGGGCTCAAGACGAGCAGTGCTGCAGGACTTGGTGCTGTTGGTGGAGAACGTTTGTCCCTCACTGGCGCGCGAGAAGGCTTTGCGGCCGCAGTTGCAGGAGATGATGCAGGACGGGACTTGAACAAAAAAAGCCGAGCGGGACGGCTGGTGCAAGGTTTGGAAGGTGGAAGGATTTTTGTTTGTGGACAGGCGCGCTTACCAGTGAGCTGTCTTGACCACTGCATCCACGTCTCAAATGAGCCACAAGCAGCACAAGGGGCGTTTCTTCCTACTTCCCTGCCAGGGTGAGTGGGTTGGTTTGTACGGCTTTCGTAGTCGCTGAAAAGCATTGTTGGGAATGTTGATTTCAGAAAACTGCCGCTGAGAGGAACCACTAAGAGTCTTCGGGCAATTCTGTGCAAACGGGTTGCAGCGCTTCCATGGTGAATATCGCACACCACAAACACATCGGGACGGATTCTTGCATTTGGGGTTGTGGCTTTTGTTAGGTTCGGGTTCACTGCAACATCGACTCTAAGTGCCCAAGGCAGAGGAGCAGGTGTATACTCAGTGCCCTGTATTAAGACAGTGTGAAGGGGAGCCATCCAGGTTTCATGCTGGTCCCCTTGAAATGTCGCCCCCCACCCCCCTCCCCTTCCAAGTGGAAAACAAGTCGGGAGGCCTGCCGGGAGTGCAACAAGAGCCTGGGCTTCAAGGACTTTCTGAAGCTCATGCGCCTGGTGTTGGACTTCCAGGACAGGCTCTGCTTGCCTGGCCTGAAAACAAGAAGCCTCGACCTGGGGGGGGGGAGGGGGGGGAGGCCTTGGGACTGAAAGAATCCCCACAAGCCTGGCAATTCGTTCCCCTATGTTTCGTACGCAGGCAGGCTGCCGCTAGAGATTCATTTGGAGCGTGTTGCGTGTTTGGTTCGCAACACCAATTCCTTCATTGTTGGCAGGCTTGCTTGTCATGCCTCCAAAGCTTTGGAGAATCTATTTACAGCACGGCTCGAACAAGACGCCAGGCCCACCTTCGGCTGTTTTCGCCTGAGGACAAGGAGCGTGCGCAGAGGGAGGCAACGACCATCAAGACCACAGGCGAGAGGATGCCTAGAGGAAGAGTTTGAGGTTTCGAAGTGAGTTTGGGCTCATTCTTGTCCGGAAACAGAGGCGGCCGCTCGTGCTTCCTTACATAGCTTGGCTGCAATCACAACGGGTATTCCCGGGCTACAGGCATTTGCAAGCCAAAGTCCGAGCCTTACTGAGCATATGTGTATACCTGTAGGTGTTGTTTCTTGGGGTCCAATTTCCTTAAACGCGTGCCCGAGGTGATTCTTGAGCATTGCAATTTCGTGAAGTCGGGTAATGATTGGCAACGGTTTCCATGGCAACACAAATCATCCCCACCAGCCTGCAGCCGCCTGCAGCCTGCGGCCAGGCTTCAGCTCTTCGGAGGTCCAGGAGTTCAGGGACCTCTTCTTGGAGTCTGACGAGGGCTTTGGAGTGGGGGCCCTGGGGCTATCGGATGGAGAGCTAGAGGGCTGAGGACGTTTCTATGGCGAATAGGAAGAATGCAAACGTCCAAGTTGATTTGGGGGGGGGGGGGCGTTGTTGCCTCATTTTGTGGATATGGGAGGGTGGCACAGTCTGGCTGTGAATGAACTTTTGTCCACTGCTCGTGTTTTCTTTCATTCTTTCTTTCTTTCTTTGGCCGGGGGGGTGAAGCACGGCTGCCCTGCAAACATATCACATCATCCAATTTCACCCTGGCGAAGCTGGGCTCATACAACGCACGGGGAGCAGCGCCAACATACCATTCTTACGCCATGAATGCCGCACGTCAAAACGGCTGTGAGGACAACGCAAACAGGGTGCGGCATGAGAAGATCGTGTGAAGAATCCAAAGGGAGACTCCCAAAGTTATCTAACTTATCAAGAACCTTTTGCTTACGCGCTCTCCAATTTGTTGACGTCAAAGTTACCTCTCCCCGAGCTGAGGTCGTCAGCTTTGAGGCCTGTAGGGCAATGATCCACGCGATGCTCAGACAGCAGTCAGATCAATATGGGTGTATTTGGGTACCCCGGGTCATGAGGAGAGTGATGTGGGAATTTCCTTTCAAAAAGCAGGACGGCCCCTTGCTCTCGATTCAGCGTTGACGGCTTTAGATACATTGGCAATGGGCAGCAGTATCTCGATCCGGACAGCTGCTTGAGCCGGGCAAGCCGAGGATAACCCCGCTGGGGGACAACCTCACACATCAACTGCAGGGGATCTTCCGTGGGTTGACTAGGCGGGCCTTGCCTCAGCCGATATCGGCGTCGAGAAGCCGAAGCAAGGCCGTTTTCCAAGCCCCGACATCGGCCAGGTATGTCGGGTATGTTTGGCGATTCAATCCCAGTCTGCAGACAAGATGTGAGAGTCGACCTTCGATCCTTCGATCTACGAAGTTGAACTTGCCGGAATCGGCATCCCTTGTTGACTCAGGCAAAAGGTCCAGCACGGGCGCGGCTCCGCCGACGAGGTGGATTTCCCCGAGCAGCTTGGACGTACTCCACGGCTTTTTTGGAGCAGAAGGCTGCCATTGCCATGCTGAGGTTCCTTCAGCTTATGAAGCAACTCCTGGACACTAACTTTGCAAAGCTCAAGGAGAAGACCAGCCTGCGCTGAGTTGCAAGCAAGAACTTAATTCTGGAACAGGAGCAGGTGAGAAGCCCCAAAACTCTCAAAGCGCAGAGGCAATGAACATGCAGCGGTCTGCAATCCAAGACGCAGTCAAATTCCGAATCTCCAATCTCCCAGATGCACAAGATGTGAGAATCCCTTTCCTTACTCTGCCTCGCGCCCTGTAAGTGGGACTCTTGAGACACTGAGTTAGTATCCTCAGGCCGAGGATTCGCACCGGTCACAATGGAAGAGACTGATTGCCCCGAGCATTACTGTGACTTGATCAATGTCTATAGAAGAACTGAATCCAGTGTGTCGGAGCTGTCGGCTGGAACCGGCCTCTTCCTTCCGACCAATAGATGAATAGGTTCCCGGCTGGAACACGCAGAAACGGCTGTGAAACAGCAGCCAATCAGCCCGGAGAAGGGTGCGCCCACCTTTCAAAAGGCATGGCGCTTGCACGGAAACTCGCACTGCGAAGCCAATTGGTCGCATACAGCGCGCAGTACGATGTTTTCGCTGCGGAAGGATTGCACCTCGAGAATGCCAGATTCATTTTGAGCATTCGCCTGGTGGTTGCAGCCTCATATCGTCTCATATCCATTCCACATGTTCATTACGAGTACAGCCTGGCAGAGCTGGGGGGGTTCAAACATATGGGGGTCCTTGTACTGAGATGTGAAGGGAAGGCCATAAGGTCTTATGTGTAGCCCTCCGCGAAAGACGGACCGCGCGAAAGATTTGTGTTTGTCTTGTTTGCTTCTCTTTTTTTTTAAGAGTTGTTTGGCAAAAAGGACAATGGAGCGATGAATGTGTAATTGCCGGCAGTGTGCACAGAATGCGCACAAACTAAAATTGGACGGAGGAAGCACAGCCTTAGGATTGCCGCAAGAATGCTTCCTGCAAAAGCAACCTACAAAACGAGTGCTTGAAGCTTTCGAGTCCAGTTGGGCCCAACTTCCCACAATGGCTGGCACAAGATCCGCAAAAGTTTTGCGAAAGCCTACCTACCTCGCTGGGTGGCGAACGGGTTCCTTGCGTGCTGCTACCCCACTTTTGAAGGGTACTTTGCGCACTATTGCGCACTACTTTGTCCCTGAAAGTTCCGGCTTCCGAGCTGGGGCTGAGGAAGTGTGCTTCTTGTACCACTTTTGCAACAGGCCCGCGAAAGCTCTGCAATGGAGGTTGCAAAAGTTAGTTTTCCGCGAAGATTGCATTTCTGGTAACAAGGAATGAGAGAGGGCCGCCATACAACAGCTAGAGTTTAGAACGTGCTCTTCGTGAACTGCCAGCGCAGGCAAGCACACCGTTTTTTGTTTCCCTTCGCGCACGGGTGATGTTTGAAATCTGCGCCGCTACACGCAAAGTGACGACACGCATGGGCGTGTGAAGTCAAGTTAGCTAGTTAACTAGCTAGCCAGCTAAAAACATTAGCTAGGTATTGGTTGGTTGGGTTGGCCCATTGGCTGGCTAGCAGCTGTTTTGCGCGCAAGCTACTTAGCTAGCTTCTTCGTAGATGCCCTGCTGGTGAGACAGTTGGCCAGCTATCACGCAGCCTAGCTAAGTAGTTTCTAATTAGCTCAATCATTGCTAGTTAGCTCATGAACTGGCTCAATAGTCAGCTTCAACATAAGTTAGCAGATGAGGAATATGAACTTCGCCAAGGTTTATTGGCTTGACCCAACGAAAGTTCGGAGCGAAAGCGAAATTGAAAACTCAGAATCGCCGAGTTGTTGAAGGTCGACCCGGCGAAAGTCCAGAGGATTGCGCGAGCAAAGTGAAAAGCACAGGAAAAACACAAGTTTCGGAAAGTCGGTTCCACGCAAGTTCCGCGTTATATTAATATGTTTCCAGGAGGAGGTATTTCCGTTTCACAGGTGCTGCTGTTTGGACACTTATGGAAACGTGACACTCCATGAAATGATGCTATAGCCTAATTGTCTTTTTCACCTATGTCTCGGGCCATCTAGGGCCGCATTTACGACATGAGGCTGAGCATTAGGGAACGCGCGCGCGCACACCTCAGCCCTCCCATGCCTAGCAGCTGTGCACTGAGTCAGGTTACAGCCGATATTGCTAGAGGCCCAACGCATTCAGTTGTGTCAGTCTTTGACTCAGAGCACAACTGCAGGAAGATCAGGAAGCATAGGGCAAGGTGTTGTGGGCGCCTGGAATGGGCTGCTGAGTCAGCTCTCGGGGAACGATCCAGCTGAAACTTGGACTTCCAAAGGAAGCCTACCTTTGGCTGGAAAGCGCGATAGACATCTCCTGCCAATCTTTTGCCCGACACATCAGGAGCTTGGAAAGAGCCAGCGTGAGCCGATTAGCCTTGCACTTGCCTTTTACAAAGCTGCGAGCCGAGAGCAAAGACAAGTGCGATTCAGCGCCCTTGAGGTGCTGCACCCACCAGGTTGTCGGCTGCGCGCACCTGGCAAGTGCAGAGTTCCAGCTATTTGGGGAGCGCTTTATGCCGAATATGTTTGGCCTGTTTCATGAATACGCGGGCGAAATCAATGTTCCAAAGCGGCAACAGATCATGTGACTTCAAAATGCGCCAACTCATTGCCAGGTTGAAGACGACTCAGTGGAGTTTTCCAGGGGCGAGCACGATGCGGCAGGAGATTGCGCCGAAACTATGTAAGCCCTTATGGTCTAGTCATTGGGCCCTGATCAAAAGGGCAAGTAAAGTTCACGAGGATTGGCACACAGCTTGAGTGCTAACAGCTCTTCTGAAGTGTTAGCCATTCAGGAGAAGAACATTTTCGGGAACATGTCCGTGGACCTGAGTGGCCAGGCCAAGCGCAGTTTGCAAGTGTGCTTGTGTATGTGTGTGTGTGTGCGTGTTTGTGTGTCTGTGCCTGTGTGGTTGTGTGTCTACGGTTTGCGTATGCGTGTGTGTGCGTGTGTGGGTGGGTGGGTGTTGTTGGTTATATTGGTGTGTGCGTGTTTGCGTGTTTGTGGGTTGTGCTTTTGTGGTTGGATGTGTGAGCTTGTGCCTGTGCGTTTGTCAGTTTGGTGAGTGTCAAAATTAATATGTGTGTGTGCGTGGTTATGTGCGCTGTGTGTGTGTGTGTGTGTGTGTGTGTTTGTGTGTGTGTGTGTGTGTCTGTGTTTGTGACTATGCTTGTGTCGTTTCGCGGGTGCGGGTGTTGGTCGGTGTGCTATTTGTTTTTGTTTGCGTGCTCACTCGCTTGTGTGTGTGTGTCTGTGTTTGTGACTATACTTGTGTCGTTGCGCGGGTGCGGGTGTTGGTCGGTGTGCTATTTGTTTTTGTTTGCGTGCTCACTCGCTTGTGTGTGTGTGTGTCTGTGTTTGTGACTATACTTGTGTCGTTGCGCGGGTGCGGGTGTTGGTCGGTGTGCTATTTGTTTTTGTTTGCGTGCTCACTCGCTTGTGTGTGTGTGTGTATGTGTGTGTGTGGGTTGTTGTTGTTGTGTTGTTGTTGTGTTTGTGTGTGTGAATGTTTGTGCTTGTGCCGGTTTCGTCAGTTGGTTGTGTGTGTGTGTATGTGCGTGTGATGTGTGTGTGTGTGTGTGGTTGTGTGTGTGTGCGTGTTTTTGTTTATGTGATTGTGTTGTTGTGTGTGTGCGTGATGTGTGTGTGTGTGTTGTGCATGTGTGTGTGTGTGTGTTGTGCGTATAATGTAGCGTGTTGTGTGTTGGTGTGTGTGCTGGTGCAAGTTCGTGTGTGGTGGTTTGCGTTGGTGTGAGTGTGTGTGTGTGTGTTGGTGTGAGTGTGTGTGTGTGTGTGTTGGTGTGTGTTGGTGTATGCTGGTGTGTGTGTTGGTGTGTGTTGGTGTGTGTTGGTGTGTGTTGGTGTGTTTGTGTGTGTGTGTTGGTGTGTTGGTGTGCGTTTGTGTTTGTGTTTGTTTGTTTGTTTGTTTGCGTTTGGGGGAGTGTGCTTGTGTGTGCGTGGGTGTTTCTCTTTTTGCGTTTGTGTTTGAATCTGGGTCTGTTTCTGTGTTTGTGTTTGTGTTTGTGTGTGCGCATGTGTATGTGTATTTGTGTTGGTGCATGTCAATGTGTCAATGTGTCTACGTGTGTTTTTGTGTGGTGTGTGTATGTCAATGCGTGCACATGCCTGCAGCCTTATTCGGGGCGTGGTGGCGTGCATTCCGGCGAAGACGTGCTGGCATGTGTGCCGGTAGTGTGCGGTCTGTGCTTTATGGTCTGGTGTGTCTTTGGTGTGTGTGTGTGTGTCTTAGGTGTGTGTCTTGTGTGTGTGTGTGCCTTTCTCTATGCGTGTGTGTGTGTGCTTTTGCGTGTGTGGGTGGGTTTCTTTGTGGGTGCGCGCCTGCGTGTGTATCTCGATGTTTGTTTTTGATTGTTTCTGCGCGTATGTTTGTATGCACGAATTGCGGCAACAGAGCAGTCCAAGGTAGACTTCCTATGGAAAGGTGTGGTGGTATCGCGCACCAAGATGCCATTCCTCTTGGAAAAATAGTGTGAGCCATACTCCATGAATGTTGTCTGCTTGCCTGTATTATGTCGCTGTAGCAGGCGCTTGAATCATTGAAGGTGGGCACCTTAATCGTGACCTTGTGCTGTACCCTGATGTGTCTGCACGACTCTCTTCGAATTGACGCCAGTCAAGTGGAGCTCCAGTACATTGCAGCACGTTTCAAAATCCACTCTTGTCACGCTTCAAACGGATGGAAAGCAAAGCAACGAGGACTCCCCGTTTCTGCATTGCCCTTGCACGAGGCGGCTACGAGGAGTTTGACTGCACGGTGGCCAACCTGTTTATCACTTATCACAGGGTGCGAAGCAGCTCGCAAAAGAAGACGGTCAAGGTTTGCGTAACAAGATCAAGTTGACATGGCCTGTATATTCTGAGTTGCCAGCATGCTCCACGCTCGAATGACTTTGTGTTGGGTGCCAAAAGGAGGGACATTGTCTTAAATACGAAATGAGTGACATCCTTTGCCAGCAGAAAGCTTGGACATGGGGCCTCTTGCGCAGCTTGGCAGGTGGAGGTCAACAACTGGCAGTTCGCCTGGGGCGAAGAGCAGAAGAGTTATTGCTGCAAAACTGTGGGTGCGCTGCTTAGAGTCTACAAGCTACACCAACATAAGGATGAGACAGATACGCATGTGTGTAATGTAGCGCAGTGTTGGCACAGCTGAGGGTGCTATATCCAGTCTACGTACCGAAGGTGTGCAATATGTACATTAATCATTCGTATTACATGTGTATGTGATGCCATGTTTAGAGTTTGGCAGGCATTGGGTGAACATGTATCATCAATTGTAATGTGTCTGACATTGTGGCTCAAGCATGAGCCAAACTGGCAGACACCCTTTTTGGTTTCCAGACACTTACTAGAGTGGGACTCTGGTATGTCGGATGCAGATGAAGCGCGCACCAGCCCCAACCCCCAACCAAACCTCAACCACCGTAAGCCAACCCCAAACCAAACCAAAACTAAACCCTTCACCAGCCCTAAATCAACCCGACACCAGCCCTTAAGCATAAACCACAACCCGAAAACCAACCCAAAGCCAGCCCCAAACCAAACCTAAACCACACTAAACCAATCCTACACAAACCATAAACCAACCCTAAACCAACCTTTAACCAGCGCTAAACCACCCTAAGCCGGCGCCAAAAAGCAGCATTACCACCTTCCAACGACCACTTCGACCACAAAGGAAGCCCCTCCCCCCTAAACCCCGCCGTTGGAGCAGGACGCGGTGTTGGACGAGGATGCGTGCAATCCGCTCCCAGGCGATTGTTCCACAAGCCTGCCCTTCACGTAGTCACATTGCAGAGAGCGGCTCGGGTTGCTCGCGCTGCTGAGCCAGATGTGTCATACCCCCACGGATAGGTAGTGAGTTTGCTGGCCGTTGGACGCACTACGGCGTACCACGGCGCGACGTGGTGTTATCAGGGCTACGCCCAGGCAAGGATGATGCCTTTCGGCTGGGAAACAGCAGGTGAAGCCCACTCCCTCCCAGACTCCCACAAACAAGTCACTCTCGCGCGCTCCTGCAACTTGGATCCAGCCTCTGCATCACCGCGGCAACATGCTGCGCTGGCCTCAAGGTACAGGACCAACTTGTTTGAATCAGCTGCGAGAAGTGACTGTCCCCCATATGCATACCGCACTCCCCCAACAATGAGGGGTGATGATGGGTGCATCGTGTGCTTCTGGCACGCTTTGGGACACCAGCCTTGGTATGGCGGTTGCCGCTAGCTGTTACAAGCTTCAACCGCTGTTCCAAATTAGCTGAGGCCCTCACAGCAGAGGCGCCCCTGCTGGTTTTTTGATGATGCTCGCATCACTGGAGGTCGCCGGAAGATCCGGTCAGTGGGCCTGGAGGAGCTCAACAGGATGTTGGGGCCAAGGATAAGAAGCAACCTACACAGCACACACCGTGACCTCTCCGGCGTCCGGCGTGATGCAGGACGGCGCGGTCACTCGCTTGCAACAGCCGACGTGGCTGAGTGGCAAACACAGCTTCCAACAACTCAAGGCTTGCACAAATTGGCTCAGTTTTCAACCGCCGCAACCTACGCGGCCGTAGGCCCCCATTTCCAGAAGCCGTAGATCTTGGAAGCCAAACCAGGCGCAAGAAGGTGGAGCCCAAGCGAGGGCTGTATGACCGGGGGACCGGAAGATAAGACAGCTGCAGCTGTCCCTGGTGTTGTTTATTTGCTCTCCTTTGCCGGCCGGTATATCGACAGGGGGGATGCCATTCCCCGCCTGGCTTCCCCATCCCACGTTGTGGCAGCCATCCTCCGTCGCGCGATTTCTTTGGCACTTTGGATCTTTCAAGTGCATTGGGGGACTTTTAAGGATTCGTGAGTGTCCGGTGGTGCTGACCTTTGATGGAAGAGAGCAGCGGAGAAGTAGGAACGATACGTGACACATTGATGTGTGCCATGTTTAGAGTTTGGCAGGCATGGGGTGAACATGTGTCGTCAATTGTTATGCGTCTGACATTGTGGCTCAAGCAAGCCATACTGGCAGACACCCCTTTTGGTTTCCCCACCCAGCCCACGCTAGTCCTGGCATCCAGTGACGTTGGAGGCACCTGTGCCGGAGTGTCCGGTGACCCCTTTCAGCACAGGCCACGCAAGAGATGCGTTGTGATCCAAAGCAGTATCCCTCACGGCTTGGGGGTTGATATGGGCACGAGCGGCGCTGACCTTTGATGGGAGAAGAAAAAGGCGCGAGAGCAGCGGAGCAGTAGGAACGATACGTGACACATTGATGTATATATGGGTTTGTCCTTTTTTGGTGTGTTGAGTTGCTTCAAAGGTGGGACCTCCCCGAATCATACCCCCGAATCATACCCCGAATCATACCCCGTAAAACGTATGCTGCAAGATGCTACTGTTCTTCTACCGTTTTGTGTTGTTCACTGTCTCCACAACAACCACCGCCAGCGCTACCCAATACTACAACTACCACTGCCACTGCCAGTACTATTACTACTACTACTACTACTACTGCTACTACTGCTACTACTACTACTACTACTGCTACTACTACTACTACTATTGTTACTACAATATTACTACTAGTACTGCTACTTCGGCGACTACTGCTACTACTACTACTGCTGCTGCTGCTTCCGCGAATCATACCCCGGAATCATACCCCGAATCATACCCGCGAATCATACCTGCGAATCATACCCCGTACTCAAACCTTCCTGCCCGGCCACCCTAAAGAAATACAAACCTATATATATATATATATTTACTGTATATGCTTAAATGTGCTATACACTGGCATAAACTATTAGGGTTGTGTGATCTTTGAGTGAGGAGCGGTAGCGGGCGTGGTGGGCTCGCGAGCTGTGCATTGCAGGCGTGGGCTGCAAGGAGGACGAAGTGCATTACCCGAAGCCCTCAGAAGCAGACTTCTTCTTCGACTGCTCCAAGGCGCGCAGTGCCAGGGCGGGCGCAGAAGGGACGAATCAGGAAGTCTGTGTGTTTGAGACAAATCGGCAGCCTTGCCAGGACACTCCTTCCAAGTGGTCTGCAAAGCCGGAGTCCAAGAGAACTCAAAGTTGGTTTGAAGCGCTGAGCAAAGTGTGACGAATTGAAGATCATGCATGGAGGCCAACACGTTTCAGGGCGAGGGGAGTGGAGACTGAGTTTCAGGCCAAGTGGCGGTTTTAAGAAAAGGTGTCTAAGATTGAGCAAGAAGATAGAACTGAAAGGGGGGAATCATGACTAAAACTAATCCTCCAATGTGTTGCTGTCAACGAAATTCTGCATTGGTGTTTCCAAGCATTGCAAACCTCTTGGGGTGTAGGACTGAAGAAATTCTCGACGTGGCCTGTACTGTTCCGCATTTTGCTCAGTCCAACAAGGACTTGCCTCCTGCCACGTTGAGCTCAGGAAGCGCAGTGTTTGCTGCCAGTCCAACGCTGATTGCAGTCCCCGCAAACTGCGCGGAACATAGACACCCGTCTTTCACAAGAAGCAGCTGGGCAACCTCAAACAAAGGATTTTGATGGCAATTGTTTTTTTCCTGGGCCTGTGTCTCTTGCAGAGATGCTTTGAGGAAGCAAATCTCTAAGTCAGGGTGTGGTATGTGGTTGCTGCCCAGCTAGGATTCATTCTGGCCTGTCAATGGCCAGGTGCCGAAGGTACTTTGACCAAAGGGTCACTGAGTTGGGCGATGCTTTGGATGGAGTTGGGCCTTGTTGCTAAGCACCTGTTTGCGTTGCTGCCGCGCCAAAGCAGGTCCTTTGAGGGTTGGCAGACATTTGCGTTGAGCAAGACAAGTATCGCCCTTGATTTGGGGTCCAGTACTGACTGGCCCACAAGAATTATGCAGGTGTCATGGATGTTTGAAGCTGTTACTGGCTTGTGGGTGTTGTGGTCGTGTGGCAACTTTGAAGGCTGAGCGCAGCCTTCACGCAATGCGCCGATGCATTTGGACTGCACGCAAAGGTATCGTGCACAAGGTCTGAATTGGCCGCGCCCTTTCTGCAGGAAGAAGCTGCAGCGATTGCAACCGCGAGTCCAAATCTCGAAAAAGAGTCTACTCAGAGGCCTTATATAAGTATAGCCGCATATAGCCGCCTTGTTGAATGCTTCGAAGACCAAACATGTACAGCACTGGTCATCGCTTTCTCCAAACTTGGAAGCTCGGTGCTGAGTTGGTGAACTTGTTTTGGGGGCCAACTGAGCATCGGAATGGGCCAAAAGGGTTGAAGGTTTAGCGGGACTCACAGAAGTTGGGCAGCAAAAGCCTCCTTGTTCGCTCACATAAACATGGGAGGCAGCAGACCGAGAAGATCCAGCGGAACATGGAGGAGGGGATTCCTTGTGAAAGCTGGCCGCTTTCTGCATGACCCTGCATACATTGGATCGGGATTGAACGGATTTGAACAATGTGTAATGTCAGGCGGGCCTGGGACCTGACTGAAGTGCCTTTTGCTGACCCCACACAGCGGTCACCATTGCTCGTAGCCCGACACTTGATCCAGACCATCTTTTTTACCCTTCCAATGCAACAAAACAACAGCAACGAGAAGCTACAAAGGCTCTTGAAGGGAATGCAGCAGCTTCACAATGAGGTGGTCTCAAGTCTTAGGGATTGGGCTTCCAGTCCCGGAACTCTTGATCCCGCCAAACTGCACTCGCATCCCGCATGCGACCGAATTCCATTGTTGGACTTGCCAGGACTCGATGCACCCTGCCAAGAGATGTTAAGAGTTCTCCGCTTGATGTCAGTGTTCAAAATTGCTCATTTTGCAGGCAGAGCTGGAGGACAATCAAGAGACCATCACGCACACGAAGGAGCAGTCAGGGCGGCTTGGGGTGGGGGGAGGCGGTTGCTCTTCTATGGTGCCTCTTCCAGTTTGTCTCCTTCCCTGCAATTCAAAGTCGCATTATGTGACCCAATGGATTTGGATGGCATCCTTAATGAAGATTTCAGGAGAGCCTTGCCCGCGTGCTGGAAGAGAAGAACCGAATCGAGAAAGAGCGGGATGCCCTGCACGCAGGGCGCTCGGAGCAAACTGCTAAGTTGCAGCTCGGTCCAAAGTGTCCTGCGAGTGGCTGCCTGCCTTGCCTTCGGTACTGCTGCACATGGGCTTGTCTTTTGAGTGGTTTTAGAGGGAAACCAACAGGAAAACCGGTTTGCCATTGGGCGTCCAATGCCTATTTTAACACACATTCAAATCTGCTCATGCGTCGAGTCACGAGGCTCGCATGGAATACCAGCAGAAGGACCTTGAGACTGCGAAGGCCAGCGGTGTGGCACGGCACTGTGTTGTTTGAGTTTCAGGGGTTGTCGATTGGTAGTGGCAGTATCCATGCACTGGGTCAGACACGCACCGAGATTCTGGTGGCCGGAAGTCGTTGTGTGAGTTTCACACCGCAGATAAGAAGACAGGCAGAGGCTATGCGTGCCAAAGAAGAGGCTTGGCAGGGAGGGATCAAGATTGCGATTGCGATTCTTGTGCTCCGCAAGGGTGTTTGAAACAAACAGCACGTGCAGCATGCTACCGTGATATGAGCGGAGTCGCGTGTTTTCTTCCAGGCCTCAAAGCCTGCAGCTGCTCGGCTGAGTATGGGCTGCAATTCAGCTCGGGATGCCTTTGGATATGCGAATGGGCCGACATGAGGCCCATACCTTACGGAATCCAGAACACTCAAACCAAAGCACGGCAGCACGACAAGGCTGTGCAGTGCGATTGTGCAAATTGAAGCTTGGTCAACCTACCTCCAAGCAGAAACCTCACCACACAGCAAACGGAAGTCACAAGGGTCAAGCACCTGCAGCACTGTTCGAGGAGCCAAGCTCGCCAAGCAGCGCCGTGAAAGAGTACGAGGCCAGCTAAATAGAGTTTGATTGGGCATGGCAAGCAGTGATATTCCAAGGCATCGCTGCAGCCACCGGACCTATTTGCACACACAACTTGAGATGTATATGTGCTTCTTTAGTTTGTCTTGAGGTTAGTGTCTTGCTTTTCTTGTGCGTACTTGTTTGCATGATTGGCTGCCTAGTTGGGGCTCAAAAAGGGCCAGTAAAACCCAGAAGGTACTCTCTCCGAATACAAGCACAATTTGAGGGTGGAAGATCTGGAGAGGCCTGTATGGAGTTGATATACAGATCAAGTGGGGCCCGGTTTTCTGGTTCCAGTCCAGCCGCTTTGGTTGCTTGTTTTGTTTGCATTGTTGCTGTGTTTGCTTGCTGTCTGGCTTCGTCGCTTGATGTCGCGGTTGCTTTTGTTGCTTGTATATTTATGCATGTGTTCTCCTTCGACCCGTCTTCCCGCGCTTGCCTGTTCACGAAGTCATTTCGCATCAGGCTAAGCTGGCTGCACTACACGCACAGTGCCGAGAGGCCGATGCCATTGATGGACGGTTTGTTGCGCATTTCTCTAGCGGCAAAGCAAGCACCACATGGCCGTCTTGATAGAACCCAACCTTAGTGCGCCTGTTTTGCTCAAGATGCCTGCGTAACTTTTCTTTGTTCCCTTCAAGGGAGTTGGCTGCCCAGGGTTGCTGTCAGTTTCACCAGTCGAGCACATCAGTTTTCGAGTCGGTATCACCCCAACTGATTGCAAGTGGCCGCAAGCTGCCAGGCCTCTGCTGCTCAGCGCGGCCTACAAGAGGGGCTTTCCGAGGTGTCGAGGGAGCGACTGACCGCTGAGCCCTTGGTCGATGCACCTATTGGCAAGCCCCCCACTAAATGATAAATATATTCGTACTCCAAAATTCATATTCCCTAGGAAAACATGCTTGAGGTGCGGGGGGTTGCAAGGATGTGCATGTTAGTCCTCAAATTGGAATGTTCCACATCACCCCAATGAGTTAAACGGTTAAGGCCTTTGGTCAGTTTGGACAAAGTTGAAAACAGCTGAAATTTGAAGTCGGCGCACCATGAGCATGTGCATTGTGCAATTATAATATGATTTTGCGATGTCAAATGCCAATTTAGTTTTACAGTGAATGTGGAATTGCCCCCCCCCCCTCGTCCCGCCCCAACAGGTCGGGTTCAGGATGGACGACAGCATACTATGGCTATTGATAGGCCAATGTATTGAAAGCGGAAAGATGATAGTGTTCTCGAAAAATGATGATTTTTAAGCAGCGATTGTAACGGTCTAACGCGAAGCTCTCGCAGATTATCTGGCAGGCAGAGCGAGCGCTCGCTGCTGCTGAGGTGGAAAAGGCGCGCAGGGCTGTTTTGTATTGACCATTTCGACGTGACTCTTGTGGTCTATCCATGTGTTCCTCCAAGCGGAATGTGCCTTTTCTTGTCAGGATACCAGGTGACTGGAGTGACAGAATAGGAACGTTGACAGACTGTGCAGAGCAATCGCCGGGTCTCCACAAGTTGAGAATGTGAATAGTGTAACCACGGTCAGATGAAGGTGAGGAGACGTTTGCGTGGGACCTTTTTTGGCAGACGCGTACTGGGTCGCTGAACCTTCGCCTTGCAGCTTATGCCCAGGAGGAGCTTCGTGAACGTATGCGCGAGCTGGAGGCATCTTGTGCTGAGATGGGCTAAATTTTGAAATTGTTTCAATGGCCTCTGAACTTTTGTCAAACTTGGGATTGCATGGCAAAAAGTGCCGCTTGAGGCCTCGACAGTGGCCATGTTTGGCCAAAGAGCCTTTGTGTCGACAATGGCATGACTTGATACTATCTGCCATGGATATTCAACCCCTGGTGGCACCATATGCCAGCCGTGGTATCACATTGGTACATGTCGTTCAAGCGCCCAAAACCCTTGGGCGATTTGGAGGCTATTGCTCCTCGCTAGGGGCTGTGGCGTTCGTTCTCCCGGCTGGGTTTCAAACCGCTGGCCTTGGCCGCGGTTGCCATGTGCCTTCAGGGTCGCCTGGAGGAAGAGGTGGCTGCTGCCAAGAAGGCGGGGAGGGCGTGAGGGACGGAGACAGGGACCAATGTGAAACTCCGTGGGGTTCTTACAAAGTTTGTTGAGCTGTCAAAGAAATTTAAAGCTGTTTCTCTTGATGAATTGTCGTGTGCTTAGTTAGTGAGAGTCAGCTAACCGAGCAGCAAGGCGTTTGATGTCGTGTGGAGTGGCAATGAAATCATGGTGAATCCATCCTTGTGCCAATATACTGTAGCTGCCTAAATTCGATAAATTCCGAACGAAATGCTCACCGTCTTGTTTGCACAAGCACCACGAAGCGTGTGGTGTAGATAACTGCAGTCAGCACTCTCTGGCCAAGAGCCGCAGACCAGCCTGAGTTGCTTCACCAGTTGGCAAACTCGCACGGATTGGACGAACTTGTCTTCCAAGAGGAGAAACCAGCTGCTGCTTTGAGCCCACGCCCGCATCAACGTCAGAAGGTTGGCTGTTTTTATTTGCCAACGGCTTTTGCGAAGAATCTCAATCTGAGCTTTGGGCCCAGACTCCTTGACAGACATCTTCGAACTGGGTCTGCGAGGATCGTGTTCATTTAGTTTGGCTGTGGGTCCAAGGGCGCGAGAAACCATCAATCTTGTGTGTGTGTGTGTGTGTTTATTGGTGTTTCGCTTTGGCGAGGATCTACGACCGCAATTCATGCTTTAGGGTGTCATGGGGATCCCTTGAAGAGATTGCCCTTCGGCAGCTCCTTCGGGTCTCAAGTCGGGAAACGAAAGGCGAAGAATGAGCTTGCCCAGAAGGTCCAACTGGAGGCGCGCGAGTCGCCGTGCAGGGAGCTGTTGAATGGCCAGTCGTAGCCAACAGCAGGCCTTTCATGCGAGTCAAAGACCCATGGCTTTTTCTGGCGTGCTCACTTTACAAGGAAAAAAGCTGGGGAAATTCCAATTCAATGAGATAGTTGTGACCCAAGTGAGAGGAGGAATCAAGTAGTTGAAAGGTCATGAAAATGATTAATTTGTGAGGTTCCCGGCATGTCAAATGGGTCAATCGTGGTTGTACTAGTTCACCCAGAATTATGCATTCCTCAATGGAGTAGCCGACAAAGCAAAAACAATGAAGCCAGAGATGTGCAAGCTTGATGAGTTGAAACCGTCCAGGTTTAAGCCGCTTTCTCGTATATGACAACAAGGTACTGTGTCGCCCGCCGCCCCCCTACGCCCGGACCCTTCTGCCTGGCAGCCCTCTCACCATAAAGATTCCTGCAGCCTTCTGAGCAGTGTTCACGCGTCTGGATTAAGTTGATGGGGTCTGTGCTTAGAGGCAGAACTGTTCCCTTCGCCTGAGCTGCTAGGGTCCCATATTTCAGGCTGACAAGGGAAAATGATGGATGATCAAGGCATGCCACGGCGTCTAAGGCGCAAAGAGAAGAGAGCCCTGGCGAGGAGCGGGCTTCGCAAGACGTATGCAGACTCGCAACGTCAAAGAAGTCTAATATATATATATATATATATATATATATGGAGTATAGCCGTATAAGAGGTTCAACATGGACTTCATTGCAGCTAGCAAACTCCTCGCTTGCTGCAAGTCAGTTGATGCCGACACTTTGCCAGTCTCCCCAAAGCTTGTCTCATGACTATGCTCACGTGAGAGGCGCTCGGGTGTGTTGTTCCCATGTGCCCAATTCACGGCCAAACCAAACGCCTGGAGTAGTGTTCAGCTGAAGCCAAGCCAGGACCAGGCTCAGGAAAGACTGGAGCTGGAGCGCGTCAGAGCGGCACTAGAGGCAGGCTGTGGACAGTGGCAATTGCAACCCGGCCAAAACTCGTCCCGGTAGTACTAACATTATGTTTTTGCGTGGTCATGCTCAAAGCCGCCCGTCCAGCAGAGCGACCGAGTTGCTGGGGCAAGGCTTCAAAAGCAGAGTTCGAGGCAGCGTTGAGAGAGAAGGATGAGGCCGGTAATTCAGCGCGACAGCCGTTCGGCGAGGAGCTCCGATCTCTTAGCTACGTGGAGGACTACAGCAAACGGTTGATGGAACTTCAAATATGCTTCAGTGTCACGTCACGGGACATCTCGCTAATGGCTGAATTGCCAAGCCTGCGCTCAATCGTGGCCTAAGCGGGGGGGCGGGCGATTTTGCAAATACCCCCCTCCCCCCCCCGCCCCCCCGAGGTTGCCAAGATGCCTCCCCTTGCGCATCTTGGACTGCATGTATGCTGCGCCAGGCGCTGGAGAAGTTGGAAGCAGAAGCCGCAAAGCTGGAGGCAGGATAATTTTGAGGCTACCACAAGCCCACCTCCGTGGCTAGGGCTGAGGAGCAGGTTCCCCCTGCACAAGCCGCAGGCACACAAACGCAGGTTGCCAACCAGCAAAGACCGCAGTCACACAACAGCAGCTTGGGGCAACGAAGATTGAAAACAGCCCAGTTGAATTCGAACTGTGCTGTTTTCAAGAACCAATTTCCCCCTGCTGAAACAAAAGCGGGAGAGTTTGCGGAGAACGCAACACCCAGTGTCAATCTCCAGACACAAAACAGCAGCTTGAGGCAAACGAAAAGCAAAACAGCCCAGTAGAATTAGAACTCAGCAACATGCACTCAAAGGACGGGGGTCGGTCGCTTTGCTCCAGTGATCTAATCGCCTCAGGCACAGGGGCCTTGGCGGATATGTTCAAGTTTCCGCACATGACAGTTGTGGAGAGCACAGAGAACCCAGGGTGAGCGAAGACAGTTGAGCATCACATCCCAAACTTGGGTGCGCATGTTCAACAAAGGCTGTGTCATATCTACCCCCTGCATGGGCAAAACCTCCACGGGCGTAAGGTGGCGTAAGGTGGCATAGGCAAATGCTGAGGCAATATAGTGCGTCCGCATTGCGCGTTTTTTTTTCAATTACATTGCGGGCATGGCTCATTTAAACCATTTGCCCGACGACCAATTGCTCAGGAGGCGAAACAAGGCGTGCAGGAGCAGCTGATCGTCGCACAAAAGCAGGCAAGGGTAGTTGTGGTCATTTGCCTTTCATTCGCTGCTGGTTCCATGTTTGCAACATAGTTGATTACACACCATGTTAAAAAGCCGTGAGGAGACTTTGGCAACTTGAGTTGCCGTAGGGTATTGACGACTGTTGTCTACTGCGCAGGTTGTGCTGATGAATGCCGTTAAATGTCAGGAATAGTGCTGCTGGCACAACATGTCCTATTGCACACGGCCACAAGACTACAGATTCGTGTAGTTTTAGCAGTAAGTGAGTCAAAAGGCATTCCCCTTGAACAAATGACTCCCTTTCTTTCTCTTACTCACTCACTCTCTCTCTCTCTCTCTCTCTCTCTCTCTTCTTTTTGTGTCTTTTCTCTCTCTCTCTCTCAGATTTGAAGCAAATAGCGAAAGGCCCCGTCAATTTGATCTTGCTTTTTTGAGGTTGAGGAAAGAGGAAGAGAGCTTGCTGAAGCCAAGCAGGGAGCAGAGGCAAGGCTTTTTGTGGAAAGGGTAAAGCCCATGGACCAGCGATGTTGATGGGGCGACTGCGCCTTTGCTGTCAAGCATTCGGCTCCTAGTAAGCTGTACAGCAAGGCTGACCATTGGCGTGGTTTAGTCAGTGCATGCAAATCAGAGGGTGTAATTATTCTCTTCTTGCGAGGCAGAGACTGCAAGGCTGCAGAACTTGATGGCAGCAAAGGATGAGGATTCTGTGTGAGTATCAGTTTCAAAGCGTGCAGGCTTGAGTCATACTTGCAGCGTGAATCAAGAGCAAGCTTCGGGATTGAAGTGACATGGGCAACCGCAGGAAGAAATGAAGCTTGCCGAAAGCCTTCAAATGAAGGCAGCGCTACGTGAGAGCTGTGTGAGTGTGTGTTCACCTGCGTCATGTTGATATTCTATGCGTAAGACACATCCTCCGTAAGCAGATGTTGAGGAAATAGGGTGCGCAAGCATCGTGCATAAGCTCTTTCTTTCAAACATAGTTTGCTCACACCCATGTGCTTTGAAAAAAGACTAACTTGTCGAGACAGCGGTTTCTTGCACGGATTTGAGAACAGTTTTACAGGATCCGACGATCCTCTACGGACGGTGCCTGCGTTCGGTGCTTTCGGCACGTAAGGATGCGCGCAAGATTCGCAAAAGCTCTGGCAATGTTTCTGTCGTTGTGTACTTCGTGTACTGCACTTGTATGGAACATTTGTGATTTCGAGCTGGAGCTGCCAAAGTGAAGTTCGCGTAAGTGCAGTACTGAGATGTTGCGATTTTCGAGTGGGAACTGCCAAAGTGAACGTCGTGTACTACAAATATGGGAATGGAAGCATCATCGCGTAAGCCGAGTAACGGCGCGCTGAAGCCCTTTCAAGCCAACTCCGCCCGCTCGTTTGGAGCCCAGCGTTTTCACGAAAGGACCGACTGCGCAGGCTGAGAAAGAGCAGCTGCAAAGTCTGCTTGAAGCGGCCAAAAAGGAGGCTTGGTGGCTGACAGTGCATGATGCGCGGAGTCGCAGTTGGCATGCCCGTTATTATTAAAGCTGGCTGTTTGCAAGTGTGTGTTGTGCGTGTGAGTGTGTGAGAGAGCAATCAGCTGTCGCAGCCTGCGCGAAGGCAGAAGAGAAGGATCAGAAGCTTGCGGAAACTGGCCAGACGGTGCAGGATGGCCTTTGGTCTTGTTGTGTTTTTTTGTGCGCACACCTTCCAACCTTGTCAAAGACTTCAACGCCAAAGCATCTTTAGAAACACGAGCGGACAAGCAATGTCGCACGGCATGGGCAGAGTTGCGTATGCGCGGCGCGACGTGCAACAAAGGCTGGCGTGCTGGCGTGTTGCCACTGGTCCTGCATGTGTGTTGTCCAAAGATGCACTTGGCCCGCAAGTTGCCAGCCGTTACAAAGCATATGGGCAGCTTCGCGCCAGCATAGTCGAACGCATGTTCTGGCTGACGGCCCGATTGCGCAGCAGGCTGAGAAAGAGCAGCTGCAAAGTCTGCTTGAAGCGGCCAAAAAGGAGGCTTGGTGGTTGACAGTGCATGATGCGCGGAGTCGCAGTTGGCATGCCCGTTATTATTAAAGCTGGCTGTTTGCAAGTGTGTGTTGTGCGTGTGAGTGTGTGAGAGAGCAATCAGCTGTCGCAGCCTGCGCGAAGGCAGAAGAGAAGGATCAGAAGCTTGCGGAAACTGGCCAGACGGTGCAGGATGGCCTTTGGTCTTGTTGTGTTTTTTTGTGCGCACACCTTCCAACCTTGTCAAAGACTTGAGCGTCCAACGCCAAAGCATCTTTAGAAACACGAGCGGACAAGCAATGTCGCACGGCATGGGCAGAGTTGCGTATGTGCAGCGCGACGTGCAAAAAAGGTGGCGTGCTGGCGTGTTGCCACTGGTCCTGCATGGCAAAGATGCACTTGGCCCGCAAGTTGCCAGCCGTTACAAAGCATATGGGCAGCTTCGCGCCAGCATAGTCGAACGCATGTTCTGGCTGACGGCCCGATTGCGCAGCAGGCTGAGAAAGAGCAGCTGCAAAGTCTGCTTGAAGCGGCCAAAAAGGAGGCTTGGTGGTTGACAGTGCATGATGCGCGGAGTCGCAGTTGGCATGCCCGTTATTATTAAAGCTGGCTGTTTGCAAGTGTGTGTTGTGCGTGTGAGTGTGTGAGAGAGCAATCAGCTGTCGCAGCCTGCGCGAAGGCAGAAGAGAAGGATCAGAAGCTTGCGGAAACTGGCCAGACGGTGCAGGATGGCCTTTGGTCTTGTTGTGTTTTTTTTTGTGCGCACACCTTCCAACCTTGTCAAAGACTTCAACGCCAAAGCATCTTTAGAAACACGAGCGGACAAGCAATGTCGCACGGCATGGGCAGAGTTGCGTATGTGCAGCGCGACGTGCAAAAAAGGCTGGCGTGCTGGCGTGTTGCTACTGCTCCTGGATGAAGCGCATGTTCAACTTTTTTGAGCAGGCTGAGAAAGAGCAGCTGCAAAGTCTGCTTGATGCGGCCAAGAAGGAGGCTTGCTGCCTTGACAGCGCATGATGCCCCCAGTTGCAGTTGGTATGCCCGTTATTATTAAAGCTGGCTGTTTGCAAGTGTGTGTTGTGCGTGTGAGTGTGTGAGAGAGCAATCAGCTGTCGCAGCCTGCGCGAAGGCAGAAGAGAAGGATCAGAAGCTTGCGGAAACTGGCCAGCTGGTGCAGGCGGACATTGCTTTTGTTGTTGTTTTGTTTGGCATTCAATCTTCATGCATGTTGCGTCGGGCAAGTAGTGAGATTTCAATGTGTGGTTTGCATGAGAGAGTGATGCTGGAGTTGCTTGTTGTGAGTTCGGTGCCAGGAAAAAGAGCAAATTGAAAAACAGCTGGCGCTGGCCAAGAAAGAGGCGCGGCTCTCGTTGTGTTGCTGTATTGTGCCGATAAATGGTATTCGCATGTTTGACGGCTGGCCGGTGCGCACGATTACGCATATGCTCAAGGCGGGATCAAACTCCCAAACAGTCAGTTTTGTTTCAGGGCAGCATGGTTTCATCTGGTTGCGTGTATACCAGGCTGAGGATAAAGAAAAGAAGGTTGCCAACACCATCGAGCGGCTGCAGGCCAAGCCTAGAATAACTCGTGGAGCGAGAAGCATTTGGATGGTGCGTTGGCGATAAATCAGGGCGTAGCCGTTCCTGTCGATTCACTGCATATTATGAAGGACACGGACTCTGCAGACTCAGTATGATTGCCAGTTGCTTCCGTGTTCCCGGGGGAAGGGCCAGTACTGTTTAATAGCGTGAAATGAAACATGGGTGATAGAGGCAAGCGGTGAATAGTGGAAATTCCTAGCCATGTCTATTTCGTTGCTATAGGGTTTTAGTTACATTCTTGTCACAGGGTTTGGCGCGCCCGGGCTCACGGCGCGTGTCCGCTTCGGGCTAGGCTGCCAAGGCAAGGCTAGAAGAAGAACTGCGCGCCAGCCAGGAGGAGGCGGGAGCCAACTGAGACCCTGCAAAGGATCGCTGACAAGAATTACACCACCGAAGATCCCAAACAGTTAAAACTAATCCCCGCAGAGCATGGTGTGGCCTTGCTGCCGCTAACTTGGCCTTGCGAGACACAGATCATTGTTGCATGATGGGCCCAAAGGATCCCGGTATACTTTGCACCCTTTTCCTAAGGCTATCCTTTTCTCCTTTGCCTCTTTTTTTGAAGTCAACCCCCAAACACTGGCTGCGCTTATGCGCCAACGAGGAAGACGCGTGTGCGCCGGCGGTGAACATGCTTGTGCGCCAACAATGAAAACCTGCTTGCGCCGACACATGATGCGCCAACAAGGCAACCGAGGACACAATCATCTGCCTACGATAGAAACCCCTACGCGCCAACACTGAGACTCTTTTGTGCGCCGACGGTGGGTACGCATATGCGCCCGCGAGGCACACTCTTGCGCGCCGACGGGGAACACCCTTGTGCGCCAACAGGGAAGACGATTATTATTTCATGATTATGCGCCGACGATGAATACGCTTAAATGCCAAAGAGGATTTCTCTTGCGCGCCATCAGAGAACAGCTCTGTGCACCAACAAGGAACAGTATTATGTGCCGACGGTGAACACGCTTATGCGCCAACTAAGAACACTTTTGTGCGCCGACGACGAACACTTTTATGCGCCCACGCTGAACACGCTGATGCGCCAGCGAGGAACACTCTTGCGCGCCGACGGTGCGCACGCGTGTGTGCCAACAGTGCGCCAACAAGGAACACTCACGCTTGCGCGCGAACAAGGCACACCTGCGTGCGCCCACAATGAACACACTTGTGCGCCGACAGCGGGGGCTTTCATGCGCCGACAATATAAACACACTTGTGCTTTGACCACGGGCAATTTGGTACGCCGACAATGGACACGCTTATGCGCCGACGGCAAACACGCTTATGCGCCAACGAGGCACACTCTTGTGCGCCGACGGTGGAAACGCTTGCGCGCCAACAAGGAACACTTGTGCGCGCGACAGTGCGCACGCTTGTGCGCCAACAAAGGAACACTTTTGTGCGCCGCTGGTGGACGCGCTTATGCGCCAGCAAGGAACACTTTCGCGCGCCACCGGTGAACACGCTTGTGCCAATTGAGAACACGATCGCCTGCCGACGGCGAACACGCTTGTGTGCGAACGAGGAACACTCTTGCGCTCCGACAGGGAGCAGCCTTGTGCGCTAACAGGGAGCGCTATTATGCGCCGACGGTAAACACGCTTATGCGCAAATGTGTGCGCCGAGACATTCGCCAGCGGCGGCGCACTATAACAGCACCACCGCACGCGTTGGCGGGCAGGTCGTTCAGGCCGGCCGCGAACGCCTCCTGCGCCGCGACAAAGAGAAGCTGCCCCGAGCGGCAGGCGCCGGCGGCGCTGGACTGGCCAAAGCCCTGCCGCGCGCCAAACGCGACAGAAGGTAGTCCGTCTCCACCGACCTCGAGGGCCAGCGTGGCAAGGCGGCCATCGCATTCTTCCGCGCCCCGCGCAGAAAGCCGAGCGGCGCACGCTCATCGCCGAAGTTCCGTCGCCAAGTTTGCGTCCTCCACGGCGGCCAACATGTCGGGCGGGGGAAGAGGCAGCGGCTGGCACGGCTGCGCGCCCCTGCGTCGCTAGCTTCCGGCGCCGCCTTCGCAGCGCCGCCAGCTGAGCAGCGGCCTGCGCTGCTGACACGTCACACATCGGCGCGCACAGCTGCAACCCAGATTTGACAGAACCGAGAGACAAATGACGGCACATACTGAGAGACAATATAAACGAGGCCCTTCGATCTGGCTGGACGCTGACGAGCGTGCAGCCCGGCACTCTGGCAGCACTGCGCGACACAGTCGGAGACTGGCAGGCGCACGCGCATGCTGGGAGACATGTGTGTGAGCGCACTGGGAGCATGCGGCCCATGCGGGCAGTGGCGAGCATGCGAGCCGGCGATCTGGCAGCACTGGGAGACCAATGAAGGCACATACTGGGCGCACACTGGCGAGCGTGCGGCCCGGCGATCTGGCAGCGCCGGAAGACAAATGAAGGGAGATACTGGGAGACAAGTACATGCGCACACTGGCAAGTGCGCGGCCCGGCGATCTGGCAGCGCCGGGAGACAAATGAAGGTCACTTGCTGGGAGACAAGTTGACAAATAAATGAAGGGAGACAAGCGCATGAAGGGAGACAGGGAGACAAGGCTGCAGGAACCCGTCCAACCGAACCGAGTTTGGGCACATATGAAGGGAAACAATGGAAGACAAGGGGAGACAAGGGGAGAGAAGGGGAGACAGAGTAGAAGGAACCCGTCCAACCAACCCGGCCTGAGGCGCAGAGTTTGGAGCAGATATGAGGGGAGACAAGGGGAGGCAAAGGGAGACAAGGGGAGGAAAAGGGCAGGAACCCGTCCAATGGAATTTAGCCTGAAGCACAGAGTCCGGAGCAGATATGATGGGGAGACAAAGGGAGACAAGGCGGCAGGAACCGTCCATCCAAAACCAGCTTAGAGCACCAACTGGACCCGGCCTGAAGTACAGAGCTTGGGGCAGATATGAAGGGAGACAAACCATCCCTGAAGCGCATGACGGGAAACAACGGGAGAGAAGGGGAGACAAGGTGGAAGGAACCCGTCCAAACGAACCCAGCCTGAAGCACATATGAAGGGGGGCAAGGGGAGACGAAGGGAGACAAGGCTGCAGCAACCGAACCGAGTTTGGGCACATATGAAGGGAGACAAGGGGAGACAAAGCGAGACAGAGTGGAAGGAACCCGTCCAAACGAACCCGTCTATCCTAAAAGAATCAAGAACCCTACACCAAACTGTTTGGGAACAATCAACGATGCTGAGTTAAATCCAACTGCAGGGCCTCCATGTTGAGACACGCGAGGCCTTTATGTTTAGACACACCCATGCGCTCACTCCTCGTGTGTTTCCTTGTTGCTGCGCGAAGCGTGCTGCTATCCGGGGTGGTTTGGAGAACAGAGAACAGTGAGAGAACAAATCCACATAAATCCAAAGCCAAGGACACCCTTGCATCAAACATTCAAAGTGTGTCCGGGCAGGTGGCAAAACAGCTACAAACGCAGCTCTCGGGTGACGAGGCGCTGTTCCGATGCGGGCTCGTTCCTTTGTTGGGATGAAGGTCAGGGAACTGCGACCGACAACACAGTTTTTGCAAGTCTGGAGTGGTTTGCCTGCAGCGAGCCACTGCCAAATCGTTCTAGCCATGCTCATGGGGCGCCAGAGACTGAACTGAGGCGTGCATGCTTCATGGTGAATGCAATTGTAGAACCTCACAAACTCCCCGTTTGCAAAGCTGCCCTGGTAAAGTGTTGGCAGGGTATGCGTGGACCAGGGATTGCTAGGGGGGGGGGGGAGGCGAGATGGCCGCAATCAGAAGCGCGTCGCAGGCAAGCGTCCGCCTCAAGGAACGGCTGAAAGAGATGGAAGCAGCCCACATGGCCATGGAGGAGCCCTGCTTGTGAGCAATGCCCCTTTGATAAGGGGCCATGATGAGAGGGGTGGTAACTTTTCCCATTTGGTGGTTTAATATCATGTTGTTCGTGGTTTTCCCCAACGGCCGTCCCATGTAAGGACCCTTTCATCAACCTCCATGTATGCAAAATCCTGGCAAAGCGCTTTGGTATCGTCCTAGAAGCAGGGTTCGATTGAAATGGATGCGAAGCTGCTAGCACGTTTAGAGGAGCTGCGCACTTCTGGGGAAGGACCGGTGAAAGCAGATGTGTTTTTCACTGTGTACATTGTACATAATTTGGATATGTCACTTTTTTGTTCTGGTAAGGAGTTCGGTTGCGTCGGTGTTTGTTTAGTGTTTAAGTACCTCCGCGAAATATCTGCGATAGAGTTGCAAAAGTGACTTTTTGCGTCAAAGCATTGGTGTAAGTGCTGCCTTTAAAAGTTGCGAGGAAAACAGAGTGTCGTTGCTGTGGCACAATCTTGTGGTCTCTTAACCTGTCTTGGAGTGCTGAAGGCTACGTCGCAACGCGAGACCCTTGGCGGTGGGTGCTTGTCGTTTTTGGTCGGCATCTTGGCACCACCAAACTTGAAATTCGGGCGATGCGCGAAAGTTTCGCGAATGATCCGCAAAAGCCGTGGCAGAGACTCCAATTGCTGGGGAAGGCGCTTTCCAAACCGAAGCTGCCAATGTGCACTTTGTGTACTACATTGGCTCTGAACAGTTGCGACTTTTGTTTTTGTGTTGCAGTAGTGCTGACACTTTTAGTCAAAAGGGCACAATGATGGTTCCCCGAAGAATTGCCCGCTCCGGACAAAGGAATCCTGATCAACACCCATAGCGATCCCATAATATATATATATATGTATATTAATATTATAGTACATACATGTGCACATATATATATATATATATGTCTCAAATCTGGCAGCAGCATGGCCTTGAATGACATACGTGTTATTCCCAATCCCTTGCACACATTGGCCAGGCAACCAAGAAGACTTTTGAAGATACCATCGCCGACAAGAACGAGGCACCAGGCTAATTGTTTGGAGGCAGCAAGCCGTCCTGCCGCCAGTCTTGTTGTTGGGTTCTTTCTCGCCCTGTTTGTGATGCTTCCGTGGTGCACTCAACAGCTGACTCGGTGCGCAAGGTCATCAAGGATCTGCGGGCAGAGTCCGAGCGACTTGAGGCATTTGGGGCTGTGAGGAGATTACGGGGTAGCCCGTTAGTCCAGCTTTTTAAATCAGGAGCTCAGTCACTCCGAAGGAACTGAGGGATGCCGAATAAGGGTTCTATTTGCAGATGTGCCTTGGAACGGAACCAGCAAGTTCGTGCTTTGAATCCGGTAGATCGTCCAAGAAGCTGGCAATTGCCAAGTGCCGGCTGTGCAGATGTCAACCATGGGAAACACGTCAGGCAGAGACGGGCAAACTGGAGAAGCTGCTGGTGACCTCCAGAAAGGAGGCGGGTTCCATGGCAATGTTGATGGCTCGCACGGCGGTGTTTGCCCGGAAGCTAAAGCCCCGGCAACGCAAACCTTTTGCCAGCGAGGACGAGGAGAAGGAGGAGAAGCATCGCCAGCTGGTAAAATCCGTGCAGGCCAGGGGAGAGATTTGGTGTTTGTTGCAGCTTCTGACAGTTTGGGATTCGAGGTGTTAGTATCGGCCGCTGAGATGCTGTCTGAAACTCCTGGGGAGCTGGGCATGATTCGAGAAGCCAGCGCGCTTTGCAGTTGCAGCAGCCCGCAGAAGGACGGTCTTCAAAAGAGGGTTGCGGAAGGGTTTGTTTGTTAAGTGCTTATGACTTCTGCATTCATTTTAAGCACTGCCTGATAATGTTTGTGCATGTCGCTACTCCTATGAAAGCTACTTCGCTAATGGAATCTGCTCGAAACAAGGTCTTTTAAGCAGCATTGTTTTGCAGACAAGTTCCATAAAATGAACACAGTTCAGTCGCGGACGCAGATGTTCTCCTGGCAGCCGCAAGGGCAGCGCTGTCCGCCATGCCGATCGCATGCCCTGCTCATAGCTATGTTTGTTGGCGCCAACTTCTAGGACTCCAGGCACACAAGGGACTTTTGCGTAACGCGGCAATGCTCCCCAAGGAATGAAAGGTTGTAGCAGGTTTCGCTGAAATAGTTTCTATTAGTCTTACAGCAGCACAAGGGAAAAGAGCCGCTGACAAGATCATGAAAGAGGTCGACGCATGTCACTATTATGCAAGGTTTGCACAACTTGCCGTGGGCTGTGCGCCACCACTGCACGACAGTCTTAGTATGACAATGTTGCACCCTGTGCTACTCAATTTCACTACTTCATGGAGTTTGCAAATCAGCCTGCAATCTATTCTGCCCTTGCAAAGCATGGCAGGTTCAGCTGCAAGGCAGCCAAGAGGCACTGGATGACCGGAGTTTTGAGAGAGCGCATGCGGGCGTCCTGACGGCGCGAACGCGCGAGCACGTGAGTGCGCGGGAGTTCGCGTGTCCGTGGCTGTGGGTGTGTGTTTGTATGTGCTTGTGGTTATGGCGGTCGTTGTGCGTGTGTGTTTGCTTTGTTTTGCGTTGCTTTACTTTGTTTTCTTTGCTTGACTTTGCTTTCTTTGATTTACGTTGCTTTGCTTTGCTTTGCTTGCCTTTCTTGCCTTGCTTGCCTTGCTTGCTTTGCTTGCTGTTCTTTGCTTTGCTGTTCTGTGCTGTGCTTTGCTTGGCTTTGCTAGCTTGCTTCTTTTTTGTTGAGTGAGATAGAGTTGGTTCGAAGCAGGTAATATGTCACCCATTGAAAGTATCATACCTTACCCCGCAAACAGGCCTTTTTCACTAACTCAAAGATTCTCTTTTCTCACCATTTTCAAAAAAAGCACCCCTTGATACGTTGCGTGGAGGGACCTCTACCATACTTTTGGGTATGCTTGACTTGGCCTGAAACTGGGCGGCGGGTCAGCAAGAGCACCAACAAGAATGTCTGCCCATCGCAATTGACAGCTTGCCTGTGCTGGCTTCGTTCAGGAAGCGGTATGATATTGTGACAGGCTGTAGCGAAGCTGGAAGCCAGAGCAGCAGAAGCTGAAGCCGGCAAAGACTCTGCAGAGGAAGGGCCGGCGATGAGAGCGGGCCATCACGCGAGGGGAAAGGTGTTGTAGGTTTTACCTTGCTAATTCTTTGCGGCCCTGTTGCTGATTGCAGCAGCTTACGTAAGTCTTACTCCTGCGGCGTGTGTGCTCGCTGCAGGCCGCCAAAGCAGAGCTGGGTGCACAGTTAAAGGAGCAAGATGAGGCACCAGGGAGGGGCAGTCTTGCTGGCTTACCTGTCACATTCACATTGTAAAGGAGCAGTGGCCTGTCGCAAAGCTCGCAGCAAAGCCACAGAAGTCGCGGCCAGCACAGAAGCTGAAAAGTGTGTGTGTAGCCCCCAAGCAACCCAAAGAAGCTCGGCAAGTCCTTGAGCGTGTTCACGCAGTTGGAATTGCCGCCACGGAGAGGGCATGACCTATAACTGAGAAGGCACGGAGGCAGACAGGCTGACCACTGTCCTTACACAGAGTGTGTGTTAGCGTGTTTGTGTGTTTCTGTGTTTGTTTCTTTGTTTGTTTGTTTGTCTGTTTGTCTGTCTGTCTGTCTGTCCCTCTGTCCCTCTGTTTGTTTGTGTGTTTGATTGTTTGTTTGTGTGCGTGTGTATGCGTTTGTGCGTGTGCGTTTGCGCGTGTGAAAGCGCGAACGCTCGTGTGCCGCGCGTGCGTGCGTCCGTGCGTGTGTGGGCGCGTGGGTGCGCGTGTGGGTGTGCGGCTGTGCGGCTGTGCGGCTGTGTGTGTGTGTGTGTGTGTGTGTGTGTGTGTGTGTGTGTGTGTGTGTGTGTGTGTGTGTGTGTGTGTGTGTGTGTGTGTGTGTGTGTGTGTGTGTGTGTGTGTGTGTGTGTGTGTGTGTGTGTGTGTGTGTGTGTGTGTGTGTGTGTGTGTGTGTGTGTGTGTGTGTGTGTGTGTGTGTGTGTGTGTGTGTGTGTGTGTGTGTGTGTGTGTGTGTGTGTGTGTGTGTGTGTGTGTGTGTGTGTGTGTGTGTGTGTGTGTGTGTGTGTGTGCGGGTGCGTGCGTGCGTGCGTGCGGGTGGGTGCGTGCGTGCGTGCGTGCGTGCGTGCGCGTGTGTGCGTGCGCGTGTGTGCGGTCGTGCGTGCGCGTGCGGGCGCATGCGTGCGCATGCGTGCGTTGGTGCGTGCGTGCGTGCGCACGTGCGCACGTGCGCGTGTGCGCGTGTGCGCGTGTGCGTGTGTGCGCGTGTGCGCGGGCGTGTGTGTGTGTGTGTGTGTGTGTGGGTGGGCGCGTGCGTGCGTGCGTGCGCGTGCGCGTGCGCGTGCGCGTGCGCGTGCGCGTGCGCGTGCGCGTGCGCGTGCGCGTGCGCGTGCGCGTGTGTGTGTGTGTGTGTGTGTGTGTGTGTGTGTGTGTGTGTGTGTGTGTGTGTGTGTGTGTGTGTGTGTGTGTGTGTGTGTGTGTGTGTGTGTGTGTGTGTGTGTGTGTGTGTGTGTGTGTGTGTGTGTGTGTGTGTGTGTGTGTGTGTGTGTGTGTGTGTGTGTGTGTGTGTGTGTGTGTGTGTGTGTGTGTGTGTGTGTGTGTGTGTGTGTGTGTGTGTGTGTGTGTGTGTGTGTGTGTGTGTGTGTGTGTGCGGAGTGACAGAATGCCCTGTCACCACCCTTTCGGTTTCGCAGCAGGGGCGTGCAGCACCTTTGGCATACTGCACGCAATGAAGCTGTTGCCAAAGGTGGGAAGGGTGTCCAGACGTGGACACCTGTACCTGCTTCAGTGATTCTGAAAGTCCTTTTGGCCCCTTGGTTGCGGCGCTGTTTGTGCTTCTTGTTCTTTCTGGTAACGTTTTCGACACTAGAGGGAAGCCGAATACATTGCGAGCCGAAACTCATCATACTCGAGACTTGTCGGTTGTACTCGAGACTCATCAGTTGTACTCGAAAGATTAGCACTCTCCATCTGGAGTTCAAGTGTGTACACCCCATTCGTGGGGAATCCTCGGGTGTACCCATTGTGTGACCCCGGGCCGGCTCTGTCGGAAAATTTGACCTCAGCGTGCTGATCATAGAACAGCGGAATTTCACATTTAACCAGGAACGAGGTTTCACTAAAGGGAAGAAAGCCATCAGACCATAGCGACGTCTCACCCTACGTCTTCCCTTTTTTCTCGCCTTCTTCTTCCGCGTGCCCGTCTTCTGGTCCTTCGCCCGTTTAGGGATGGCTTCTCCTTCCTCCCGTTCTCTTTTTGCTGCCTTTCGTGACCCGCGCGTTCGTCCCGCTCCTGTTCGCCCGCTTAGGGATGGCCTGGTTGTCCTCGCGTTGTTCACCTTTTTCCTCGTCTTCGTCTTCGCGTCTGTCTTCCTGTTCCTACTCCTCTTCTTCCTCACGTAGTTTGGCTTGACGTCTTCTTCCCCTTCCGTTGCTACTTCGGGTCCGTCCTCTTGGCCCCTGTGCGGGATTCGACGTCTTTCTCCGCGAGCC
>CAUJNA010002124.1:465091-472591 GCA_963377175.1 Effrenium voratum
GGACGCAGGTGAATTGTGTTTGGAGGATGGCATGGATTTGCAGGCCATAGCGAACCTGCAAGCCAGAGCGGCAGAAGCGCAAGCCAGCAAAGAGTCCGCAGAGGCAGGGTGATGGGAGCGGGTCATGAGGATCATTGGCGCCGCAGCGCAGGGAACGCTGTTTTGGGTTTTGCCTTGGTGTATTCTTTTCGGCCCTGTCGGCCCTGTTTTGGATTGAAGTGATTCGCGCGCTCTCACTTTTCTGTGTTAAGCAGCGCTTGCACCAGGCTGCCAAAGCAGAGCTGGCTGCACAGTTGAAAGAAAGAGAAGAGGCATCAGGGAGGGACATGTTTCTGACAAAGCAACAAAGGAGCAATTGGCATCGCTGATAAACGTTGCTGTTTTCCATGGGCCGCTTGGTTTTGCGATGCAAACAGTAGCAAGCAACAGTGGCATTCGTAGGCTGTGGCAAAGCTGGAAGCCAAAGCGACAGAAGCTGGGGCCGGCAGAGAAGCTGAACAGGAGGGTGTGTGTTTGTGTGTGTGATAGTCAGCTGAGGTAGGGAGGGACACGGCAAGGATGGCTTTTAGTGTTGTATTCACTTTGTTGCCTGTGTTGTTTTAGCTGGGGCATTTGCCTCTTTTCCGCAGGCTGCCAAAGCGCAGCTGGCCACCCAATTGAAGGAGAAAGAGGAGGCGCCAGCAAACTGGGGCTGGCCCATTCGTGCGTGCTGAAACGGAAACGCCCATTATATGTTTTGGTTCAACCTGTTTGCAATTGTTTCAGGCAGCGAGACAGATTCATTTGAGGACGCAGGTGAATTGTGTTTGGAGGATGGCATGGATTTGCAGGCCATAGCGAACCTGCAAGCCAGAGCGGCAGAAGCGCAAGCCAGCAAAGAGTCCGCAGAGGCAGGGTGATGGGAGCGGGGCATCAGGATCATTGCGCAGGGAGCGCTGTTTTGGGTTTTGCCTTGGTGTACGCTTTTCGGCCCTGTCGGCCCTGTTTTGGATTGAAGTGATTCGCGCACTCTCACTTTTCTGTGTTAAGCAGCGCTTGCACCAGGCTGCCAAAGCAGAGCTGGCTGCACAGTTGAAGGAGAGAGAAGAGGCATCAGGGAGGGGCATGTTTTTGTCAAAGCAACAAAGGAGCGATTGGCATCGCTGATAAACGTTGCTGTTTTCCATGGGCCGCTTGGTTTTGCGATGCAAACAGTAGCAAGCAACAGTGGCATTCGTAGGCTGTGGCAAAGCTGGAAGCCAAAGCGACAGAAGCTGGGGCCGGCAGAGAAGCTGAAGAGGAGGGTGTGTGTGTGTGTGTGATAGTCAGCTGAGGTAGGGAGGTTTGTTGCCTGTGTTGTTTTAGCTGGGGCATTTGCCTCTTTTCCGCAGGCTGCCAAAGCGCAGCTGGCCACCCAATTGAAGGAGACAGAGGAGGCGCCAGCAAACTGGGGCTGGCCCATTCGTGCGTGCTGAAACGGAAACGCCCATTATATGTTTGGTTCAACCTGTTTGCAATTGTTTCAGGCAGCGAGACAGATTCATTTGAGGACGCAGGTGAATTGTGTTTGGAGGATGGCATGGATTTGCAGGCCATAGCGAACCTGCAAGCCAGAGCGGCAGAAGCGCAAGCCAGCAAAGAGTCCGCAGAGGCAGGGTGATGGGAGCGGGTCATGAGGATCATTGGCGCCGCAGCGCAGGGAACGCTGTTTTGGGTTTTGCCTTGGTGTATTCTTTTCGGCCCTGTCGGCCCTGTTTTGGATTGAAGTGATTCGCGCGCTCTCACTTTTCTGTGTTAAGCAGCGCTTGCACCAGGCTGCCAAAGCAGAGCTGGCTGCACAGTTGAAAGAAAGAGAAGAGGCATCAGGGAGGGACATGTTTCTGACAAAGCAACAAAGGAGCAATTGGCATCGCTGATAAACGTTGCTGTTTTCCATGGGCCGCTTGGTTTTGCGATGCAAACAGTAGCAAGCAACAGTGGCATTCGTAGGCTGTGGCAAAGCTGGAAGCCAAAGCGACAGAAGCTGGGGCCGGCAGAGAAGCTGAACAGGAGGGTGTGTGTTTGTGTGTGTGATAGTCAGCTGAGGTAGGGAGGGACACGGCAAGGATGGCTTTTAGTGTTGTATTCACTTTGTTGCCTGTGTTGTTTTAGCTGGGGCATTTGCCTCTTTTCCGCAGGCTGCCAAAGCGCAGCTGGCCACCCAATTGAAGGAGAAAGAGGAGGCGCCAGCAAACTGGGGCTGGCCCATTCGTGCGTGCTGAAACGGAAACGCCCATTATATGTTTTGGTTCAACCTGTTTGCAATTGTTTCAGGCAGCAAGACAGATTCATTTGAGGACGCAGGTTAATAGTGTTTGGGGGATGGCATGGATTTGCAGGCCATAGCGAACCTGCAAGCCAGAGCGGCAGAAGCGCAAGCCAGCAAAGAGTCCGCAGAGGCAGGGTGATGGGAGCGGGTCATCAGGATCATTGGCGCCACAGCGCAGGGAACGCTGTTTTGGGTTTTGCCTTGGTGTATTCTTTTCGGCCCTGTCGGCCCTGTTTTGGATTGAAGTGATTCTCGCGCTCTCACTTTTCTGTGTTAAGCAGCGCTTGCAACAGGCTGCCAAAGCAGAGCTGGCTGCACAGTTGAAGGAGAGAGAAGAGGCAACGGAGACAGGGATGTGCCCGCCCTCCGAGATACGTTGGATGCAAAATGATTTTTACCTGGGGCTGACAGGCCACAGCAAAGCTTGATGCGCAAGCATTGAGTGCTGAGCGAAGCAAAGACGCTGCAGAGGCGGAATTGGCACGAGGTATGCATTTTACCGGATATACCGCATCTAGCCGATTGTAAGGCAGCAAAGCGAGAGCTTCAAGCACAGCTGGCTGCGGCGAAAGAAGAAGCGCCTCAGCTGCATGTCAGCGTGTTCTGCAGAGCGCTTAGTCCGCTTCCCGCCTAGCCAAAGAAATAATCAGCCTGGGCGCATCATGAGAGATACTAAAGTCTTGAGGTGCTTGACTGACTTGCGCCATAAGAGCACATTCCGGACTTGCGAGGCAACATCATACCTGCAAGCACAACTCTCTGGCAGTGAGGTGTCGGGGGAGGGTGTGCGTGCCTTGAATTGCCCTATTTTGTGTTCCGAAGTTGCTCCCTGCCAAGCGACTCTACAAACCGTCCAAAGATTCCAAGGGTCAGGGCCTTACTTGGCATTTTTGTTCATCAAGGCTTTTAAAGCCCCAACCTTGCGGATGTTGTGTAGGGTCCCTGAATGACTGAATAATATTCAGAGGAAGCCCTTGGACTACGGCTTCGCGCTTGGGTTTTGCGAGGACTTTTCAATCACAAATCCCCAAAATCTGGAATGAGGTGGTTGCAACCTCTGGAGTCTGAGGGTGTGTGGACGCTGGGCGATGCATCCGAGAGAAGGATGTTTGAGGGGCTTAGCGACCTTGACTCCAAGGGATAGGAATGTCAGGATCTGAAAAATGGGCACCCAGGGACCCATGTTTGTGTTGCAATCTTTTGGCGCTTTGAAAAGATCACCTGCGACGAATCATGAGGTTCAGTCCTGGCTTGCCGGACGTGCTTCTTGCAGGTTTTCGAAATTGCTCTGAGTCCAAGCTTCGAGCAAGCAGAGCCGTACATCATGCTCCAAGTAGTTCAGAGTTGAAAGAAATAGTACTGTTGTCCATGTGACTGAGGTGGATGTGCATCCAAGCCAGGCCAGCGGCAAGCTGCAGGAGAAGCTGGCGGAAGTCGAAGGCAAATGTCAAAGTTTGGAGGCGCCGGGGGATGGCTCGATTTGCGTGTTCATGTAGTGGGTGGTGTGCCCAGATAGCTCCAAGCTTGAAACAGGTGTGCTTTCGCTTGGAACCTTGGTTGCTTGATGGTTGCTTGTCTTCTTGCTCATGCATCCCAGAGTCCAACAGATTCGCAATTTCTTGTCTCGGCAAGGTGCCGTGTGTTGAGAGCGTTGCTTGTGTTTGGAGCAGCGCTACGCAAGGGACAGTAGCTTAGGGAACTGGAACCATGGCCATCGCTTGTTTGGAGCACTGGAGGCTGAAAAGGAGAACTTGAACAAGCTGCTCGAAGCTACAAAGAGGGAGGCAAAGCTTTAAAGCTTTGGATGTGTCTCAGTCTCTCTTGAGATGTGACAGGCGGAGGAACAGCAGCTCTCAGCAAAAGCGGAAGCTGAGGCGCAGCGCAATCAGCCCTGAGTTGAACAGATGCAGTGTTTGAGTAATCATCCGATGACCAGCCAATCATGCCAAACTGGCTAAATCTATCTAATCTATGGCGCATCATTGCCACAGTATCAAACACTTTGCTTGCAGTCCCTTCTAAACCCCCAGAACGTTGTGGCTTTCATGTCAAAGCCTTACTGGCGCTCCAGCAGGCTGCGAAAGCTGATTCTGAACGAAGCCTCAAGGACAAAGAACAGGCAAGTCACTATAGAGAGACGGAGACCTTCAGAGCACAGTTCTGGGCAGATCTGGGTATCTGGAGCTAGCAACAGGACGAGAAGTGTGAGACTTGTGGCCTCGAGCCAATCATTCTGCACGTAGGCTATCTCGATGCTGCACGCTGAAGCCGCAAAGCTACAGGCAAAGCTTGCTGCATTCTGACAATGTGGGAAAAGGCCAAGCTCGGTCCCCCACACGCCCCTGTTTGGATTTTAACCCGAGTCGAAAGCTTTGAAAGATGTGCGCCATGGTCAAAAGGACCCGGAAATCGAGTGCCATGTTTTTTTAGCCCAAGGCCGTTGGCGACATGCGGCCAGGCTGAGCGCGGTAAGCTGGACACAGAGATTGCGAAAGCCAAGGAAGAGGCGGGCAGAGTGTGCTGGACGGGAAGACGACTCAAAAAAGAAGCTTGAGCGGCGGATGGAGAGGTTAGACAAGACAACTGAGTTGACTAATATCGGGGGAGGCTAGTTCCTGACAGGCAGAAGCAAAGATCGCTACCGCAGAGGCCAGAAGAGCTCTCGGAGTCAAGTCAAGTGGGTGGCCTTCGATTGTCAAAATGATAGCTCCCCTCTTTGGACCCCTTTGTAGGATTGGCTCATATTGGCTCAAAGAGCAGTCTATGTGTTTGACAATCGATTGGTGCGTGTGGCCTTTGACAAGTTGTTATTTGCCACCTGATTGGAAGATAGGCCGCTTGTCGCTTTTTCATGATCTACAAGCAGGGCTTGGAGAGCATCATCAACAGAACGTCTCTGCATTTTTGGGGGTGGAAAACCTGTCTGAATTTGTAGGGTGTAGGCCAGGCTTTTGCTACAAGACGATGAGGCCTGCAATGCTGAGCTTCGCGCCACATTGGTTGCCAACGAGGTGGGGTCGCATGCTGCCTTTGGCTCGAACGCTTGTATTGATTCACAAGAAAACCAGCTCATGTAAAATATAGCGTAATCATGTGTGTGTGTGTGTGTGCGCGCACGCGTTTGCACGTGTGAACTCGTCGACATGCATGTAAAGACTGTGACCTTGGTCCTTTGGGTTGGTGGATTCAGGATACGTGTGCATAGTTGTGGTGAGACTGTACGGCAGAGATGAGAATGGTCCTCCCCAGGCTGCTTCCATTGCGCCGAAGCAAGTCTCAGCTGAGGAGGCTAGACGTGTTTTTTGTGCCGGCAGCTCTGGATTTGAGAATTTGAGAAGACCATCTCATGCCCACTTTGAAGCTTTCAAACATTTCCAGGAATGCAAGCTTGCAGCAAGGGAGGAGTAGCCCAGTTGCTCAGTGGCCACCCTTCTTCCCTTGTCATTTGGTGGCTTCCAAGCTACCCAACAATTAAGTTGCCCATTTTCTAACAGGGTTACTTGGCACGGAAATTCGATCTTTCCATTGCGGTGGTAGACGCGTCCGCAATTCCATGCGCACCGGTTCGCACCGGTTCACACCGGTTCGCACCGGTTCGCACCGGTTCGCACCGATTCGCACCGGTTCGCACCAGTTCGCATCGGTTCGCACCGGTTCGCTCCGGTTCGCACCGGTTCGCACCGGTTGGCGCCGGTTCGCGCCGGTTGGCGCCGGTTCGCGCCGGTGGGCACTTGCGAAAGTGCTGCGACTGCCACGAAATCTGTACCTGACCTTGCGAAGCCATGAAATCTGTGCCTGACCTTGCAAAAGTGCTGCGCCTGCCACGGAATCTGTACCTGACCTTGCGAAAGTGCTGCGCCTACCACGAAATCTGTACCCGACCTTGCGACAGTGCTGCGCCTGCCACGAAATCTGTTCCTGACCTTGCGAAGCCATGAAATCTGTGCCTGACCTTGCAAAAGTGCTGCGTCTGCCACGAAATCAGTCACTGATCTTGCGAAAGTGCTGCGCTTGCCAAGAAATCTGTACCTGACTTTGCAAAATTGCTGCGCCTGCCGCGAAACCCGCGCGAACCCGCGCAAACTCGCGCATGCCACGAAACCTGCACCTGACTTGCGAAAGTGCTGCGCCTGCTACTAAATCTGCACCTGACCTTGGGAAAGTGCTGCGCCGGCGACGAAATCTATAGCTGACCTTGCGAAAGTGCTGCGCTTACCACGAAATCTGTACCGGACCTTGCGAAAGTGCTGCGCTTGCCACGAAATCTGTACCGGACCTTGCGAAAGTGCTTCGCCTGCCACGAAATCTGTCACTGATCTTGCGAAAGTGCTGCGCCTGCCAAGAAATCTGTATCTGACTTTGCAAAAGTGCTGCGCCTGCCACGAAATCTGTACCTGACCTTGCGAAAGCGCTGCGCCTACCACGAAATCTGTACCCGACCTTGCGGCGACAGTGCTGCGCCTGCCACGAAGTCTGTTCCTGACCTTGCGAAGCCATGAAATCTGTGCCTGACCTTGCAAAAGTGCTGCGTTTGCCACGAAATCTGTCACTGATCTTGCGAAAGTGCTGCGCCTGCCAAGAAATCTGTACTGCGCCTGCCGCGAAACCCGCTCAAACCCGCGCAAACCCGCGCGAATCCGCGCAAACTTGCGCATGCCACGAAACCTGCATGACTTGCGAAAGTGCTGCGCCTGCTACTAAATCTGCACCTGACCTTGGGAAAGTGCTGCGCCGGCGACGAAATCTATAGCTGATCTTGCGAAAGTGCTGCGCTTACCACGAAATCTGTACCGGACCTTGCGAAAGTGCTGCGCTTGCCACGAAGTCTGCGCCTGACCTTGCGAAAGTGCTGCGCCTGCCACGAAATCTGTCACTGATCTTGCGAAAGTGCTGCGCCTGCAAAGAAATCTGTACCTGACTATGCGAAAGTACTACGCCCGCCACGAAATCTTCTGTACCTGAACTTGTGAAAGTGCTGTGCCTGCCACGCAAGTTGTACCTGACCTTGCGAAAGTGCTGCGCCTGCCAAGAAATCTGCACCTGACCTTGTCGAAAGTACTACGCCCGCCAGTAAATCCGTACCTGACCTTGCGAACACGCTGTGCCTGCCACGGAATCTGTGCCTGACCTTGCGAGAGTGCTGCGCCTGCCACGAAATCTGTTCCTAACCTTGCGAAAGTGCTGCGCCTGCCACAAAACATACGCAAGCCCAC
>CAUJNA010002124.1:477591-487591 GCA_963377175.1 Effrenium voratum
TTGAGATTGGGCGGGCCGTGGCGGGCGCCATGTTGTGCCAAGCCCAGAATTTGCGTGTCAGATGTGAAGGAGCCATTTTGAAACCATGCAGCACGATTGCAGCCCAAAAATATCGACATTGGGAATTGCACAGAAAGCCGTGCAATTGCGTTGCAGCATGTCATGCTGAAGCAGCAACTGCTATGGCCACTCTATTAGCTTGCAGCCATGTTCAATGACACGCAACGGAGTGAGTTCAGAAGAATTAAGGTCACTCCCTCATACTTCCCGCTCCAAACTCCTGGGTTCCAAAGCCAGAACCAAGGTGGTGCCATTGCTGCTGGGCAGAGGACAATAGGCGAGAGGGCGACTGACAATCTCAACCTAAAAGGTTTGCGCCCCGATTGAAGCCAGGAAACTTCAGCCATTTTGTGGGTGCCATGTGCTTCCGGTGAGCAGCAGCTTTGATTTGATTTGCCGAAGCAGTTGGGTCACTTTTGAAAGTTGCGGGCAGATTGCTAAGATGTATTGGAGCCCAGAATGAGGCAGCTTGAATGGAAGCACGCGGCCTTCAGGCGCTCGGTTGACCCGTACACCGGTGACAACCAGCGGGAACTGACATGCCGGTGTTGTTTCGTGTTCCGATACCTTTGATCAATGACTTCTTTTACGTGGTTCGGTTTGGGGTTGCTCACAAAACAAGCGTGTGGAATATCACGTGAGACAAAGAGAACTAACTCCAGGTATGCTCAAACGTTTGCATCCCATTGGGAGCCATATCCAGCATGATTGCTTGCCTGCAACCATCAAGCATGTTCCGGAGTAATTAAAAACCACTCTGTCGGACAAGCAAACGCGCCACCGAAGACGGGGCTTACAGCATCTTACAGCCTGGGGCTTGCCTGGCATGGGTTCTGTCCCGTCAGGCCAATCGAAGTAGATGTCTTTGATGAGAAGCAGCGCGGGGTCGTCCCCACGGAGAATGCCATGTCTGATCCCTCTCAGGACTGGCGAGAGCCGAGGTGAATATTGTTTGGTGTCATATCCCGAGTACTCAGAGGAGTTCGGGCTAGTGTAAAGGGAACTGTTGAAACACGGGAAGTTCAATCCTGCTTCATCTCAGTTGACAAGGGCTTGTTGAAGCATGTTGAAGCTCAATATTTGTGGGACTATGTGGGACTGCTTGAAGACGCGTCGGACCTTTTTGTCGTGAAAGTGGTCCCAATTTATTTGACTGCCTTGTTTGCTTTGCGAGTTTTTGCGGAGTTGATGTCCATCTTTCAGCATGTTTGTTCATACTCGCGGCCGCGGCACTGGAAGGGGACCCTCGGCTCGGTAGAGGTGGTTCACTACGGTGTGGTTTCGGGGGCTGATTAAGGTGCTTTGCGGTTTGTGAGATGGTTTCGGGGATATCATTGGAGAACAGTTTGGGTCAAGGGGTCGGTTCATCGATTGGTCGGTGCAAGGCAGGGTTTAAGTTTGCTTGGTTGCGGAGGGGTCCCTGACGGGCGTGACTTGAGGATCGGCCTATGGGGTTAGGTGGGTGACTGCTTGGTTCGGCGTTTTGCATGAGGGTTGGTTTAGAGTCGCTTTGTTGTGCATCTCATCCGAGAGCTTTGCGGAGGTGTTGTTGAGAAGAGTTGTCGGCACGGACGATGCGATTTTCGCGGGCTATGCCGAGGAGTAGTCATGATTCGCCATCATCCGCTATCATCGATGATCATCTTCATCGATGATCATCATCATCATCATCATCAGCATCAGCATCATCATCATCATCATCATCATCATCATCATCATCATCATCATCATCATCATCATCATCATCATCATCATCATCATCATCATCATCATCATCATTATATTCTTCTTCTTCTTCTTCTTCTTCTTCTTCTTCTTCTTCTTCTTCTTCTTCGCCCTCAGCGCCCTCAGCGCCTTCATCATCATCTTCATCATCATCTTCATCTTCATCTTCGCATCAATGCACTTCGTGGGTGATGCTACGCGATGCTGGGGGCGTCAGGCGCTGGTCCCTGTACAGCCAACACACCATTAGCATTTGGGACGAAATACGAGACACATATCGTCCCCAGCATCACCGCCAAGATCTAATGTCCCCTTTGAATCCGAAAAAAGCAAAGATACTGGAATAGAACAAATCGCGGATGGGGTCTACGGTCATTGGCCTAGCGTCACTGCTGAATCCAATAGTTTTACCAGCGTAGACCCCACCAGATAGCAAGAATGTGTTGGCAGCCAACCAACTAAAGATGCCCATTCCAGTACAGAAACGCACATGCCATGCCACCCCGCAGAGCGGCCAAAATAATTCTCCCAACAGAGTGCTCCGGCAATTCGCTTGCCATACCCTGGCTCTCGCTTGCGGGAGTTTTGGTGGATTCCTTAGCGCGCTTTCTCTCAACGCCGATGTTTTGGTGGATTTGCTGAACGTGCCGGGAGCGGCCAAAACAATTGTCACAACAGAGTCCTCCGGCAATGTGCTTGCCAAAATATGCATAGATAATATTGCAACATTGGCATTCGCTTGCTGGAGTTTTTGTGGGTTTTTGCTTAACGCGCCGCCTCCCAGACGGCTCCGCCAGCACAAGATGATAGCCAGAAACCGCTCCGGGAAGCCCGGCGCGACGGAAAGCCTCTGCAACAGCACCCTGCAATAGCACCTGCCCGGAATTCTGAGTCTCACCCACCCCTTTGTCTGGCTTGGGAAATGAAATTGCTTCTTGGGCTGGTGAAGGCCTAGCTTAGGGAAAGGTTAAGGTGGCTTAAATGTGTTGCAGGGTTGGTTCAGAGCTGGGTGTGGGCTGATCTAGAGTTAGTTGTTTCGGGATTCAGGGTTGTTAGCCTGCATAAGATTTAGGGTCAGGTCATGGGTTGGTTTTGGGTTGGTGGGGCTTTGTTGGTTGGGGTTTGTGTGCGGCTGGGTTGGGTCGATTTTGGGTGGGGGTTATTGTTGATTTAGGGATGGGTTGAGGCTTCGGGGTTGGTTGACGGTTGTTCTTGGGCTGGGTGCTTAGTTGGGGGGGGGGGGGTATTTGGGTTAGACGGGTCATGGTTGGCTTCGGCTAGGTTCTGGTTGGGTTTAGGTGTTGGTTTAGGTTAGGATGCGGGTTGAGTTACACTTGGTTTAGGGTCCGAGTAGGGAGGTGAGTTGGGATGGATGTTGGCTCTTGCACGTTACCGGGCAACCCACCACCGAAGGGATGAGAAGCCCCCAGGGCCGAACCAAAAAGAAACAAGGGGGAACAAACACCAGCAACCAAACAGGAAACACCCCCAAAAGGCCAGACCCCAGCAAGGGCAGCCAAACAGAACCCGGGGCAACTCAACCCCCCAACAGCGAGTTCCCCATTTCCCATGTCGCGACGAAAGGTCGGCCAAGCTATTCAAGGCCGCCAAAAAGGGGAGGCATAGCGCCTACAACCCGGGATCATATAGATCCAGGTGAACCCAAAACTACTTGGTAGCAGTAAACCCGTCATTCTGCACCTCCATTTCAAGCACCCTCAAAGGGGGAAAACTGCACGGAAGGCTTGCCCTTCTTCAAGTGTACATTGAACCCAAGCAGGTGCGTCCTAGCTTTGAGAATTGCATCGTAAGGTGAAATGATCACCTCATGGTCGGTATCAATCTGCAGCGGTTGGTGCAACCTGGAGCCATCCAGCTTTCTCTCTCCGATGCAGAGCGACTCCGCGCGACGCTAAAAGGCATGCAAAACGAAAACAAAGGCACTTCAAACAAGGAAATCACGCTGTACAGCGACCTCCTCCAAAACACGAGCATCGCAGTGGACGCCAGAAGCCAGAAGTGCCTCGGGAACCTCATCCAGCTCAGCCTCGACCTGCAACGCCTCACCCCTTCGTTTGTGCAGCAAGACAGCAAAGTCGAACAAGGCATCCCCAAAAAGCTTACTCAGATCAGCAGGGTACGAGGAATCAACAACAGTGGCCCCACGCTGAAGGCGATGAGAAATCAACTTGTGTTCCCAACGCTCATGCGTACAACGCCCTGCAGCCCCGGTTCTCATGATGTGCCTCACCAAGGGCGCCAGACGGCCCACAAGCAGAGTCGTCGGCTTTCTGGCCAGGGAACCAAACAAGCATTGATCAGTGGTGACAACCTGCACACAAGCAAGCCTGGTCAAAGCCCTCACAACGCGCAACGCCCAAACCGAAGCAGGAGGAGCCCTTGCGCGTTCACGACCAATGGCCCACACAGGGAAAGCCGGGTGCTCCATGATGACAGCAGCCCCATTACCGAGAAGAGCCCAAACCAAGGAAAGCGTAAACTGCAAAAGAGCAGTGTCAATAGCAACCTCTTTCCACTGGCGTTTAGTCAACCCCTTGATGCCCCAAGGGGCAGCGGCAGACCTTAAAGGCTGGGGGCCAGGGCGCCAAGTCCTGCGCGAATTGAATCACTTCCACGAATCCACATAACTGCAGCTGCATGCCACACGAAATGCACCCCATACCCTCGTAGTCCTCCAGCTGAAAAGAAGCCATGGTAAACCCCGAAGTCCAGAGCCAATAATCAAAGGGAGGTCCGTCAAGTAGTACCCAAATGAAGCGATTGCCACAAATCTTGTTGCCGTAAAAGGTTCAATCTGCTACAGCACTCCCATTGCCGCACCCAAACCGCGCCACGCGGAGGCTTGAACCAAACGGCTTGGGATGGATGTTGGCTTCGCGAGGAATGGGTTTTGGGCTGGTTCAGGGAGGGTGCAACTAGGGTGGATTCAGGGTTTCAGGGTGGATTAGAATCGGAAGTTTAGAGTGGGTTCCGGGTTGGTGCGGTGTGAGTTTGCGGCCCAGAGCTAGAACAGGGTTTTAGGGTTGACGCAGGTTGGGTTTCGGACGGGTTGGCCTTGGATGAGATTGTGGGTTGGGTAAGATAGGATTGGCGCAGCGTCCGGCTATCGGTTGTTTTGGCGCTGGTGTGGGGCGCAGTTGTATAGTTGGGTGGTTTTCGGGTTGGGTCTGTCTAGATTGGGATTGGGGCTCTAGGGCTGGTTAAATTACAGGCGGGCTGATTTTAGCATTGCTTGAAGTTGGTTTTAGGACGGTCTTCAGGCGGCTTAAGGGTTGGTTCGGGCTGATTTGGAGCTGGCTGGCACTTTTAGGGTTTTGGTATGGTTGATTTTGTGCAGTGGTATAGCTTTGCTAGAGTGTTGCCGTTTCGGGGTTGGTAAGAATGTCCGGGCGCGCGCACCAAACCGGCACCATCGAACACCAAGCACGGGGCACCGGGCCGAGAACAATCCAGTCAGCTACTGGCGCGTGACACAATACACGTGATGTGTTGATTGCAGGACTGCCCACAGACCTATATGGTGAAGCTCCGCAAAGGAAGCCTCAGCATTGACAAGACCGACGTTTGGTGCGCGCCGGGCTCGGCCGACATAGGCAGTGAGCATGCGTCGTTGCCAAAAGCTGGTGAATCAAGCGTTTTGTATTCCAATGTCAACCCAATTGACGAATCATTGTCCAATCTGGCATGCCCAAAAAATCGTGCTGCTACCCTAGTTTATTCAGGTCGTGATCAAAGAGGTCACTGGTCCACTGGCTGATGCTTGCCCAGCAGCTAGCGCATTGATCCGATGACGCCTTTTTTTCACCATGCATTGATGTGCAGTCGGTGTTTTTCAGCCGGTGGTAGCATGACAGGACTTCGCGAAACTACAGCATGTGTTCTTGCCTTGTTGTTCTGCCGCAGAATTTTATCTTTGCTGCATGACATGCGACGGCGACAATATCTAATTTTGGCAAGCACTTGATCACAGCGAAAGGGTATATTTGAATCGCGGAAGCTTGCGGTCGCAAGCATTTTGTCGCCTGGCTTGCCGAGGAGTGGAACTCTGAGCATCCCTCAGACCATCAGGTCAGAATACTTGACCGAATTGTGCAAGTGAATGGCAAGAAGATCACTGGCGCAGATGTGGACCGGCATTTAGAGGCTCGCTCACGTGAATGCCGTTTCCTTTCAACACCAGAGTCTTTGTATTCTGATTCAGCGGAGTGGTCCAACCTTCTGTGAGGATGCCTAGATATATTTCACAGAACTCCCAAAAAATCGCGGTTTGAGCATATTCAATCCAGTCGACGGTCCCGCGCAGTGGGCAGGATAAGAGCAACTCGGAGCTCCTCCTTGCACTGCAGCGCCCCGCCGAACGAAAAGTCACCCTGCAGCGGCCAGGGCAGCTTGGCGAAACTCAGGTTTTGGCCGGGCCGAAAACTGGGAATGTGCGGAGTCGCAGAGTCGTATCATTCGAATACGTTCAAAGTCCACGTGTATGTTACAATATCAATACACGGCGTGCATATTCATATTTGCATGGCAATCAAGAGCTGGACAACATCCAACATGTCAATGGGGAATGGGAAGCAGGCAGTTTTGGTTTGGCGAAGACTGCGGAGCCCTGAAGTTGATGGGACCGTTGGGTGAGTCTTTGGTCCGGGGCATTGTCCTAAACACCTCACAAGAAGCCCAGATGGTGCCACATCGTGTGCTGCCAAGGAAACTGGGCATTGACCTGCAGTACAGGAAGGCTAGTTGCAAGCCCTGGCTGACAAACATCACAGAAGGGTTGGTTCTACGATGGAACCAGGCGCCTTGGCTTGATGTATGCGGGATGTTGTCATGATCATCTTCAACATCACTTGCTGAAGCAAAAGTGTGACAATAAGTCAAATAGAGCATGTCAATCATCAAATAGTAAGTCCAGTGCAGCTCTGGGTTAGATCCTGAGCATATTATGAGCAAGCTTGTACTGTCCAGGAACCTCCATTGCCAGCAAACATGGATTTGCGATGTGCCCTGCAGGAGAACTCCAACCATTTGGTGACTGCGCACGATCGGCTGGTGTCCGCATGGCGCTAAGTGAGCATCGGAGGTAGGAGCACGGCGTGGCTGGTTTGTCCCGCAAACCAAGCATAGGGACCTAATTTGCAAGTTGACCAGAAGCTTGCCTAAAACTTGTTTTACTTGCGGCTTGAGGCCGGCCTAAGATGTCCATGTGAGGTGTAGCAGTTCAGGCAAGCTTGAGGATCTCAAGCCTCGCTTTGAGGTGAACGGCGCAGAAGAGTTGGATGGGGTCATTTCTGAGGTAAAAAGCCCCAGCTACGAGGCTGCACGGAGTAGAAGGGCGGGAGCTGCTGTTGATATCACCTGCTTGTAGGGATGAGAACAAGTATCCAACGCGACATGTGTTTGCCACAGGCCTGACCGGTCGTTCACACAAGAACAAGGAAAGGGAACCATTTTTGATCTTTGGTCACAAGTTTGAAGTCAGGGTTGATCTGGTTGCCACGCTTGCTGCAAACCTGCTCCAGTTATTGGACACTCCAGTGCGATTCGGCATGATGCCTTTCGGTTGTTTACAATTTCCCTGTAATTGTAAACGCTTCGCGTTGCCCGCCTCGGCCCAGCCTAGTTTGAGGGAAGGGTCAGGAACACCGAAATCCAGTGTTGGGAAGGTCCGAATCCTGCGCCTGGGGCCTGGGCAGGGCGGGCTGGGCTGGGCCTTGCTAGGGCGGGTGGCTGGTTGGCCTGGCCTGAAGCCAGTCTTGGGTGGGCTGGGCTGTGGCTTGCTCGCGCGGGTTGCTGGTTGGGCTGGGCCTGAAGCTGTCTCCAGACAAGTCAGACAAGCCGGCCTCGCCTGGTTGGGCTGGGCCACAGGCTAGTCTCAGACACATCAGATAAGCCTGCGCTGGGCCTGAAGCTAGTCTCGGGCAGCTTGGCTGGACCTTGCTTGCGTGGGTTGTTGGTTGAGCTGGGCCTGAAGCTAGTTTACGGCGGGCTGGGCAGCCGCACTGAGGGGGCTGGGCTATATGGCTGGGCTGGGCCTGAGGCCAGTTTCAGACACGTCAGGCCAGCAGGCGGACTAGGCTGGGCTAGACGCTAGTTGAGCCCAGGCTGGCGAGGCCCAGTCTCGGCGCCTGAGGCCTGCGAGTCTCAAACAGGGTGGGGTTTGCTTAGGCGGGTTGCTGGTTGGGCTGGGCCTGAAGCTAGTCTCAGCCACGAGGCTGCGAAGCCATGGGTGGGTTGCTGGTTGCCTGGAACTTCGGCTGGGCGGGCTGAGGGACTGGGCCTGAGGCTAGTCTCAGGCTGGCATACCTTGAGACCGGGCCTGCTGGATGAGTTGGGGCCAGACACAAGCAGGAGGTCAAGGCCTGCTGGGGCACGTCAGACAGGCTTAGTAGCTGGCGTAGCTTGAGACCAGTCTCAGACACGTGATTTGAGGCCAGTCTCAGACACGTTCGAGAAACCTGACCTTGGTGGGAGCTGGCGGCCGGCCTAGGGCCCTGGGCTGGGCAGGCTGGGCGGGTTGCTGGTTGGGCTGGGTCACAAGGCTGCGAGCCATGGGTGGGTTGCTGGCTGCCGGGCAGCCGGACTACTGGGCTGGGCTGGGCTGAGCTGTGCTTGGGCGGGTTGCTGGATGGGCAAGGCCTGTTTCATGGCTGCCCGGCAGCCAGCACATGGCTTTGCAGCCTGCCCAGGGCATGCCAGCCCCCACCAACAGGCTCAGCCCAGGGCTGAGGGACTGGGCCTGAGGCTAGTCTCAGGCTCTGAGGGGCTGGGGTACGTCAGACAGGTTTAGTAGCTGGCATAGCTTGCGTGAGACACACTGACCTTGGCACGCTGGGCTGAGCCGGGCCTGTTTCAGACAAGCTTGGGCCTGAGGCTGGGTGGGCTGGGCTGACAGGCCTGGCCAGCAGGCGGGTTGCTGGTTGGGCTGGGCCTGAGCCTAGTCTCAGACACGTCAGACAGGCCTGGCCAGCAGGAGGTCTGCTTTTCAGGGACAAAAAGCATTTTTTTAGTAATTTCGACAAAAATGGACCCATGGAGCTGGACGCCGACGAACCCCGAAAATGTCAAGGCCCGCCGGACAGGATTTTGGGCCAGCCGACATGGGTGGGGGGGCACGGGGGTTGGGGAAAAAAGATTTTTTGGAGGAGATCTGAGCGCCCTTGGCCCCTGTGGGGCCGAGGGAATTAAGGGTTGAAAGCACGGCTCGGCCTGTTGTTATTTGAAACCAACACATTTGCTCTCATCCCGGCGGATTGTTGTTTTCGTTTTGTTGACGTGTCGCGGGCCCCATGAGGAAAAGCACTTCAAACTGAGGCCCTACTTTGGTGCTACACGTCCTGCACTACGGTATCGGACTACACTGACGATTCCGACTGGCCCGTTTGCTTGCCATCAGCTTCGCTCGTGAAGGGGGGACCCATGTTACAATGCTTGGTAGAAGCAGATGAGAACACAAGAAGTGGGAATCCTGTTCAACAATGTAGTTTTGAGGCGCAGCATGCTATCGCACTGTTTCTGAGCAGCCACAAGTGGCCGAAGAGGCAAAGCAAGCACTGCGCCTCTTTGGCCCAGCTGGAGCTTTTGGCGAAACGTGCCGGCGCATCTCTTGCCGGTGTGCGGCAAACGCAGACCCAGAGAATCAGCCGGATGTTGCGCGTGAACTGCAGTCAGACGACTGTGCATCTTCGACTGGCTAAGCCAGGCTTTTTCTTGTCCAAATTGGCTTCGGGCAGTTTGGGCGTGACGGGTAACTTCCGCTTGCACGAGAATAACTTTAAGGACATGCCGCAAAGAAGGCTTCTTTCTTCACGGGAGGCTGACCGCGGCGCCAGCTTTGGGAAGCCTCGGAACTTCTCCTCAAAGGGAGAGCGATTCCCAAAAGCACCAGGCGCCTCCAACGTTTTAGTTGTCTTCTGCGCCTCGGGATCACGTATCAGTTGTTTGAGACACGCCGCGGTGACACTTGGATGAATCGCCATCTAGAGCTTTGGTGCAAACTTGTTAGACTCTTGGCTTTGAGAACATGTCTCACAAATGAGTGACAAGGCTCTGTGAACTCAAGCGCATTTACAGGTACCAATGGTACCATCTTGGGAGGAGCGCACTATCAATGGCTAGTCCGACCAAGTGTTACACTGGGACAAGTTGATTCGTTGACGGCCCATCCGATCAATGCCACTCCCAAGAGCCAACGCAG
>CAUJNA010002124.1:492591-517715 GCA_963377175.1 Effrenium voratum
GCGTGCACATATGCATACACAAGTATGTATGCATGCACATATACACACACACACACACACGCACACACACACACACACACGCACACGTACCTGTACAGACACACACACACGCACAGCATATCATAATACGCACGCACTTATGTACTTATGTAAAACCTCCAGTCCACACAAAAATACGCTACTTTATTACCATACACACATAATATATGTAATGCACCCAACAAAATAACGCACGCAACGCACGCACATACCCACACACGCGCGCACTTATACTTAATAACATACTTATGCATTTATGTATGCATGTAACTGCATACTTATATATACGATCTGTACATACTTACACACACTCACATACACATGTATATATGTATGTATCACACCTTACTTTGCACACACACACGCACAGCACTTGTGCACCATGTACAGTACACACACACACACACACACACGCACACACACACACACACACACACACACACACACGCACACACACACACACACACACACACACGCACATACGCCTTACATACTCCACACCTACACACCACACACGCCACTCCACATGATAATAGACATACATGTGTATCGCCCTTGTACATGTGCAAGCGCCACCTGCATGTATGTGCACTACGCACACGCACGCACGATGCATAATACGCAACACGCACGCACGACATATCTTATACGTATCACCTTACACGCACGCATCTTCACGCATACACGCCTTACCTTACCACGCACTGCCTTACGTTAACACGCACGCACGCACGCCACCATGCGACGCACGCACATGCACGCACGCGCTGCACGCACACACGCACGCACGCACGCACGCACGCACGCACGCACGCACGCATCCGCTGCCCGCACGCATCGCATCCAACGCGATCGCGCGCATACGCTACGCGCACGCATTTACGCACGCACGCACACGCATGCGCAATGCACGCACGCACGCTTACGCACAAAGACGCGACGCACGCATGCACGCACGCACGCACGCACGCACGCACGCACGCGACGACGCGACGCACGCACGCACGCGCACCGCACGCACGCACGCACGCACGCACGCACGCACCACGCACGCGAGCACGCACGCACGCACGCACGCACGCGACGCACGCCCACATCACGGCACGGAGCGCACGCACGACGCGACGCAGGAGCGCGATCGCGACGCACGCGACGCGATGCACGCACGACGTTATCGCACGCGACAAAGACGCACGCACGCACGCACGCACGCACGCACGCACGCACGCACGCACGCACGCACGCACGCACGCACGCACGCACGCACGCACGCACGCACGCACGCACGCACGCACGCACGCACGCACGCACGCACGCACGCACGCACGCACGCAAACGAACGCGCGCGCGCGCGCGCGCACACACACACACACGCGCACGTACGCACGCACGCGCGCACGCACGCACACGCACACGGCACCAGTGTCCATCGGATGAGATGGCCGCTGCACAACATGGCCTGGAGGACAATGACTGCCCGTTGGGAGAGCTCTCCTTCAGGTGGCTGCTGCTTGCTAGTGGCTTGGCCAAGTTCTTTGGCTGTTGCAATGCCAATGATTTGGCGAGTTGCGCATTTTGCATTTTCTGGAGAGAAACCAGTTCGGCCAGAACACAAAGAAGAATGCAGTCGAATCTAGAAAGCGGCCATTCCAGCCATTCCCAATCCAAATCTGAAGGGCGCTGGTGCAAGGCCAGACTGAAGAGAACCTCCTGCAGAGCTTCAGTCGAGTGATGCGTGGGGAGATGAACGGCTGGTTGGACTCCCTGCTAGACACCGCCTGGGGGGATTTCTGGAAGCTGGCAGCAAGCTGGCACCAGGCCGGATCACACACATTGGTTTGGTGAGTTGGTGGTTCCGGGCTTGCTACACTTTACTCTTGAGTCAGCCTGGTTTGGCTGGTGGGTTTCTGTGGGTTAGTTGGTATGCTGCTCGCCTGTGAGCTGTGAGCTGTGAGATCATTGAAAGCAAAGGCGAGATCAAGCCTGCGCTCAAGCAAATCAATTGACGGCCGATGAAATGGTTGCCCCTGTCGGTAAATAGGTTTGTCTTTCTTGAGGGCCCCCCCCCCAAACATGGTGGGTTTGCTTTTGGTTTCCGTTTAAAGCTAGCCACAGCCGGGTACCCTCAGAAAAAGGCACCCCCAAATGTTGTCTCTCATCTCAACGCAGATGCCTTTTCTACTCAAATGCACAGCTGTCGCTGTCGACATCGAACCCCCCACGTCCACCCCCCTCTCAGAGCTGGAAATCCATCTTTTTGTAGAGGTTCTCATCTCGGGCTGGCCCATTTTCGCCCTGATGGGCCTCCTCTCGGAGAAGCTGCAGAGGCAAGGACTGATGAGAAGGCTGAAATATGCTCGGATAGTTCAGAGAAAGCTTACAGAGAAGACATTGTGGTAAGGGCTTGTGATTTGCTGAATACGAATGAGATTGTCTTTGGGAGATGTGTGCATACGTGTTCGTGTTTGCTTACTCTTTGCCAAGACGAGCAATCACACATAATGAAACATCGAGTGTCATCACAGGACAAATCCTGCAACAGGCGTAGAGTTCCACAATCGCGTTGCCGTATCAAGCACAATTGGTGCTCTTCTATGTTTTGTTGTTTTGCATGTTGCGGATTTGAGCCTTGGCTCCGGGTTACCCTTGAGGAGTCTCTTGGGAAGTGGGCTTGTCACTCGAGAGCTCAGGAGTCAAGCCCTACCAGCTCAGGACCGCATTGTGGTTGCTTTTTGGTCGGGCGGGGGGAGGGCCCCGAAAGACCCCTCAAGCCAAATATGTTTTGCAAGTAGCGCGGAGTCTGCTTGAATGAATTGTTTCATGCAGTCGGCATGGCCCCTGACAGTACTGCAGGACACCCTGACTAATTTCTGGCTGCAAACTGCCAAGAGGGCAAATAGCACAGAATGGCAAAAAATAAACAGGGGTGCCGCGTAGCTCTGCCTGGAGTCCTCTACAGGTGCAATTTAAATAAGAACCATATGGGCGACTGCCTTATGAACAGAAGACTGCAGAAAAGGCTAGACACACTTTTTGGGGTAACATACTGAATTAGGTGCAAAACGAGGTAGGAATTCCCCCAAAACGAAGTATGACATATAGGTGGTCAAGATCATCAAACACATGCGGCGTTGGAAAACGAGGCCAATGAGTCCAAGCAGGTGGGGTGCAGGACGAGGTGGGAGCACCTGCCCATTCAAACATGTCGCAAAAATCTGTCGTAGCTCATATGGACGTTGGGGCTCCCCCAAATTGATTTCCCAACGCATATCCTCCCATATCTCTGGTTGCCCTGGTTTCCTAGGATATTCTGGGTTATCTGGTTCTGAAATTAATTGAGGGTGGGTGAGTTCCGAGGGAGTGGTTGGTGGTCATGCCAATTTCGTGAAAGCAATTGCCGTTTTGCCGATTAATTTCAGAAATGGCCAGAGGGATCCAATGAAATTTATGACATGAAGTAACATGAGCCCGACAACAGGTAATTGGGATGCTTAACTGCTCAAACGCTCAGACCATTTATACACGACCTGAGGTTTCACATACTGCAAATATTCTAGTGCTTCAATGCATTGCCAAGAAGGAGCTGACAAATCGGATGCAGTCCTTGCCTTAGACAAAATCGTGTGAAAGCTTCCCTGAGCTGTGCAGGGACAGATCACGCCTATGCTAAGCAAACTCCATCGGGATCCAGGCAAGAAGCGCTCACCACTTGGCAAGGATGTGCCGCAGTGTCCTGATATGACGGATCATTTGCAGCGCTGCCGCCACGTCTTGTGCAAGCCGCGTGGCATGTGGCATGCTGTGACTTGCGATGGTGTGCGCGTGTGTCGTTGCTTCAATTGTTGAGTCGTTTGAGCTCTATCCGCCAATGCAGTTCTGTCTCACAACGGGAGAAAAAACAAAAACATAAACAAAGAAAATAAAGAAGGAAGACAAAGAAAGACAGAAAAAACAAAGTACAGAAAGAAGGAAGGGAAAGAAACACATCTCGATAATCGTAGGCAAGCCGGGCCAGGCGCTTTCGCCTTGCGCTGCGGGAGGAGGCGCCGCTGCCGCCGCGGGCGCTGGAGGCAGCGCTGGCGCCGTCCCCGCGGGCGGCGGGATGCGCTCATGCGCGGGCCACAGTGCCGCCTGGAAGCAAACGGGCAGAGTAAAGTGGCTGAGCGGCTGAAGCGTGGGTACTTTAAGGGGCAAATTGTAGGATGTCATGAGATGCAAATATGGGTGCTGTTAACTGGTTGCTGTTCATGTGTTGAGCACACTTTCGTGCACACAATGCAGCGACCCTGGGCACAGCGAAGGAAGCTTCGGATTGTAGCTATGCTGGTTGTGGTACATGTTTGCTTTGCTCTAAGCGCCGTTCCTTACAAATGAAGCTATGGAATCTGTCAGCTGACCTTTTTGCTTTGGTTTTCCGTTCACACAACGCTTGTGAACTTTAGTTGCCCGCTCACTGCATGTGCCTCCAATCGGTTGGCTTTCTTTATGATACAGTGTTTGGCACATTTGACATGCGTACATCTCAACAGTCTCTTCTAGAATGCTGGTTGTTGTGGTTTGGTGGTGCAAAAGAAGCGTGCGTGTGAGCGGGTGTGACAACTTGTGCCTCCTCAACATGTTGGTCTGCTTGATCCATTCTCCACCAAGAATCCGCCACTGCCGAGGTACGTTTTTGCCGCAGACCACCTGCGTTGGGCACGTGAGGAGGGCCTGCTGCCTGGCTTAGGCAACGGCGTCCAGCTACTACGGCGGGCCCAGGCTGGAAGGCGGCCGAAGGGAGCGGTGGCCCACCAGTGGCAACGGGTTACAAAGCTGCCATCCAAAATATGTATGCCATGCTGGGGAGCTTCTTGGAGCTTGATGTGAACATGAAGGTGTGATTTGTGAAGAGGGGCCCCGGGATGCTGGATTTTGTTGGGCTTGAAAGCATTGATAAGCGTGGACACAGCTTGAGGTTCTTGCTCACATCTCGTTACGGAGCGGAAGAGGCTCAGGATATGATTCCAAAGATTTCTCAAGGGAACTCGGAGTTGTTGAAGGCTCGAGCTGGCAATGCTCTTCCAGAAAGGTAGTTCATACTGTGACTTCAAGGGGAACAAACTCATTCTTCCAGCTCGTGGGGCGCCTGAAGGCGCTGGCGGTCGCCGCGCAGAGCCTTGCTGAGATTCGCAACCCTTGGCCCCTGTGGGTGGCCCTGGACCGCCTGTCCTGCGCGGGCTTGGTCAACGCCCTGCCCCCAGCTCCGTCCGGGACAGGTTCTTTCCTCGCTCGAGCTCGCTAGATAAGCTCTCCATAAAGATGTTTTGCGTGTTAGCGTCACCCCAGTGGAAAAGATTTGAGCTGTTTGGACTGCAAGGTTCGCGTCTAGCTTGACTGTTGGGATTGTCGCCATTGACGCGCCCGTATCTTCCCCGTTCTCTCACTCTCTTGCGCGCACGCCAGTTGAGCAAAACATCTCGCTTTACTTTCAGGCGTCGCAAGAACTTGCTGTTTTCTGTTCGCATAACAAGTGAATGTAGGAACCAACTTTGCGCCCACTGTTAAAACAAAGATTTGTGTGCGGGCGCTTGCTGTGCGCCGCCAGACAGCACTTGCACTTTGACAGGCTTTTGACGATAGCCAGGCCAATCAACGTCCACTCTTGCTGTTCCTGTCAGTGAAAGGCTCTTGAGTACATGGAGTTTATCAGCAGCTTTAAGCCCCCTGCATAAAATTCACGGTGCCTGCAGTGTTTTCTGTGCTGGGCTGAACCTGCCTACCTATCTTGGAAAACGTGCGAAAACCAGGTGTTTTTTGCGATGTGGGCTTCAAACGAAGGTCGCGACAGACTGGATGTGATGTTGCCCTGCGCTGCATCATGTCGACGTGCAGGTGTTTGCGGGCCTAAATACATTCCTTTGTCCCCCTCTAACATACTTTTCGATACAAGCACGGTGGAATGTGCAGTTTCATGATCAAGACAAAGTGAAGAACGTCATGAGTTCTCGAACAACCTTGGGGTCGGACCGTAAACGATGCATGATTGATAGTATTGTATATATTAACATATATATGTATATAGTGCAAAATATACGTATGCAAGGCGATGCGCAATGGAATGGTGCACTGTATGCATGCATGTATGTAGGTGACAAACGAACTGATATGCTTTTACATAGTTGCACAAGGAAGTGTCAAATACTGCTTCGGAGACACGGCAAGGGTCATGGCCCCACAAAAGGTCACTGGCCCCCATGCAACGGCTCCAAAGCAGTATGAAAATGCAGGAGATGGACATACGTTCCAAGCAACGAAGTAGAGTGAGACACACTGCTCGCTCATGGCATCCCTTCACAAGTTGTGGCTCATGCGTGATCTTGGTAAGGCCTGCGGAGGCCTTTTCCCCCAATGCGGCCTCAACTTTGCCAAGGTCACCGTGGAGCCGGTGCCAAGTTTGCCGCCAGCGCAAACATGGCTCTGGCAGTTTATCAGCCCGACACGAGCAAATGAGCAGGAGAGATCGGGTAGCGCATGTGAAGAGATGTGTAGACATACAAGTTAGACCCCGAACGAAGAGAGGAAGAGTGAGTGACATGACAAGGAAAGAGACTCCGAAGCAAAGGGAAAAAGATGGCCAATGGACAAGTTCCTTCGTTCCTCATCACCTCAGTCACACGGCGGCTGTTAGCGACGGAAAGGTCCTAAGGTAGCAAAATTCCTTGACAGGTAAGTTCCGTCCAGCATGAGCGGTGTAAGGACTTCCTCACTGTCACTTGCCTCGTCTCTCAGAAATTGAGTCATCCTTGATTACGAGGAAGCCAACGGCCTGACAATAAGACCCTGAGCACCTTTCCCTTTCATGTTCTTTTCCTTTCCCAGCATTATCTTTATCTTTTATCATCTCCTTTGCAGAACCTCGAGTAAGATGAGCAATCATGGCAAGCGCTGTATTTTTATGCACTTAGGCAGATGCCAGAGCGTATGACAAGTTGTTTGCGGGTGTTTAGGACTTCACAAAGCTCCCACGCCACTCCCACAATGCTTTTTCCCTGGGAATAGATGCCCTGGCTGAGACAGTTCAGGCTACCCCGTCAGGGTTGAGGGCAAAAGATTCTGAACCTTCCAAAGGCTCGGTTCCCTTTTCTTAGCCAGACAAAAGGAGGCCCCAATTGCCACATTCCCAGTCTGTCCCTGGCCTGTGAGCGCAGGACATGGTCGTCTCCAATCGCGTGCGTGCTGAAAAGCGGCCCTACTGCTCCCGAGAGTTCAGGGAAGTGGTGGCACAGGCCCCGCACCGATGGCAAAAGAGCAGAGGGACACCGAGAGGAAAACCATTTTGGGGGGGGGGGGACCAATATCAGAACTCATACCGCACGCTCGTAGAAGAGAAGAGTTCACAGGGCAAGAGATGCGGGGTTGCCCGCTACTTGCAAGCAATTGAAAGGCTTTTCGTGACCTTCACCGCTAAGCCCGCGAGATGCAAGCCAAGCACGCGCACTTTGCATGTGTCTGGATTCATCTCAGCGACTGGCGCACCCCATGCACGTAGGTGGCAGCAGTGGCACCAGATGGATGGCAGCCCCGTGTGGCAGAGGCGGGAAAGCCGGCCAGGAAAAAACGTCAGACGTGTGAGAGGTACACTGTCAAGATGGAAGGATAGGCAAGTACTGTATTGGTTCTTGTGACAAGGGGCAAAGCAGACTTTGTGTCAGTGTGAATCAGTTTCGACCAGAGAGCCCTTTGCGAGAGCAAGGGTCAGGGCCAGATTTGAACTTCCGACTGCTTTGCAGATCGGTGCCCACTTCGGCGACTGCATGCTGTGGTCAGCTGCTGCACTGCCAGAAGTGTCTTTACTGCAAGGTGCTTGCATCCTTTTCAGACATGTCTATTTCCATCGTGTTTGTCACCCTGTCAAACCATCCAATGCGCAGGATTATAAGGCACCTTAGCAAGACATGTCGGACTTTTTTAGACTTGCAGAGAGCTTTTCACGTGAGAAGCAACTGGCGCTTCTTGGGCCGTGCTTGTCTTGCATCAAAAACCAAAGCGGGTTCTGACCTTGAATCAGGAGGTTCGACCTGGGGCAAGTGTGTTCAGGCCAGATGCCTTGGCGTGGAGGCAGATTTGAGCCGCTGGCAACGCTTTCAGAAGTCCGTCGCCTCCAATGGCCTGCAGGTGTGGCGCATATTTCAGAGGCAGGCAGGCAGCTGACCGCGAAAGAGACTAGCGTGATGTAAATGGTTGAGCCTTACCGCCTGGATTGGCAGAATAGCAGAATATGAAACGCAGAGAGCAGAGGGCGTTGAGAGAGCTGGAGAGGCTTGAGTGGAGAGGACCGCATCCAAGCTGTACATGGGCTTGTGGGCAGCGGCCAGCACATCGACAGCACCGAATTTCTTGGTCAGCAACTGCTATCTTTTGTTCCAGGACAGGCCCTAGGCATGCTGAGACTGCCTGCTCGGAAGCCATACACCGTGTTCGCACAGGATGTATTTTGAGAGAAGGAGCGTCTGCCAGGCAGACAGGTTTGCATTAGCGCCGAGTTCGCTCGGCAACCATCGGCCTGGGTTTAGTGCAAAGAAAGCGGGCTTTGCCTTACACACACACACATTATGAAAGCTCCAATTCCTGTCTTTCGGGTGAACACTTGTAAGCGCAATTTGTTTCGAAGGACTTACCCTGGATAAGCTTTGGAGCAACTCAGAAAGCATTAGGTCAAAACAATGCGGCCAGTTTTGTGTGTGTTTGTGTGTGTGTGTGTTTCCAGGTGAGCCATTGGACGTGTTGAAAATCCATACGAACGGGGGCGAGTTCCTGGTGCTACACGGCGCACAGAGGCAGATGTTGAATGTTTTCACATTTGGTACGCAGATGTATGCAGAGCAAGGGTGGTCAAGGGCCAAGCAACTTAGAAGAGGCTGGATTGAATCCCATATCCAATCAGAAGTGAAATATGGCATGTCTTTTCCGCGATGACAGCAGCAGGCTCTTTCGCCTGGGCGTCAAGGCCGTGGCTGCTGCCTAAGACCTGCCAAAGATCAGCTAAACGCGATTCACATGAACGGCTCAGGTCATCAGTTGCCTCAATGCCACTCAGATGTACCGCGCTGTGCGCTTCCTGGCATCCAGGGCATATGCCCCTCGCCATCGGATGCAGTCGAATTGATCCAGCTTTCAAGACCCATGCGGTGGCATATTGCAGGAAGGTTTGACACGTGAGAATACGTCGAAGCTGACGAGTTGTTTGTTCTTTCTTGACAGGACACCCTTGACACCCTGTAAGTGTGGGGTGCAGTTACTTGCAGGCGCTGAGCATCGACGATCATCCCATCAGTACGCGCAAGCGAGGGCATGGTCTCCTGTTACACCTTGGCAAAGTCATCGAGGCCAGGGAAGTGCATTCGCAAACTTCTGGCCGTGAGCGGCTTGTTGCAGGCAACTGGACGCAAACATTTGGTAGCCATAGCTTCAGATCTACGAACGAAAGAACTTGAGAGCCTCAAAATGAACTTGGATGTAAAGATAAGTAGAACAAGCATAAAGAATTTGCAAATCATACATGACTGTGGGAGGACAGTACCCTCTCACCAATTGACATGGAACCTGACAGGGAGTCCCTTCCCCCTGGTCAGGTTCAATGTTAATTGGTGGGAGGGTATCTACTATCTTTACCCCCACAAGGGCAACCCGCGGGTCTCAAAGAGGACTTAGATTTGGGTTTTGGGTTTAGAGGGTTTGGGGCTTTGGTTTGGGGAAGGTTTATTTGAGGGTCAACGCGGTTTAGGGTTTCGGTTTTGTTTCAGGGTGTGGGCTTTGTGGGAAGGCTTAGGTTTCAGTTTCGGGTTGAAGTTTAGGTTTTGGTTGAGGGTCAACACGGTTAAGGAGTTTAGTTCTTGTTTTAGGGTTTGGGGTTTTGGTTTCGGGAAGGTTTAAGTTCTTGTTTTTGGGTTTGGGTTTTAATTTAGGGAGGTTTAGGTTTTGGTTGAGGGTCAACAAAGTTTAGGGTTTAGTTTTTGTTTTTAGGTTTCGGGTTTTGGGTCAGGAAAGGGTTTTGGTAGGTTGAGGTGTTGGTTTCGGCTTGCGGTTTCAGGTTTTGTTTGTGTTTTGGAGTTTTGGACTTGGTTTAGGATAAGTGATCAATATTTATTGTATTATATATCGTGTTTTTGAGTGTTGAATTATTATTTATTTGTGTATTTTTTGTGAAAGTAATTACGTGGTGTGAAAGGGTTGTGTGGATTTGGTGGGAATTGATATAGATTAATGGAATATTATGAGGTTAAGAATATTGATATGTTTTAATAAATAAAATATAATATAATATAAACATATTTAATTGTTTATTTAAATTTAATTAATTAAATTATTATTAATTATATAATATATATATATATTATTTAATATAATATTTATAATGATATTTATTTTTTCGAATAATTAATATATTATAATTAAACAATATCGAATTATAAAGATAATTGAGAAATGTTATTTATAATAATATTTAGAATATGATGTTTATATATATAAATTTATATATATATAAGTAATTGATTATTTGGATTTATTGTTTTAATTATATATAATTAATAATTTATATATTTTATATATTATAAATATAAAAATAATTGAAATTAATTAATTTTAAATAAACAAATATATTAAATTTAATGAACATTTTTATATCATTGTAGAATTTATAATCGGTATTATTTAATATTATTATTTATTAAATGATATTTCCAAAATTATATATATATTATAAATTAAATTTTAATATATATATATATATTAATATAAAATATAGTTTAAAGATTATATATATATATATATAAAATATTATATTATAAATAAACATTAAATACATATAAATTTTTACCAACGACAAATATAAATAAAAATTAATAAAATAAAGATAAATAAAAATCGATCTTAAATAATAAAAACAACAAAAATAGAAGACACAACTCGAAAAATATGTAAAAAAGAAACAGTAAAAAGAAATAGGAAAGAATAACACATAAATAAATATATAATAATATCTCATATAAAAATATAAAGAGAAAATATTAAATAGATATATATATTTAAGAGCTAAAACGTTTAAAAAAAATCCTATCAAAATTCAAAATCACAAAAGGAAAACAAATTTAGAGATTTGAAATTATAGAAATAAAAGAGAAATGAAGAAATAAATAAAATATATATATATATATATAAAAATAGTATCGAGATAAGGAAAAAGAAAGAAAGAGACAAAGGAAAAAGAAAAGGACAAAGTCAAAAAGAGGGGAATAAAATAAAAAACACAAAAAACAAAAGGAATGAAATATTTCGATTCGGATAATTTAATATATAGGTTTTTAATCGACAAATTCTAAAGACATTTGCGGGATAATGTCTAAAAATGGTAATCGAATAAATATGGTCGGGCAAACAAAGTAAATGCTCTTTTTTTATAGCTTCTATATATATGAAATATCGAATTTCCTAGGCTTAATATTCTGCAAAATCGCCAAGACAAAGAACCAATTCCTTACAAGTCGCCGATCCGATTCAAGGCTATAATACGCGCCAAACAAGCATGGTTTTCTTCCATTCCATTTTTTTTTTCCAAGTGGCAGCACCGGTTGCCAGCCACCTGTACGATTTTGGCGGTGCAAATCAGAAATTGCATAATAATCGTCTTTAAAACGATTATATTCTAATAATACAAGCAACAAGTTTTTGTGGTCAATGCGGCCAGGGCCTAACAATCCTCCTATATTATTTTGGACCACCGTAATCAAAATCTAAATCGCATTCCCGGCCAAATTTCGAGGATCTCCGAATTACATTATATAATAAAACCTTCTTCGATCACAATATCATTTCGGCGTTAAACGAAAATAACAATTTCGAAGCCGTATCCTTCCCATTCTATTTGTTTGTTTATTCTTTCATTTCTCTATCGCACCATATCAAAAAATATAAATAAACAAAAAATATACTAAATTATAAAATAATTAACCTTATAAAAATAAATAAAATAATATATATTAAAAAAAAATCAATTAATACCAAATTATTACCAATAAATATATGTTTCTAAAAAATAATATTTATATAATATAAAATAATATATTTCGAATATCATTATAAATAAAATCAAAGATTCAATGTAGCGAATCCCATAATTAAACATCAATATAAACCCCTAAAAAATTATATAAAAATCCAATTATAATTATTTTATAATAAATATCTAATAATTTTATTATTTTCAAAATAATCCTTCTCATTATATCAATTTTATATATTATTATATATTATTATATATTATTATATATTATTATATATTATTATATATTATTATTTACTATTATATATAATTATATATTTTATAATTACATTTTTATTTTTATAATAATTAAAACTACATAAAATATAAATATATATAAATATAATTATAAATTATCAAATTATATGTTTTATATATATATAATGAATCTTAATTTAACAATTATATATATTATTATTTTTTGTTAACTATAAAATTAAAAATAATATTAATAAAATAAAATATTGTGTTAAATATGTTTTGCTCGTTAGATTTAAACATATGTTTTCTATAATTTCTTTTAATTGGTGATAATAATAATCTTAATTTTATTAAAAAAATAAAATAAAAATATAAATATAAATCAATATAAATTATATTTCAAATGTACTGAATTCAACCGATATCTCTAACCCTAAAATCCTCGTAGAACGCCCCAAAATCCACCTCACCGGCCGGTATTACTAAAAATACATTTTTGTGTTTTTTTCAAAATTTAAGCTAAGAATAACAATGCCCGACCACGCAATCGGGACCATCGGAGCCCGGTAGGGGCTCGATAACGCAATCAAAGCCCGATCGGGGTCTAACGGTGCAATCCGGGCCCAACCGATAATCCCGTAGTAGAACCGCAGCCACCTATATTAATCGTCCCTCCCTTCCCGCCTTCTAATCTTTTGTAACGCAGGCCGAGTTACCTGTCTTTCGCTGCCCGACATGCGACAAAGTCTCCTACAAAGTGAAAAGCCAATTTCGGAAAAAGCTTCCCAAAACAATTGACCAGCTTGCACACATGTGCAAAACTTGCGTCCAGACATTTGGGCGTGCAATCATCGTTGCTTTTCTTTTTGCCCTGCGTGCCGCTTTCCTCTAAGATACGACCTTTAACTCGCAACCAGCTTGGTAAAATTATCGGGCCCCGATGATGCAATAGCGCAATATAGTGCAACCATCCGGCCCCGACGGTGCAATCGGTCCCCGACCTAGGTGCGGTGAACCTCGCAAACCATCCTCGTAGAACCCTCGTAAAATTCAACGTGAAACTTTGTTTGAATCTTTCCTCAGGGCTGCCCCATAGCTTTTGCAGAACCTGATGGAAACCTTGTAGAGATAGCCCTCGTAGCCTTGTGGAATTCTTGCAACCCAAAGCCCACCAAGTAATACTCAGCAATGCCAAGCATTTACTCTGCTGCATCGTGAATCTCGCAGCAACGTGATCTGATTTGCAACAACGCCAACATTTCGGACCGCGTTGCTTGTGCGGGTGGGCCGGTGACAGGATGGTGAAAGTATAATTACTGAAATAATTGTTTTCGGTTTTGCTTAGTATTCCCGCCCATGAGCAAAACGATCTTCTAAGCCCTCAATTTACTTCTCCTATAGCTTTTCAACCGGCGGGCGCTTTTCAAACGGCGGGCGCACACACTACTTCCCTCCAGGGCAAACCACGGAACCTTGCAGAACATTTCTGGAACCCTTGTGGCCTTGTGGAATCCCACCCCTTATGGAACTCTGCTGGAACCCTCGTGAAATCTTTCCTCAACCCTCGCAGAACCCTCGCAGCTGATGGAAACCTGGTGAAAATGTAGTGGCCCTTGAAAATTGGTGGAACCCTGGTGGAACCCTGAACCCTGGCGGAATTCTGGTGGAATTACCTCAGGGCCGCCCTGACCCCAAAGCTTTCAGCTGTTGGGAAGATTTGTTTTAGTATTTTTATATGACTATATTTATTTTCTATATTTGGTTTGTTTGTTTTTAGGTGAATTATTTGTTGTTCTTGGGGATCCGAGTGGCAGTAAATGGCCAAGCTACTCGTGTCAAATGACCCAAATGACCCGGTGAGGCTGGTGATCCAGGTGGTCGGGTGCATGATGATTGATTTTCCCATGCGAGCCGCGTACAAATTCGGCCACACAAAAGGGCTGATATGAGTGGCCAAACGTCAATCACCTTCACAATAAACATGAAATGCTGGCTGACTGAGTGAGGGTCGGCCACAAGAAGACTCCACCTGCTGATTGTCTGAAGCCGGTCCTGAAAAGACCGCTGAATAAACCCCCAGGGCTTTGCGCAAGCTGTCGTGCCCATGCAGCCTCAAAGAACACATGAACTGCTTAGTCCCAGAATAAATGTGGTATGTGGCTCCGACAGCTTCGTGGCCTCCCACAACTCAATTCCAAGAGTCACTTCACTTCACATTTCCTCTCCATCCGGGAATGTCTGCTATCTAAGGATCATTGAGTATTTTCCTTGTGCGCGCTTTTGTTGCCCATGAAATCCCCCTAATGCACTCAGCTTGGAAGGACGAAGGTGAGCTCATCCGTCCAAAGCTGCAAGTGAAACACGGTTCAGCTAAGCTGCGGGCCAGAAGGTAAACAAACTTCCAGTGCGTCTCAAACGCTTGTGGAAAAGCAGTCAACTTCATCCAACGTCTTTACCAAACGTCTTGCAAAAAAGAAATAGTGGCCTGGCGCCTATCAGCCTGTGATAAAGGCGACCCGCGGCACAGCTCATGCCAAGGCATGCCCTCAGTGCCTTGGCAAAATGAAAGAACGGCTCACTGCCCGCTGGCGAACCTGCCGGGAGGTTTCAGGCCATAACGGGGTTGACAGGTCCTGTCACTGCACCAGCCTCATGCCATCAAGGGCTGTCCGTCTTGGAGTCCTCTTCCTGCAGGAGTCAGACCAAGTCCGGCAGCATGCCAACTGAGATGCTTCCCAGCCGAGCAAGCTCTAAACGGGAGCTACTTGGCTGGCTGCAAAAGGCCGGCTGAATCAGCCAGCCATCTCAGCAGTATTTAGATTGACCATGAGCCAACGGACTATGGGTGGGCCTGTGTTCACTCAAGCAGTGCTCCTGCTGTCTTCCTCTGCCTTTGCCCTTGTTCTTCTTCCCTTTGCCTGCGCTGTGGGTTGGCCGTTGCCTCAAGAACAAACTCTGCTCGCCTTTGCCGCCGACTTTGGTTGGTGCCGTGTTGGCTCCGATCGGGAGCTGCCCGTCTGGAAGCAGCTGCTGTGCCTGAAGCAGGGGACTCGGTCGGCGCTTATCAAAGGTTGCTCCCGCTTTGCCAAAGCAGAACTGCCATGAGGCAACCGCATCGCCAGCGGATCTTGTCAATAAACCCATTCCGCGTGGAGCCTTGGAAAGCAATCCGTTTTGCAACATGAATCGCGAGTGAGGGAGCTGTTCGCCGTCTCCGTCAATGCCAGTATACAGATTGGAGGTGGCCAACTGCAAGAGGTGGTGTGCGAGTCTGGCCCAGTGAAGGAGTTCCCTTGCTCTGAGGCTCCGACGTTGCGGCCTGGTCGCTTTGCTTGGGCAGCGGCCTTCTCCTGCCGAATGCATGTTGGAAGGGGGCTGCGTCCCTTCAATTCAAACAGTCATAAGACAGATTGGTGTTCAGCTTTCCAGCACTTGCACTTAGCATGTCTTCAGGCTGACGCTTTGCAGGATCAGGCTCAGGCACAAGGCTCTTGAACAGGAGATAGTTCCAGGGGAGCTGATGCATAGCATCATAGACAGTTGGATGCTGCATGAACCCGTGGCTCTTTGCGTTGGATAGGCTTGTCCTTGGGGTCTCCCTGCCTGCGTAAGGTTTCGGGGCCTTTGAGATGGGCATCTGGATTTGATTTGGGAAACTGGGGCTCATGCCATTCAGACGGGTGCAATCTTGCTTTTGTTGTCCCGCGCCTTTCATACTGGAAGGCGGGACATGCAGGGCCGCTAAAGGCTTATTACTTCTTGCCCGAATAGGGCACCGTTCATGGGAACGGAATGCGCTGCACCCAAGGAGTCACTGAAACTGATTGGAAAACATCGCTCCATGGCAAAGTCACCCGCTCCTCAGCCTCGCGCCTCTTCCTTTCTTTCTCTACTTTGTTTCTCTCACGCTCTTCACCTCAGAGATTGGTCAGCTGGCCGGAAGTGCCCCTCAAGCCCATCAGCGCGGTGTGCAAAATGATATGGCAAATAACTCAATGCGCAGATCTTCTTTGGGACTGGATCTGGTCACGCGCCCTGGCAGCCTGGGCCAGGGGCGCTCTGCCTCACGAGCAGCTGCTGAAACGGCCGCTGCAGCGGCGGCACCACCTGCAAATTTGGAGCCGTGGTCACTGGCATGACAGGCACTTCCAGGTGCAAGTGTGAGCGGCACGGCCTGTCCGTGCAGCAGCACGACGGCCAGCCGGCGTTGTTGGCATCTGGGTGGGCAAACAAGATTGGAACCGTGCCCCCTTCGTGTGTTGAGTCATGGCTTGTCTTGCACCCCACTCGCCCCTTAGCCCCCAGCAGGAGCCCCAGAGGGGAGTGTGAGCATTCTCGACCTGCACAGACACAAATTGGCCAGTGTACCTTGGCCAGTGCTGCACCTCCACTCATCCTCCACCACACCTGAACAAAGGCATTTGTATGCTAAGAGATGGTGGCGCATCTTGTCTGAGAGCGAGGCTTCCAGAGCTATCACCTGAGGCAGGGCAGAAAATCTTGTCGCACTTGTCCCAGCATGCACGCAGTGCGCCCTTCCAAGCTCCACGCTGCTGCTGTCATCCATTCCTTTGTCAGATCACTGGCTTGCAGGCTTCTTGCATCTCGGCACTAGGCCGCCTCCCTACAAGGAGGCCTTGGCCTAAGCTCCCGGCCTTGTCGGGGGCCAAAATCTCCTGCTCCCTGCCAAGCACTTGCGCTCTCAGCTCCCTCTTCCCCAAAAAAAGGAAGGCTTAGGCGCAGGCCCTCAGACTCCTGCACTGCAAAGGGCAGAAAACAACTGTGATTTGCAGAAAAAACATTAAGCTAAAGGCAAGGTCTAAGTGTCAAGCATGCCCACAGCACCAGCTGCAGCAGCACCTGAGGTGCAACTCCTTTTCTGCTTCATCTGCTGCACCCAGACGACCCTTGCAAGAGGCTCCCGCCCAACACTTAGCTCTGAGTGCATGGATGGGTGACACGATGTGGCACGGGCATACGTGGGCTCATGGTCTCAGGCATCTCTACGCTTCTAGGCTGCCGGCGCTCGCGGCGGTCAAGACGATCCCGCTCACGCCTGGGCAGCGCCAGGTCTCCCTAGACACTGATCCTCCGTTGTGCTTGGTACCCTGTTTGCCCCACAGCAAAGTGAACAATAAGCTTACGTCATGCAACGCAAATTCGTTTGGTTTCCAGGCGCGTGCTGCAGTGACAAAGGGAGATATGATTGTGGCTGGCAACTTGTACAACCCCTGTCGCAATGCCGTGAACACTTCCGCACGCCGAATCTGCTTCGAACCCCTCACTCATAAGGTAACTGTCCTGCCCGTTTCCCACTTGTGGCTTGCTTGAAAGGTGAGGAGAGGGGCGCAGCGACCTGACAGCGACCAGAAGGTCTCAGGCCGCTGCTCCATGGAGGTTCGATTTGCCTGTCCACGTGCAGCTCCCCTTCTCTCTCTCACATTTGTGTGGGAAAAGAAGCGCATTCGCATGAAACACTGCGACTTTGTCAGTTGCGGAGCTGGCACGCCTTGGCTGCCAGTTGGTCCAGGCGCAGGTCGTCGCGCCTGACCTCATCCACGCTGAGCCGGACCTCACGGGCCGTACACGAGGCAAACCGCACCTTCCTCGCTATGACAACTCTACAGCCATGCAAACGTGTTGGAAAAAGGGTGGCAAGGGTTGGGCAAGGACATGCAACTTTGACTTGCATGGCGCTAGGCAGGGCAAGCGTGACTTAAGCTATGCGCTGCAGTGCAGCTTGATACGGTGACACAAGGCCAACCATGTTGGGCGCTCAACAGTTTCACCCGTGTGCATGTTCCCCTAGCCTCCAGCATGCTCGCGACAAGCCGAATTCACCAACCGGCAAACCAAGCGCGGGCATGCCTTGATCAGAATCGAGAGCCTGACATCTGGGGGCTCCATGCCCTTCGACCTTGCGTACCGCCTGCCAGTTGCAAACTTACTTGTGAAGCGGTGCGCCCATTACAGATATTAAATGCCCCTCAACGATGGTCATGTCATGTCTGGTATCTGCCTGTAGTGCTTGTACAAGTCCTTCAGCAAGGACGCCACCTTCACAATAGCAATAACCAAACACCAGTTGCACGCGCCACCCTGCGGCCGGCAAGACTCCGTGGCTGAGCAAGAGGGCATTGGGCAGTAGTTAGCTTGTTTTGGCCTTACTGTTCCTGGAGGTATTGCGAGCTTCAGCATCCTAGGAGTCGCAAAGGATGGAAGCAGCGTGGTCACGTTTAGCACCCAGGAACATTGCAACGATGCCTCTGTGTGTATGTATGTATGTATTTCAATTCCTTTACGCACCTCTGGCGCGAAAGGCCTCTTTGGCAAGCCTGGCCACATGATCCTCAAGGTCCGCGGATTGTTTGGACATATTGCAGGTTTCCTCTTATTTGCGCCAAGGCTTGCTTGGCAAGTGTTGCAGCATTGAAGAAAACGCCAAGAAAAGACACAGAACACAACACAAACCAAACAAGAAACCAACGCATCGACACAAGAAGCCAAACAGCCCGTCACGCAAAATCGAAAGCAACCGGCGCAATCGCGGCCTTGCAACCTTCGCGACTTGCACGGCCTTCACAACCTGCACAACCTGCACCCTTTGCAGCCTTCGGCCCTCGCCGCGGCCTTTGCGGCCCTTTGCGGCTTCGGGACTTTGCGGCCTTTCCGGCCTTCGCAACCTTCGCAACCTTTGCAACCTTTGCAACCCTTCGCTTCGCGTGCGGTGACATCTTCTGCTTGTGGACTCTATCGATCCCGAAGATTTTGATACGTTCTAACGCATGTAGACATGTCATGTCCCTCCCTTTGCGGCTGCTCATGTGGCACTTGACAAGGCGCCTGGTCCACTGCCGCAACCTTACTAGCAGGTACGGATCCATGAGGCTGGTGATATGCTGCCAACTAACGTGAAAGAGGCGTAGGTCCAGTCACAGGCACCGCTTACTCTCGCTTGCGCTCTGAGTATGATGCATAGTCCGAGTAATCCGTGCAGCTGACGTTCAGCTGCAGTGGCATGTTTGCCTGCGCAGCTGCCCGGTGGTTGAGTGCCAAAACATTGCCGAGCAGTTTACTTGCCATGTTCAAGTCAAGGCTGCTAAGTGCCAAACCTCGCAGCCATCTGATCCTTCCAGGAAGCCACTGCCGATGCCCCGCAAGCGCACCTCATGTGCCGCTCTGGGCAAAGAGGTGTTTCCAGCGGCGGTTTGCAATTCGCCAGCCTTCGCATTGCACTCATCTGCGATCCGCCGCATGTTGTTGCCGGCCTTCGTCCGATACAGCACTCCAGCTGGGATTTTTCCTGAAACCAGCCTTGCCAAGAATGCGCTTCACCAAGCAAAACTCCTCATCATCCTCCAAGCCTCATGAGCTCCAAGAGTCGCACTTTCGCCGTAGTCTAGGGTTTTAGGGTTGGCCATATTACACTTCCGCAGGCAAAAGCAATTTTGGGGTACTTTTCAGGCGCTCTCGCACAAATACGCGTGCCAACTGGAGCCAGCTTCAAACTTCTCACCTGCAGACTGAGCCATGCGGCCAACTTGGAAGACGCAAATAAATTTCTGATTTTCGCCTGGCGTATGAACAAAAGACAGGCGCCAAGGCGGTTCCCCAGCAGAGAGTCTGTGCAAGCGCCTGCCTTCAAGGTCCCCAGGTGGTGCGATCAGTGACTGCAATCCCCTTCGCGCCGCCTCACGCAACGGATGGCCACACAGGCCACCTTTGCCCCGCACATTATGGACATGGTGGATTGCTCTTCGGCGCCTCGTCGTTTCGCCGATCCTTCCTTCGCCTCCACCCAAATTTTAACACCAATCACTTCTCAGTGTGTCATGTTGAGCTCCATGTTGTGCGGCATGGAGCGCGCTAACTAACACCAACCCAAGCCTCTGTGGTTCTTCTTGGGATCCCAAGCCCCACTCCTTAGCAGCTTGTCTGGCCCGGCATGCTCTTACATACGTTTCCATGCTGGGAACCTGGCTTGGAGTATGAACGTGTGCAAAGAACCTAACCTTGGTTGTGAATGCGCGAAATTTGATCAGTTGCACGCTGCTGGAATTTCCTGATGCGCCCGAGGCGTGCGCTCCTCCTCCCACGGCAGCAGCGAGCACGTAAAAGCATCATCAAAGGCCTGATGACATACTCAAGACGAGGCAGGGTGGGTCTACTCCACAATGCTGCCTCCACGATGTCGGCTGCGGAGATGATTCGCGGGAAGGTGACCTCGGCTGACTCACCCGGGCTGCAACAATGAGCTGGGCGGAGGCCACGGCTGGCGGGGTCAGCTGACAGCCTAGGCCCATCTTCCCAGACCTCAGCAAAACCGCTCCGTGCCCACGGACCACACGCAGCTAAGATGAGCTCGGCAACTCGAAGGGGAAATCCGGCACGCCTTGCCACGTGTTGGCCACCTTGATGTGAGTTCAACATGCGCGAGATGTTCATCTGGCGGCTTTGGGCTTCCAGCTGCTGACTCGTCCAGGGACGCAGTAGCAGTGAAACTCAGGAAGAGCGGGCTCTGATGTTTCGTATAAAGTTGGAACCCTGCCCCTCAAGTCACGGGCCCTGACTGCGTGTCGCCAACATCAGTGGTCTGCACTGAGTATTGCCCCTCAACCTGAGAAATGGAGAGCCTTGCATTGGCTAGCTAGCAAGAGCAGCATTGGCGAGCAGCAGCTTTGAATTGGCACACCACATGCCCCAGCAGTAAGCAAAGCCTCGCGCCACTTTACTTCCGACGACCTGCTCCTCGGGAACCTGCACAGCCAGATCAACACCCTCGCGGCATGGCTCAAACCATCTTCCCCATCTGCCAAGTAAGCTTCAGGTTTCGTTGGCCTGCCTTGGGACTCGTCATTGCTCCGAGCTGCCGCCTTTGCGGGAGGCGAAGACTTGCCCCGGCTCTCGCAAGGTCCCTTGCACAGTGCTTAGCGCTTGATACGTTTGCCTTTCACTCAAGCCCGCCCAGCCCACTGGTTGGACTTGCGGCACCCCTGCGGCCAGGACAGGCCGCTTCAACAGCCCAAGCCGAGGTCCCTGGCTACCAAGGCGGGTCAGGCCCACGTCGCCTCTTGCCTGTGGAAGAACGATGCGCAGAGTGAACCAGGTTGCAACTTTCTTAGGTGCCTATGCCAACTCCAGGAAGATGGCCTGCAAAAGGCCCTGAGCTTTTCTTGGGAACGCATCGATGTAGGCTGATTAACTGACCAAGGCAAGCACCTAGCCCGGGAATCTGCACCGTGACACTGGAATAAGTCAATGGAGTAAGTGTTGTGCCTGTCTATCCTGTCTATCGCATTCTGAAGATTCTGTTGCTTTCATTGTCTTGGGATCTGTTAGCTGTGTCCGCAGGCTAGGCCGAATCCTCTACCCTTGGTGCTGCGTTGAGCTCGGCAAGCACATCTTGAACAACCGCGCTCGCATCTGGCTTGCCAGAGGCGTGACAAGGCTGGAAAAATTAAATTGGTGCCCCCAGCTGCCCTGGCAAAGTGTTCACAAAATCAGGAAGACGATGAATGTTTGGCAAGTTTCGGTTCAGGAACATGGGCTGTGTCCAGGACAAATGCCATTGGCTGCCACCGGTCGCAACGAGCAATCGAGACATTTGAAGCTTCATTCTGGCGTAAATGGGATTGCCGAATTGCTGTAGGATACTTTGTGGGTGAAAGCTTCAGCGCACTCTTTTTGCTCTGGAGGCAAAACCAGCTGCTCAAGCATGCAGCTGGAGTCTCTTCAGCAAGGAGGCGAGTCTAAGAACGCTCAATGGCATCGGGCCACAGCCATCCGGGCTGTCAGTTGTCCGCTGGACGGGCCTCAAGCCCTGTTCATTCGCCGTTCAGCTTTGATACTGAACAAGTTGACCTTGCATGGGCATTCAGGTTTGCAAGGTTCAGGCGTGGTGAAGGAGTCTTTTCTGGCCGTGCGGGACGTGAGCTGCAAGCTCCATCACTCCTTCGAGACCTCGATTTGCCTCAGCGAGGCAGATCGTGCTTGCCGTTCACCCTGGCACACAAAAGTCCGACCAGGATCCATTGGAATCCATACGAAACTTCTGGGTGCCAAGCGTGCGGCTGTGCCGAATTCTCAACTCGGCACGGTGCATGCTCTGGTCACCAGCTTCCACAATCATGAATTATGCCCCTTATGCAATGTCCATGCGCGTGGGGGGAAGGGTGGCAAATAATTGCGCGTATTTTCTCAGACTGCGAGCAGCTCTTCCTGAAGCCGCCAACTTTGCGCAGCTCAGCTCTCCAGCAAATACTCGAGATCTGCCCGTGTGCGTGGGGCATTCAGCAAAGCCCCACCAAGTGTGCCGAGCCATTCGAGACATGCAGGTTGTCGTCGAAAAAGTTGTTGCTGCTGACACATTGGGTGCCATCACCTGCGACCGTGGCTCATTGTGGCATGCGGGCCTATGGGGGCGAGCCTGTGTGGTAGATGACCAGGATGAGAGACTCAGAGCAGCGCTCCTGGAAGCACTAAAGGTCTCGAAGTGACTGACTGCCATGTTTGCTAGCTTCTTTCTAACAATCATGGAAGTGGAAAACTGGCCCTCCGAAAGGATGGCAGTCTTCCAAAACCCTCCTGGTAGCTTCAATGATCGTTGGGTAACTGCTTGCGCTCCTTGAGCAGTTGCTGCACGAGCAGCTTGGAGCCAGGATCCAGTGGAGCAAAGACTTCATCCAACAGGATCACCTCTCGTTGCCGTGATTGCCGTGATTGCCGTGTGTTCTTGCTTGGCATTGCAGCCGTGAATTCATCGCCGCGCCGCCACGCGCCTTTGGGCATTCTGCTTTGAGGAACACTTGCCGCATGAGCTCTGCTTTGCTGCGCTGGCCGCCAGAAAGCTCGCCGTACCAATCCTTGGCTGATGTATTGTTTTCCCCCCCCCCCTTTTTTCCGTTTATCGCAATTGCCGCTCGTCCTTGCTTGTTCCAGCTGTCAAACCCCGCGGGATATACATATACACATACATATGTATATGTTGTGTATATACATATATATATATATATAACTGTGTGTGTGGTATTTCAATCAACTTCAGCATCAGGCTGGAGGAGGGCGGTCGGCTGATTGTTTCTTTTGCATGATCAAGTCTAGGGTGATGTCATGATTCTTCTGATTTCTGACGAATGCTAAATGTGCGCTGTCCCTCTCTCCCTCTCTCCGTCTCTCCCCCCTCTTCGTCTCGCCCGCCCTGCCCCTCTCACAATCATACCTTCAGGCCAGAATACCGCAACGACAATGATGTTGCAACACAAGGAACAATGAATACGGCTGACGACCTTCACGTTAACGCGTGATTTGCTTTGCGATCTCGGGTGACGCGTGCACCGAAACTTGGATCAAACAAGGGGAAGCGCCCAAAGACTTTGGCAAAGGGGAATGAAAGCAAAAGCTCTACTTGGAGCCCACGAGTCGCGAGCAAGAAAACAAGCATTTGAAAGCCTGTGAGTCGATAAGGGGAATGGGCCGTTGCTTTCCATGGATCTCCCAGACTATACTTCCTTTGCAGCTCCCTGCGGGACAAGATGCCAATGGACATCTTTGTGAGGCGTGCTCAGCTATGAACGGCAGTCGCAAAAAACACGACTCCAGCAACAATACAGAACAAAGCAACAATGAAAGCAATAAGAAGAGGTAACGTGAGGAGCGTGACCAAGTTGACAGCTTACCATTTTTTGAAACCATCTACGCATTGAATGTCTTGTCTGTCTCAACTCCTGACAAAACCTACTCGCTGGATCTTGCAGATGTGAGTCCGCCATTTCAGCCTGCAATTCTTCTGAAGATAGGCCGGAGTCATTGGCCTGACAAAGGCCGGATGGCAAGTGGTGCAGTCCCCACTTCTGCAGCCACCAAAGGCCCCTACGTGCGCGAAAGAAACGCTGCCACATGGCAAACATCGGAAGTTTGGCCCCGCTGTGCTCTCTTTCCCTGCGAGCTTCCCCAGAATATTCAGACTGCAAGTGAAGCCAAGAGGCATCTGAATGCTTAAAGCGCAGTGCGGCAGATATCATTGCCTGGGCGTGGCAGCGCGCAAATGGGGCAAGATAAACTTGGCCAAGCTCGGCAAGCCGCGATCCTCTCTGTGGATTCTCTGATCTGCGCGTCACCGTCATTGTCAATGTCTTTATCCAGTAGCCAGGCTAGTGGCTTCACAAAGAGTGGTTGGTACGGCCTGGCACAAGCAAACTCGCACCTGCCGAGACCCTGCTACATTCTGCCCGGCTTTGTCCACACCCAAAACGTGTCGCGCGGCTTCTGCGTTATTTCGACAACTTCTGCAGACGGAAGGACCTTCCAAACGAGCTGTGAACATTCCAAAGATCTCGATCCGTATCTGATGGCATTGAGCTGAGTGGCCACGGTGCCATTGACTTTCAACTCGCCGGGCAGCACCATTGGCTGCATGCACGTGGCAAGCACCGAGAACCTGGGCGTGGCACAGGAGTTAGGCAGGGCTGAGGCCCTTGAAGACCTTGCCTAGGCTGCAGGGCAACTGCGCCAAACTCCCAGCGATGCCTGCGTCCGAGCGTCAAGGTACTCTTACCTTGGCCCGAGGCTTCACAAACAGAAACCAATGTCCCCAGCACGGCGTTTTTGGGGGAGAACTAAAACGCAAAAAGCCTCTAAAAAAACCAAGAAGAGGAGCCCGGGAACCCAAAAGCAAACCAGCCTCACTCCCCATGGCATGTGGATCCCGTTGTTTTCCGGCTCAAGGGTCCGAAGGCAAACCAAGATTTAAGTTGTCAGTTGGGAAATCAACCCCAAAACAGATGAAGAAGGGGAGCAACCGCGACTC
>CAUJNA010002124.1:517815-557815 GCA_963377175.1 Effrenium voratum
GCGCGCGCGACAACATCCTGTCCCTCTAGACAGCTGCCGAATGCGACCCCTGCCACACAAACACACACCCAGATGCACAGAATGCTGCGCCTGCCACGACTTCGGCAACGGCATCCGCCAAAGTGCTGCGCCTGCCACGATTTCGCAACGGCATCGCCAAAGTGCTGCGCCTGCCACGATTTCGCACGCCCCCCGCCGCGCGCGCGACAACATCCTGTCCCTCTAGACAGCTGCCGAATGCGACCCCTGCCACACAAACACACCCAGATGCACAGAATGCTGCGCCTGCCACGACTTCGGCAACGGCATCGCCAAAGTGCTGCGCCTGCCACGATTTCGCACCGGCATCGCCAAAGTGCTGCGCCTGCCACGATTTCGCACGCCCCCCGCCGCGCGCGCGACAACATCCTGTCCCTCTAGACAGCTGAATGCGACCCCTGCCACACAAACACACACCCAGATGCACAGAATGCTGCGCCTGCCACGACTTCGGCAACGGCATCGCCAAAGTGCTGCGCCTGCCACGATTTCGCAACGGCATCGCCAAAGTGCTGCGCCTGCCACGATTTCGCACGCCCCCCGCCGCGCGCGCGACAACATCCTGTCCCTCTAGACAGCTGCCGAATGCGACCCTGCCACACAAACACACACCCAGATGCACAGAATGCTGCGCCTGCCACGACTTCGGCAACGGCATCGCCAAAGTGCTGCGCCTGCCACGATTTCGCAACGGCATCGCCAAAGTGCTGCTCCTGCCACGATTTCGCACGCCCCCCGCCGCGCGCGCGACAACATCCTGTCCCTCTAGACAGCTGCCGAATGCGACCCCTGCCACACAAACACACACCCAGATGCACAGAAAGCTGCGCCTGCCACGACTTCGGCAACGGCATCCGCAAAGTGCTGCGCCTGCCACGATTTCGCAACGGCATCGCCAAAGTGCTGCGCCTGCCACGATTTCGCACGCCCCCCCGCCGCGCGCGCGACAACATCCTGTCCCTCTAGACAGCTGCCGAATGCGACCCCTGCCACACAAACACACACCCAGATGCACAGAATGCTGCGCCTGCCACGACTTCGGCAACGGCATCCGCAAAGTGCTGCGCCTACCACGATTTCGCAACGGCATCGCCAAAGTGCTGCGCCTGCCACGATTTCACACACCCCCCACCGCGCGCGCGACAACATCCTGTCCCTCTAGACAGCTGCCGAATGCGACCCCTGCCACACAAACACACACCCAGATGCACAGAATGCTGCGCCTGCCACGACTTCGGCAACGCCATCGCCAAAGTGCTGCGCCTGCCACGATTTCGCAACGGCATCGCCAAAGTGCTGCGCCTGCCACGATTTCGCACGCCCCCCGCCGCGCGCGCGACAACCTCCTGTCCCTCTAGACAGCTGCCGTGAGTCAGCGAGTGTGAGTGAGTGAGTGAGCGAGTGAGTGAGTGAGTGAGTGAGTGAATGAGAGTGAGTGAATGAGAGTGAGTGAATGAGAGTGAGTGTGAGTGAGTGAGTGTGAGTGAGCGTGAGTGAGTGAGTGAGTGAGTTTGAGTGAGTGTGAGTGAGTGAGTGTGAGTGAGCGTGAGTGAGTGAGTGAGTGAGTGTGAGTGAGTGTGAGTGAGTGAGTGTGAGTGAGTGTGAGTGACGGAGTGTGAGTGAGTGAGTGTGAGTGAGTGTGAGTGAGTGTGAGTGACTGAGTGTGAGTGAGTGAGTGTGAGTGAGTGAGTGTGAGTTGAGTGAGTGTAAGTGAGTGAGTGAGAGTGAGTGAGTGAGTGAGTGAGTGAGTGAGTGAGTGAGTGAGTGAGTGAGTGAGTGAGTGAGACGGAGACGAGCGGGAGAAGGAGGAGACGCGGCGCGCGGACGACGAGCGGAAAAAGTAAGAACCCCACACAGAGATGTGGGGAAAAAATAGTACGCGAAGTACATTCCCACAGCTCCGGCAGCACTTGCTCAGAGCAACTTGCGCAGAGCAACTTGCGCAGAGCAACTTGCACAGAGCACTTGCACAAAGCACTTGCGGACCTATCTCGGCGCGGAGAGCGTCTCCCCAGCTCCGCCGGAAAAAGAAGAAAGAACTCAGAATCGAGAAGAGAAGGTAGAAAAGGAAAAGTCGGCTTGCAATGTAACGCCTGAAAAAAAATACTTGCGCTTTACGATGCCGAAGAAACGCCCGAGAAGTTAGCTTGCGCTTTAGGATAGTGAAGTAACACTCGAAAATTTGGCTTGTGTTTTGGGACAGTGCATTTGGCTTGTGAAGTGAGATTGGGCAGTTGGCAGTTGTCATTGGCTTGTGAAGTGAGATTGGGCAGTTGGCTGGTGTAATTGGCTTGTAAAATGAACATGCGCAGTTGGATTTTGGAGTGATAGGCAGCTGACAAGAGCAATAGTAGCCGAAGCTTGGATGTCATGAGTGTCTCAGTAGCGGAGCTTGCCCAGAGAATGTTTGCGGCGACAGTTGATTAGGGCGACACGGCTTCTTTGTGTTGGTGTTATGCTTCATTTTTTGGAGGGGTGCTCCATGAGGTTGCTGTCGCTTGTCATTGCTGCTTGCACGTGCATTCATGCTCAAGGCAGTCCTCCGTGTTAGTACTGTAGAAGGTGTCATCGCTCAGATCGCATCTTCCGAAGTGCGGATTCGTTTCCTTGGCGCACCAATCTTGTCAAAGCAGTTACACACAGCGGGTGGCCAGAAGATATCAGAGTCGCGCGGCGCTGGCGGGTATCTCCGACGTGTCGTGTTGCCATGTCGCATTCTGGTCGCCAGCGACGTGCGCAGGCTGGACGTTGGCATGCGAGAGCGCACGATTGTTTCGCATACCCCTCTTGGTTTCTTGGAATTACCACTTTTGGCTTGCGCTGTTGGTTTCCACCGTGTGTCTTTCAGCGCGCGCAGCAGGCTGCGAATCCCTTGGATGCTCTTCCTGATGCTGAGCATTTACGGGCTGAAGCAGCAGTACATGGTCAAGACTGGCTCCATGCTGAGCTGGATGGCTCGATGAAGCTGGACAAGCTTCGTGCCTTCGCAGCTGGCCTCGGCGTGCAGCAGAGGGATCCCGCATCTGGTAGTCGGCTTTCCAAGAGCCAGCTGCTTGAAGCCGTGGTTGCAGCTCTACGTTCGCGACCTGACGCAGAGGCATGGTTTCGCAGTTACAAGTAGACCCCACAAGTTTAGTTTTCTTGCTTAGCTCTTTTGGCACTTGTTCACGACAAGCCTTGAGATACCTGAGCGTGTCTTTCAGCGCGCGTAGCGGACAGAGGAGGGCTTGCTCGAAAGAATGTTTTTGTCAACAGTGTTTCCCTGAATGTAAGAGGCTGGTCGCCTTACTCTTTTGTGCGTGTTCAAGAACTATGTGATAAGAGCGCAGGCCACTTCGTCTTCGACAGCTGTAGCGAGTTCTGGGCATGGTCTTCCCGATGCACAGCACTTGCGAGCCGAAGCAGAAGCACGAGGTTCTGACTGGCTCCGGGCCGAGCTGGATGGCTCCATGACGGCGGCAAGGCTTCGCTCCTTTGGAGCCGGCCTAGGCGTTTCGCAGAGGGACCCCACGTCTGGCCAGCAGCGCACCAAGGGCCAGCTGCTTGCTGTCTTGGTCGAATCTCTGTGTCCTCCTTCCAGCGCAGAGGCATGGTTTTCCAAAGCACTTGTTTCTTGTCAACAGTGTTCGCGCGAACAGAGGAAAAGCGCTTGTTTTTGTTAACGGTTGCTTACCTTTTCTCCCGGGGATTGTGAAGAATGTGTTTCTTGTCAGCAGTGTTTGCGCGAACAGACGAGGGCTTGCTCAAAAGAATGTTTTTGTCAACAGCGTTTCCCTGAATGTAAGAGGCTTTGGAGCGTTCGCCTTATTCTTTTGTGCGTTCGCCTTCTTCCAGAGCAGAGGCATGGCTTTTTAAAACACGTAAGAACTATGTTGTAAGAGCGCAGGAAACTTCGTCTTCCACAGCTGCTGCGAGTTCTGGGGATGGCCTTCCTGACGCAGAGCGTCTGCGAGCCGAAGCAGCTCTACGGGGGTCTGACTGGCTCCGGGCCGAGCTGGACGGCTCCATGGCGGCGGAGAGGCTTCGCTCCTTTGGAGCCGGCCTTGGCGTGCAGAAGAGGGACCCCGCTTCTGGCCAGCAGCGCACCAAGGGCCAGCTGCTTGATGCCTTGGTCAACTTTTTGTGTCCTCCTTCCAGCGCAGAGGCATGGTTTTCCAAAGCACTTGTTTCTTGGCTTAGCTCCTTTGGCACCCTCAATGCGCAACTTGTTCACGACAAGCCTTGAGATACCGGAGCGTGTCTTTCAGCGCGCGTAGCGGACAGAGGAGGGCTTGCTCGAAAGAATGTTTTTGTCAACAGTGTTTCCCTGAATGTAAGAGGCTGGTCGCCTTACTCTTTTGTGCGTGTTCAAGAACTATGTGATAAGAGCGCAGGCCACTTCGTCTTCGACAGCCGTAGCGAGTTCTGGGCATGGTCTTCCCGACGCACAGCACTTGCGAGCCGAAGCAGAAGCACGAGGTTCTGACTGGCTCCGGGCCGAGCTGGATGGCTCCATGACGGCGGCAAGGCTTCGCTCCTTTGGAGCCGGCCTAGGCGTTTCGCAGAGGGACCCCACGTCTGGCCAGCAGCGCACCAAGGGCCAGCTGCTTGCTGTCTTGGTCGAATCTCTGTGTCCTCCTTCCAGCGCAGAGGCATGGTTTTCCAAAGCACTTGTTTCTTGTCAACAGTGTTCGCGCGAACAGAGGAAAAGCGCTTGTTTTTGTTGACGGTTGCTTACCTTTTCTCCCGGGGATTGTGAAGAATGTGTTTCTTGTCAGCAGTGTTTGCGCGAACAGACGAGGGCTTGCTCAAAAGAATGTTTTTGTCAACAGCGTTTCCCTGAATGTAAGAGGCTTTGGAGCGTTCGCCTTATTCTTTTGTGCGTTCGCCTTCTTCCAGAGCAGAGGCATGGCTTTTTAAAACACTTGCTTTTGTCGACAGTTGCTTACCTGTTCTCACTGGGATTGCGCACAGACATCTTTTACAGGGCTAGCAGCTCCAGCTCATCTTAGAAGTCCTAGAACATCATCAAATTTCACAGGCCTAGCATCATGTTGGCTAATCTCAGCCTGAGGCAAGGTTTTCTTTGGTTTCGGTCTATCAGTTGTGGTAGGCTGCGTCAGCGGCTGGCCGTGATGTTCTTGCAGACGACGCTTTCCCTGAGCGCGGCTGGCGTTGGATCTGGTCATGCGTGCGGTCCGACCGCGCTGGTCTGCCAGTTGATGCTGCGCTGCTCGAGACTGAGCTGCCCTCCACGCAGCGTCGCGCCAGTCTTTTGGCTTGGCTATTAGGGATGGCAGAAGATCGCTTGCTCCAAGCAGCGTGCGCGCCGCGAGTCTTTTGAGCTTGGCTCAAGGGATGGCAGAAGATCGCTTGGCGGGTCGCCACTGCAGCGAGGCACAGATCAAGCAGCAGATCATCGCATGGACGACGCCGTGTTTATCGGCCTTTGGTGAGTTTGAAGCATCGTTGCCTCGCGCTGGCAAAGATGTAACTGCAGTTCCTGGCAGTGTGGATTTGCAGCCAGTTGAGGCTCTGGCAAGGCACTTGCAGATTGCACTCACTGCGTGTGCCCTGGAGCGTGATCCAAGCAAGGGTCGAGGCGTCTGCTCGATGTCTAACATTTTTGTGCATTCCTTGTCTTTGTTTTGTGTTTTTTTGGTGTTTCTTTTCTTTCTTCCGTGGCTATTGCTGCGATATACATGCGGAAGTGTTGCGTTGCCCACAGTTGCAGGGTGGCGAAAACTCCTGGACTTTAGCGAGAACGCGGGAGTCTACGACGTGGCTCAAAGGCTGCTGGATTTGTTGACTCTGCGGGTGGCCCGCTCGTGGATGGAGCCCTGCGGCTTTGAAGATCAAGCTGACATGATCGAGGCAGTGCTTGTGATCTTGTGGGGCAGGAAGGCATTGGTGCTGCATGAGCATGAGCTTCGTCAGCGCAGGGGCGCTTTGGATCCAGGCGACATGGTATACTTGCGTTGCTTGATGAGGAAGTACGGCTGGGAGCGCCGCAGCAATGCCGACAGTCCGTGCTTGTGGCAAGAAGTGTTTCCCAAAGCGGACTATGTCGCTTTTGCATGGTTCTTGTTGCAAGAGTTGCTGCATCCACGCAGCGCGACTGAGCTCACCACTTTGCGTGAGCTTCACCAGCCTGCAGCGGTTGCCGCGGAGCGTGCGAGCAGGAGAACCGTTTTGCGCACAGTCTCTAGTGTAGTATGCATTTGCACGCTTTCTTTGTTAGTTGCCTAAGCTCAGCGCGCTGCGTTGCAGGAGGGGCATCCATCCCGATGTTCTTCGCGTGCATGAAGAACTACGGCAATGGCAGGATGAAAACGACGCAGTCACCATTCCTTCAGAGGGCGATTCCAGGGAGCTCGCTTCACGAGTGCAAGCGTATCTGCGACAAGCTAGCAAGCAGCGCGTTCGTGCACTGAGGAAAGCGTATCCTCCTGACGTGGAGTTTATTTCTGCTTTGCATATTGACTGTCTGCAGTCTGGCGACGACTTTCAAGATGGTGTTCTTTGGAGATCTCACGCAGAAAGAAATCTGTTTTTGGATGTTCGCGGCTGGCCTGAAGCTAGCAGTAAGACACGGCTATTCCATCCGCTGACTGATATCTTAAAGTTTGAAGACGACAGCTGCGTCAGGGATTGCCTCTCCTTGTTGCAGACCACCGGCGTGGGCCTGGACGCCAAATTACGCCGCGCGGCTCATTTACTGGACTGCACTCCTACTATATCAGGAGTGGGTGAGTCGCTGTCGCGACGTCTGCTTTCTTCTTTTCCTGATGATGCAGAAGAATGCCGCCTTCGCTATGCTTGCAGACTCTGTGGCCAGCAGTTCTCCTCCTGGACTTCTTTCAAAGACCACATAGTGTCTGACCATTCTGCTGGCGTGGACTCCTCCATTTCTTACATTGAGTATCGAAAGAAGGTCATTGGTTTGTTGGACCATGCAGGACCCGAGGCGCGCGCATGTGCTTTTTCCCTATAGTTGTCACAGCTGGCCTCGCGTTTGTTGTATGTGTTTTGATGACGTGTTCTTCGTTAGTGCATACTGCGCTGGTACCTCAGGCCCCTTCGATGAGCACGCAGCGCGGGATCATCGCCAACGCGGACAGCAGACTTCGCGAGCCTGGCGGTCCAGAGCAAGATCGTCATGAGTCTGCCTGTGCTGTCTGCGCCAGGCGTCATTGGGAGGAGGACCTGAAGCCATTGCTTCTTTTTCGGGACCCATGCGCCGACGAGCTTGCGCAAGATGTGGACCACGACTGCGACAAGGTTCACATTTCGCAGCAGTCACGCCTATGTCGGCTGCTTGGAGTGCAGCGGTACGCGCATCGCTGGCCCCACATTGATGTGGATGAGCTGAAGGCTTCTGCTGTGGAGCACCCCTTCCTCAAGGACGAGTTTCTGCTCCTGCACAAGCGACGCATGCCAGTCAATGTGACGCAGCCCTGCGACGAATGTCGGGACTGCCGTGCTGCGCTGCTCAGCTCCGTGCTTACCCTGCCTCGCTTCAGCCTGGCCAATGATCTATGGATGGGTAGGCAGATGCAGCCGCTACGGAACTTGGCCGCGGGCACACGCAGGCTGCTGCCCATGATCCGGGCTTGCTTGCACGTGACAGTTCTGCAGCCGGCGAACCTGCAGAAGGAGGAGCGACAGCGGGGCTTCGTCGGCAACAGCATCTTCTTGCCACAAGCGCAGCCCAGCGCCATACGGACTACGCTGCCGCCCCCTGAGTCGGACATGCAGGAGTCCATCCTGTTCGTTCTCGTGGGCCAGAAGAAGGACACACTTGCTAGCTCGGCTTCGCTGTCATGTCCCCGAGACGAGTATGACGCTGCCGTGTCCTGCCTACAGCGCAGCAGCCCATATTATCGCAATGTGGAGCTGCGGCACTGCTCAGAGTCGCCCATGCAGGGCTGCTTTGTGGAGACTTCGGAGGACAGCTATCTGGCTCGCGAGCTGTTGCAGAAGGGACCCGCGGATGCGCAAGGCCAAGATGAGGAGTCGGAAAAGGAGGAGACGACACAGCCTGCAGCGCATGGATCTGAGCATAGCGCTGCGGAAGAAGACGCAGGCCAGGTTCGGTGTTATCTTTTTTTTTGCTGGTGCTTTGAAACTTTGTTGGCTAGATTGCTGATGCTGGCGGACTTTTCCGACGCATCAGGGCTAGGTTCCTGTCTCGTAGTGCTGTTCTTGCATGTGCGTTTGCTACCGAGGCCACATGCTGTCCACCATCGTCGGCTTGAATGATGGCGCAGACGAGCAGAACAAGTGGGTCCGTGTCGTTCGCGACTTAGAGGAGCTGTGCGAACGCCGCCCGGGCGCTCGGCGTAGCCATGCGGAGGAGCTGGTGCGCAATCGCTCGAACAACGACATGGACGGACAGGTGCCCGACGGAGATCGTCAGCTTCTGGGGCGTGAAGGCGTGCACGAGCGGCGCACGATCAACCAGATCCGCCGAGTGCAGAGCCTGGCACGCGGCACTGCCGAGAGCGAGCGCAGGGCGGAGGCCAGCATGTTTCATGTGAGGCCGTCCAAGCTCGTCGTGCCATCTGGAGCAGAGCCTGCGAGCATGTTTGAGCCCTCCACCTGGGCGATGGCGTATCCGGACTTGTTTCCATGGGGAGACGGAGTGCCGTTTCTACGACGCGACACTGCTCTGGACGCACCCGAAGTGTTTCGCTACCTCTTGCTGCGGGAGGAGCTGCACTACATCTTGTGCGAGGACGAAGCGGCCGCGCGCCCCATGCTGCCGAGGTGGTCACTTTCGGAGTCTTTACTCCCTGTGATGTACGATGTCAGCCGCAGACTTCACCTCATGCGGGCAACCAAAGCGCACGTTCAGCGCCGAGGTTTCGGCAAACACTGCAAGCTTATTGCCGGTGTTTCGGTCGAGCACCTGCTGAAGGCCATGGCCCTGCACGGCGAATCCGCCGACGTCCGCAAGTTACTGCAGGACGACGCGGTGGACCTGCCGCTGAAGCGGGCCTTAGGAGGCGTGCTGCAGGCCACGGCCAGCATCATTGGCATGGAGGGCCATCGCAGCCAGATCAGGTTTCGCAGTCACGCAGCTGGATGGCACTACGGCACTCCCCACTTGTTCGTGACTCCGAATCTGGCTGATGTCCGCTCTCCTCTCCTGCTACAACTGCATCTGCAGAACGATGGAGTGGCGGAGGTGGAGGAGTTTGCAGTTGCTCTGGACTGGTCGCAGGAAGCCCCAGACATGCCTACGGCAGCTGCCATGCGGCGCGTAATTGCCCGAGATCCAGTGTCACAGGCACGCTTCTTTGCTCTCATGATGGACATTTTCTTCGAGGAGGTGCTGGGCGTGCTACCGCCTTTATGGCGGGAAAGCTACCGCGTGGCCTACGCTAGAGAGTTCGAGGACGGCATGGCTACCTCCTTGAGCGGCGGCGTCTTCGGCGATGTCGCGGCCTTTTGTGGTCCGCTGGAAACTCAAGGATCGCAGAAGGTTGCTCGTGATTTGGTATCTTTTTGGGTCTCAACTCTTGACACAAACTTTGTCACTGTGTTCAAAAGGGACGTGTTCGCACCTGCCTTATGAGGACGCGGCTCGCTGCACCCGCACATCCTGGTGGTTCTGCTCGGCCACGACTTGGGGTCTCGCGTTGGCCAGATTCTGCGGGGCTTGCGTCAAGCAGAGCTGGTGGCAGAGCTTCAGCGGTGGAGCAAGCGCGTGCTCGCGGCCGCACAGCGCATGAAGTTCGACTCGCAGATGGCCTTTGCAGACACCATGGGCACTCCGCCCGTGGCCTTGCCTCTGTCGGAATCTCAGCGCTTGCAAGCCGGGCAGCACTACGCAGATTGTTCTGTGCGACCTGTGGAGCCTGACGGGCATGAAGTTTTGGCAGAAGAGCGGGCTCTGCAAGGCCAAGATGGCGCCATGACATTGACCGGGTGCTACGCATCTCTTCGCCCAAGATATCAAAGGAGGAGCGAGGCGTCTGACTTTCCATCCTTGGAGTGGAAGCGGGCGTTCTACAGCGACTACAGAAGACTGGTCATTCAGAACCACTTTCATAAGTGCACAAAGTCTTGCTTCAAGAGGACGCTGGCCAGCGCTAACAGCCAGTTTTTTTTCGAGTGTTTTTTTCGCGTTGTGACACAGCTGCAGTCGCTAGCAGCCATGTTTCTTCGCGTTGTCAGACAGTTTGCTTTGTGATGGGAGTGTGTTCAGGCAATTAGGCTGTGTCACCCATGCGCGCTTGCTCAGGAGCGCTGCGAAAGGCAAGCGTGGCTGTCGCTTTGGATGTTTTCATGTGGAGCTTCAGCAAGACGAGGGCGGGGAGACGAAGACGCGGTGCTGGAAAGGCTGGCCACGCGTTCGGGCTGCTGACTTCATGAAGCTTCCGCACGAAACTGCAGATGTCAAGATGCTTGAAGACTTCAAGAACGAAAACCCGCACGTCTTTCAAGCACGCAGAGACCATCCATTCGAAGGCATGTCCAATCCGGCGGCGCAGGTTGTCATGCGATGCAACGTGGACGTCAAGTACCTGGGCCGCTGCTTTGCCGATGAGGATTTGGCACGGTTTTGCCAGGGCAAGGTGGATGCTCCGGAAGCTACAGTGCACGACGGCGACGCCCGTAGCGCGGCAGATGTTTCTGAACGCGCGGGCGTCGCAGTTGTTGCTGCAGCTTCCGGAGCTCAGTCAGCAGCAGCGTCTTCGTCTGCCACACAGGCGGCGGAGCTGGAGCAATCTGTGGCCAAGAAGCATCGCCATGGCACTGCTGCCTTGAAGCCAACGACCCGGGGCGACGGCAGCATGCGTGGCGCACTGGAGCGCATGCTGGTTGACATGTTTCGCGACATGCAGGACGTTGGCTTCTACGTCGGCGAGTACGCAGCCAAGAAGTTTGAGATTTCCAGGAGCTTGCTGCCGGAGCTGTTTGCTGGCGTTCAGCGCTTAGAGGAGGAAGAGCGCGAGAGGCGCAGGGAACATGCCTCAACACTGCTTGCTGAAGACTCTGCAGATGTTCCCGAAGAGCGCGGCCGCGCATCTACTGTGCAAGAACAAAGGCAGCGCTGCTTGTCGATACTTCGTCGCCTGGCTTTCGGCATGAACAGATGCATTTGCAAGTCCAATGGAGAAATGGCGTACCAGCTTCTCTACCAACAGGAGCAGTACGTTAGCTTTGCTGGATACAACATGTTTTTCCGATTCGTGCCGTATGCCATCATGCGCTGCCGCGAGGTTGCTTTAAAGGCGGCATCGCTGCGAGCTCCGCACATGCAGGTGGATCCACTGGACGCACCTGAGGAGCCGGACTCTGGACCAATGCCCGTGCGGGAGCTGGCTGAACTGAGTGAGTCGGACGAAGAAGGGGGACAGTCTAAGGCATCTGCAAGGCTTCGAGTCGTGCAGTTCAACCAGAAAGACGACTACCTACATCGCGGCCGGAACCCTTTACTGCGATGCATGTCCATGGTGATGTATTCTCGCTTTGTGCGTCGCGTTGATCGATCCAAAGCTGGCAAGCCGGATGGCGTTCGATTTTTCGAGTTTGAGAAGCATTATCCTCACTTCGAGAGTTCCTTGCAGGACCCACGGAGGGTTTTTTCTCTTACAGTTCTTAGTTCTTGCTTTTGTCTATTTTACAGTTCTTCCTTCTTGCTTTTGCTTCGTTGTCGTTTGCATGCGCGGCCAGGAGGTCAGAAGCGCGGACAACACCGTAGTGGTGCCTCTGGATCTTCGCTTGCCGCAGGAGTCCGAATCAGAGAAGTACGCAGCTTACATGCTGGGCCTGTCATTTCCTTTCCCTTTATGTTCGCAAGAGTGCGCAAGCTCGGAGTCGTGCTTCTCGTGCCACAGCTTGCGCATCGATGAAGACGGGGGTAAGATTTCGGCACGATTTTCCCTGTCCTGGCGGCACTGGAGGGCTTGCATGCAGACGCGCACCGCTTCAGCGCAAGAGCGGATCTTGGGGGGCTTGAGCTCGCCCGTCATCCGAGACGTGGTTGGAGTTCGATCTTGGTATCCACTTCAAGACGGCGATGAGATTGATCCGGAGCAGCAATCACAGAGCTTGGTGCTGCGGTGGGCTCTGCATCACATGCTCCGACCCCGATCCTGCATCTATGTCGATGTGCCTCGCACACACGAGCTGGTGGCTGCCTTTCTTGGCCTTTTTCCCGGAAGCATTGCGAAGGGTTCTTCTTCTAAAAGCGGCTGCCAACTTCACCTGCCAACTTCTCATGCCAACTTGTCGAGAGTTACTTCACCTGCCAACTTCTCATGCCAACTTGTCGAGAGTTACTTCCCCTGCCAACTTCTCATGCCAACTTGTCGAGAGTTACTTCACCTGCCTACTTCTCATGTCAACTTTTTGAGAGTTACTTCACCTGCCAACTTCTCATGTCAACTTTTCGGCTGTTATCTCATTCTACTAAAAGCACAAGCTAATTTGTCGGGTGTTACTTCACTATCCTAAAAACACAAGCTAACTTTTCTGTTCTACCTTCACATCTCGACTCTTAATTCTTCTTCTTTTTATGGCGGGGGTAGGCCCGACGGGAGCTTACGAAACGCAAATTTGTCTTGAGAACCCTCTGCGGAGATCGTGCGTGTCGAAGCGCTCTCGCTGTGGCGCCGTGCGAATTTGTCTTGACCTTGGCGAACCCTCTGCGGAGATCGTGCGTGTCGAAGCGCTCTCGCTGTGGCGCCGTGCGAATTTGTCTTGAGCCCGGCGAACCCTCTGCGGGGATCGTGCGTGTCGAAGCGCTCTCGCTGTGGCGCCGTGCGAATTGTCTTGAGCCCGGCGAACCCTCTGCGGAGATCGTGCGTGTCGAAGCGCTCTCGCTGTGGCGCCGTGCGAATTTGTCTTGACCTTGGCGAACCCTCTGCGGAGATCGTGCGTGTCGAAGCGCTCTCGCTGTGGCGCCGTGCGAATTTGTCTTGACCTTGGCGAACCCTCTGCGGAGATCCTGCGTGTCGAAGCGCTCTCGCTGTGGCGCCGTGCGAATTTGTCTTGAGCCCGATGAACCCTCTGCGGGGATCGTGCGTGTCGGATCGCTCTCGCTGTGGCGCCGTGCGCATCTGTCTTGAGCCCGATGAACCCTCTGCGGAGATCGTGCGTGTCGAAGCGCTCTCGCTGTGGCGCCGTGCGATTTTCTTGCTCGCGAAACGGCTTTTGGAAGTTGTCTCGCGGTGTGCGCGCCTGCTTTCGCAATCCCGCGGTCCCGGGTTCGATTCCCCCCTGGTCCGCGGCAGCTCCGGCTTGAAAATCGCAGCTTTTAAGTACAAACGTAGTACGCGGAGCGTGCTCCTGCAGCTCCGGCTGGAAAATCGCAACTTTTAAGTACAGACGTAGTACGCGGAGGCTGCTGCAGCTCCGGCTGGAAAATCGCACTTTTTAAGTACAGACGTAGTACGCGGAGCGTGCTCCCGCAGCTCCGGCTGGAAAATCGCAACTTTTAGATACAAATGGCTGGAAAATCGCAACTGTAAATTGCAAATGTAGCACGCGGAGCGCCTCCGCCGCTCCAGCTTTTTGAGGGTTAATTACTTCACCTGCCAGTTTCTCATGCCGAAACTTCGAGAATTACTTCACCTGCCAGCTTCTCATGCCACCTTTTCGAGAGTTACTTCACCTGCCAACTTCTCGTGCCAACTTTTCGAGGAGTTACTTCACCTGCGAGCTTATCATGCCAACTTTTCGAGAGTTACTACACCTGCGAGCTTCTCATGCCAACTTTTCGAGAATTACTTTACCTGCCAACTTCTCATGCCAACTTTTCGAGAAATACTTTACCTGCCAACCTCTCGTGGCAACTTCACCTGCCAACTTTTCGAGAATTACTTCACCTGCCAACTTCTCATGCCAACTTTTCGAGAAATACTTTATCTGCCAACCTCTCGTGGCAACTTTTCGAAAAATTACTTCACCTGCCAGCTTGTCATGCCAACTTTTCGAGACGCCAACTTTTCGAGAGTTACTTCACGCGCCATCTTCTCGTGCCAACTTTTCGAGAATTACTTCACCTGCCAGCTTCTCACGCCAACTTTTCGAGAGTTACTTCACCTGCCAACTTCTCACGCCAACTCTTTGAGAGTTGTTTCACCTGCCAACTTCTCATGCCAACTTTTCTCTTGAGTTACTTCGCCTGCCAACTTCTCATGTCAACTTTGCGAGAATTACTTCACCCGCCAACTTTGCCAGCCAACTATTCGAGAGTTACTTAACCTGCCAGCTTCTCATGCCAACTTTTTGAGAATTGCTTCGCCTGCCAACTCCTCATGCTAACTTTGCGAGAGTTACCTCACCTGCATCAACTTGCCTCTATGCTTCCGGGCCACTCGTCGTCTAGTTCTTCTTTCCAAATCTCTTCCCCAATTCTAAGTTTCTTTGGGAAAGGGGGGAGGTCAAGAGAAGGGAAGTGAGTGAAGGCTAGACGGGCTGGAATGTCTTTATTGTTATCCCAGCTCTTGGTCTTACCGTTCACTCTCTCTCTTTCCCAATCATCTTGGCCTGTCATTCCCATTCTCTTTTTGTAACCTTGGGAGTGGCATGAGAGGTAAGGATGGAGAAAGGCAATGCAAGAGATGGAAAGCATTTCTGTTTTGTACCTCTTAGAATCTGGAAATGCTGTTATGATAGTAAGCATCTCTTTCCCTTTCTCTACCTTGCTTGTCCTGTCTCTTCGCTCACTTCTTCACTCATCATCACCTGCAAGCGAGAGAAAGGAGGTTGGGAAGGGTGAGGGAAGAGAGTGGGTGGGGCAGTGCGCTACGGGATTGTCATTGGCGCTGAGGTCGCACATGGGAAAGGTGGTGATGTGGAAGATGCCCCGCGGTTGCTCAGGAGTGTAAACTGCATGACTGGGTCTGCAAGTGAGCCCCTCCACCACCTCTTTGAGGTCATCATAGGTCATGTTCTCGGCTTCCAAGGCCATGTCTGTGTGCGGATGTTCGCGGGTGACAGGAATGGCAGGCAAAGGTAAAGCTTGCTGCAAGACAAACAGATGAGGATGCTAGGGTGCAAATGACAGATGCAGATGCCAGATGCAGTGCCAGATGCAGATGCAAGGGTTCAAATAACGATGGAAAAGACAAGGCGACCGCAAGAAAAGGGGGCAAACAACCAGATCAAAAGCTGAATGGCCTTATCGTACTACGTGCCATGAACTTGGAAAGCATCAGCAATTGCAGAAGCCAAGGTTCCCATCGCTGCGCTTCTTATGCTTCTGACCCCCAACAAAAACCTCTTGTGACATATCAAAAAAGTGTTTTTTCACGGAAAACGCAGGGCTGGGGACATTGGCCTCTCTTCACGAAACCCTCAGGCAAGACTCAACCGGCGCAAGCACATAAGAACAAGCAGCCACATAGCCAAAGAATTGTCAAAAAGCAATCCCGACCAGTTGCAAGCCGACATGGTATGAATTGCTTCACGCACGTACTTTACCAGCATGCAGCATGCTTGTATGACCTGCAGACGCTCCGCTGACAGATTGACCTGGTAATTAACGGGCAGTGACAGAACGTGACCATCATGCTGCGAGTTTGGCTGCGTAGCGCTGGCTTCAGCGTCACATCTTGTGTTGGCAGGCAATCCAGGTATATTGCAGCTGGTCGGCTCTCGTTGCATTTTCCAGATGTGTTTGAGACGGGGATCATCAAACTGGTCCACGGCAAAAACTCCTATGGACGAATCGATCAACACCAAATGGTCATGGGACTGTGCTTCCTTCAAGAATATCTTCTCAATCTATGTACTTACGCTCGGACTCATTTCTTGCGAAGGCCCTTTACCTGCCATGGCGACATTTGACCTCGACAAAAGCGTTGAACGCATATTGCCAAGCTGCCGCATCCATTGGGGCCGGTGATGGCATAAATGCGTCCAAGCTGAAGATCCAAGTCTGGCAACTGGACCTTCAAGTCTCCGCGCTCGTAGGTGAAGTCTCGAAACAAAAGCGCACCTCACGCCAAGGCAGGCGCAGTGGCGGGGGGATAAGCAGGGGATTAGCTTCCGACCTCTAAGACAGTTTGAGTTGCTTACAGCCCGGCTCACGCCTGCCTCCACCCTGGATCATGCAGTGCGATTGTTCCTGGAGCCTGCCGGCTGGACACGGGAACGCCAGGCCAGGTGCACGACTTTGCAATGCTTGCAGCTTCAAAGATCACTGTGAGACACTCACATTACAACTTCAAATGGACACGCAAACTATCCCACAAGCGACCCCAAACAGCGTGAACGGACAGCATGGACCACGCATCCGGACTGCTGTCAGCACATGCCAAAAAAAAAGCCAAAACGAGGCAGGACCCAAATCAATGTAAAACACAGAACCAAAGAAGGATACATGTAAAAAAACATATGCATACATATTGTGCAATCCTACTTTATACTTATACAATCAAAAACAGCCAAACTCCAGAGCGGGCTCCTAAATCACGCCGCGCCACAGCGAGAGTGATTGAACTCAGCCCAAGTCTGCCAGCGGTTAACTTTCGTATTCAAATCTTACACTACGCCACAACGAGAGCGCACTTTCAACCCACACCCGTCCGCGGCACGCGACTGCACAGACAAAAAAGCATTTGAGCAAACAGCTCACGCGAAACGGTCGCAGCCACGAGGCGAGCCTTGGATCCAACCTGTGTTCCCAAAAGCCATTTGCACAAACACAGTGGGAGGAAAATGGAGAATGCCCCCCGTCATCCCAGGTCCTCCTGAATCAACCTTGGGACCTCGACCTAACGCTGTCTTCAAAACTGTCCGCTCGCGCCTTGCCCGGTGGGCGCGCAAACCAGCGTCTAGCTCCAGCAGGCGCTCTTGGAAGGTGTGCATCTGTGCCAGGCGCGACTCCTCAAGCTGCGGAGGCATGCGGAGGCAACGACAAGGAACATGGACATGGCAACCAACGTACACAACGAGCAGCAAGCGAACCGAGCTTGCAAAACACAAAGTGCGAATGTGAAAATTAAGCCAGTCCTCTCGATAGCGAGTCAGCAGGGTTCCGATGGTGTCTTCAATAACCATTGAGTAGACACCTATGTCTGCAGCGGTTATCCTGTCAGCTTCCATGATACGAGCAAGTGCACACTCGACACCGACTCCATACAAGTCTTGATAGTAAAGCCAGTTGATGAACATCCGTGTTGACAGCAGGATCTTTCGCCAAGCTGTTGCCGCCAATATGTCGGTGGCCAAATCCCCCCAGCGGCCAGCGACAATTGCAGCAGCGCCAGTTCGGCTGATTGCTTCGGCGTTTCTGGAATCATGCTGCTCGACCTTCTTGCGCTTGTCGGCCAGCGCGCGGAGATGCTTCGTCGCCTTCTCGGTCAACGAAGTGATGGCTGAGATGACATGCGTCCTCCCAAAGTCCAGCCCAACACTGATGGGTAAAAGGGTGGCAGTCAGAATCGGCTGGCTAGCCATCATCCCCGACATCAGCACTAGGTTTGGCAAGTCGTAAAGCTTTCCTGCTGTAAGCTGGTAGCAATCATTGATGATTGAGTTGAATGCTTCAGCGAAGCCATCCACCGTATGATTCGAATCACGCGCCACCTCTAGCCGATTGTAGGCGTTGCCCGGGTGAAGGAAAGCATCCACGCGAAGCGATTCCTCTGCCTTCCAGCGGAAGGACTCGAAGAACATGTCGTTTGCAGTTTCCAAGACACTCCGCTGGAGCATGTAGGGAAGTGCCACACTGACCATGTAGACTGCTGTCCGCTCAACCAGAAACTGCCGTGCAGTCATCTTGCCCCCTGCCACGTCCAGCAATGCGTTGGTCCGTGCTTGAACTTGCCGCATGTACCAAACATTGACATAGCCCAAAGAAATCTGAATATAGCCGCTGACTACCAACAGCTCCATGGCTGCCTGGTCAAAGCCTGCACCGATAACACCCCTGAGGACTTGCAGGGCGGAAGTGACCTCCTGCACCGGAATGACCCAATTCACGGCGTCCACTGCTAGGGCCGCGGCTGGATGCCACCAGGACGTGCAGCACAGCCACAGGGCCAAAGCCTCAACGAGCAACACCCAGCTGCCGGTGAGCCTGTCAAAGGTCACAGCCGCCGTGAGCACAAAGGAGTTCACGTGCACCAAAAAGAGTAACTTGTAAGCGTCCAAGCTGGTGCTCCCAGTCTCACGTGCCATATTCAGGCTCCAGCCAGCAATGACGCCCACAAAGAACGTACCCAGCGCTTTCAGCAAGGCTGGCTCAGGGCGACCTATGATACTGCCAGGGTATGGTAAAGCCCAGCGGGCATATGCTGCCGACAGAACAAATATATTCTTGGCCTGAAAAAGGTCTGAGACAATAAAGTCGCCGGCATTGTCCAATGATGCTTCAAGAACCGCCCAGAATTCCACAAAATAAGCTGCCAGCACAGCAGCTGACAGCACCACAAGTGACCCATAGAACAGCGACTGCTGCATGGAAATCATTGCACGGCCTGGCGCTGCATCCTACAAGTCGAACAACAACTTCCGTCTTGAGCCTGAGATCGATGCTTTCAGCGCAGTCCAAGCAGTGGAGACAGCTATGCTCGGCTATGCTTTGCAGGTCAAGTCGTTACATACGGCATGCGGAACCTCCTTGCTCCTGCCGCCAAGCTTGTGTCACATGCCAACATGGGTAGCGGCCTGCGAGTCCAACTGGTGTGCGCCACTTCCGGCAGGCAGCCGCCTGGGCAACGCCGATGCAGACTGGAATCCAATTCACTGCGCAATAAGACTGCAGCCTCAGGCGTGGTATGACAAGCTGCATGGCACCGTCTGCCAATCCACTACTCACTGGCCAACTGGATGAGCTACGCGCAGCCACCGAAGCCTCCGGAAGGGCTGTTGCGCTGTGCCACAATAACAAGACAGCTGCTGATCATGCCAATCAGTCCCTAGCGCAGTACATGCCTGAAGCCTCTCGCATGTGGGGCCAGAACTCAAATGTTGGGGGTGTACGGACAAGTCTTCCAAATGGTGCCTTGGATGCGAGGGTGAAAAGATGCATAAGAATGAAGGCTCCAAGGCAGCCTTGCGAGCATGCTTGCCGGTTCGAGCATGGAACTGAACAACATGCGCCGCTGTGATGCCTGCTGCAAGCTGCAATTTGGAGGACGGGGTTGTGGAGGCTGAGATTATCCGCGCCCTTCTCGCAAGGGGAGCTGCCTGGGCAGGGTGACACATGAAGAACAGGTCGACACCAGCGTGTGAACGAAAATAGCTGGCTGCGGTGCTGGGGGTGTCAACCATTTCAGCTCTTTCAATACAGGATTCGATTGTGATCTTAGACCCTACTGCGCAGGCTCTCCCCACACCCTTCTGGGACCAATCGATTGCACCTTGGGACAGGTGGCAATGCTTCTACATGTAGCCACGGGGATGCTGGGGGTGTCTGCAATTTGGCCTTATCTCAGGGCTGCCGCCCAGTGCCACTTCGAGCCGTATTGGACCAGAACAAATGACTATACCAGACAAGCCCGCATTCTGGCCCCAGGTTGATCCAAATTGCAGCCCAACATCCCCCTCCCGTAGTGCCAAGCACCGCCCAACTGCCACGGACCAATCCATGTCAACCATACCGCCCAAGTTTGTTCGCGAGATTCGCACCTTTGTGGCGAGGTTGCGGTGCCGCCATGGGCTTAAGAGCTCAGACCGGGTGAGTTGCTCTGCCACGGCGCGTGTGACATGCAGTGACTACACCCTCAATCTTGCGTGTGCCAAAGCTTAGCCCTGACAATCACAAGCGCCCACATTGCGCACTCACACACCCCATGCCGCCTATGCCTCCAAATACCGCCCACTTTGGAGCTGCCTGGGCTTGCCGTCTTGCAGAAGGCCTGGGTAGGACCTCTCATACCTCATGGCGGTAAAAAGGGAGAACTTGCCCTCTGCCCGGAAGTCCCCCTGACGCACCGCAGCGACGTAGTGCTCACAATCTGCCTGCACAGGATTTATGTAGCGCCAGACTTCTTCGCCTTCAGGAGTGATCTCGAAAAGGATCCCCTGCGGGCCCATGATTACCAAGGTGTTCCCATTTACCAACCTCCTCGCGCCTGAAATGTGAGTGCAGTAGAAGCTACCATACTTGCCGCATGGCTCTCCGTAGCTCCAAACAGGCGCTTGTGGGCCTGTGTAGGGGCTAAAGTTTCCGTGGCTGTCTGCTAACTCGTATTCCTCCACTGTAGAAAAAAGCCTATCCGGCGCACGCCCATTATTAAAGATCAGCACGTTGCCCTCACCAGGTGCTCCGCGAATAAAGACTGCATGATGCGAGCAAAACAAGAACTGGTCTGCAAGGGTCCCCTGCCGGCACATGGCAGGGTTGCCAAAGCGATACAATATGTCTCCGCCTTTCCCACGCTGACCACCTTCATGGGAACTGGCCTCCTGCGTCGTGGTGCTGTGGTCTATGATGACGACCTCACCAGCATTGTGCAGACCCAGCGCAATTTGGTCTCGCACTGGATCGTGGGAGATGGAGTTGATGTGGAGCCAGTCCTTCTCTCCAGTCTTGCCTGGCTGCTTCCAGAAAGCCAAGCCCAGACAGTTCTTGTCCATGCCCTCTTGCGCAAGGGTCTTGTTCCGCTGCGCGCCCTTACCCGCCACAGGGCAAATGTTGATATCAAACAGCTCTGGATGTGCGGAGACGTCCCCAAAATGTGGGAGGCTAGGGCAAAAGTCCTGGATCAAGTGATCCCACATGGACCACTGCCACACCCTGGTGGCACTTGAGCCCTCAGGTTTGAGCTCGATGATCAAGTCGTTCCAAATGCCTTCGTCTGCAATCAAATCCGGGCGTCGTCCCGCATCTAGGGCCTGCTGCTTGGTCTTGCGCTCCCAGACCATGACCAGCACGTGGCCGTTGGCCAGCGGCTCCAGGTCGTGATGCGCCAAGGTCTGCTGGTAGGGGTAGAAGTCGAAGACCCAAACCTGGCGGTTGTCCCAGTCCACTTCCTCTACCACGCCACCAGCACCACCAACCTGGAACCCTGGACTATGCAAGGCAACCGTGCCATCACGAAGCAGGTTGCCGGAGGGCAGAAGGTACGAGGTGAAGACATTTCTGCAACTGCGCCATTGGTGCACGAGCTGTCCATCCTCGTCGATCAAGTACGTCTCTCGGCTAGCGTTGAACAAAGTATAACCGGCAGCCATCTTTGCATCCTTCCTAGTCACAACCCCCACCGTCCTCTTTGACAGCGGCAGCTGAAACATATTATATCGTGCTGCCTACTTGTAAATCCCCGCTATGTTTGTCTTGTGCCAGACATGCCTTCAGGTGTTTGCACTTGCCCCGAAAGTGCAAGGTCGAATGCACGGAGCGTTTGCAGCTACCACTTCCTATTCTACTTCCCCGACCTTTTCTTGATGGTTGCACTGAGCCAATGCCCTGAGACAACCAACAAATCATGCAGCGGAGTCCAGCTCCAACATCACATTGAATCTTGGAGTCGTCACTCGCGTTCATGCCGTGACATTCCCACACGATCCCAGTGATCCCAACAGTACCCTGTCAACTTCTCAAACATGGACACGCAGCGAGTCAAGCAACACTGCTCAAAACTATTATTTGTCCCTGCAGCCCGTACAGCATTCGCAACCTGGCCAACATGGTCTCAGGCGGGTACCTCGCTCAATCTGCATCGCGTAGACTACGCGCGACACTTCTAGAGGGCCTCCTCACAGCTGCGTGTTACAGCCAGAATGCCTAACCTTTGCTGCATCTACATCTATCGCCCCACTCTGATTTGGTTTCATAAGATCACCTCAAAAAAATATGTGTTCATGTGTGTGTTTGCTATACTATTTCTCAATCTTCGTTGTTCAAAACTTTTTGAAATTAAGGAAAACAATGTGTTGTTCAAAGCTGCTTAAAGCTGGGCATCTGCTTTGTTAAGCAAAAAACCTGCTGGAGCCAAAACAAGGCGACCGGCCATGAAGAATCAGCTGGGATGCGCAGCACAAAAAGGAACACAGTAACAGGTAAGGCTGCCATGTTTACACGGATACGTAGCGCTCGAAGTGCATGGCTCGAAACTCTCAAGTCTCGCTTGGCCGCGCTGGAGGTTTCCTCGGGCGGTGCTGGTCACCTTCTCGCCGGCCTCAGCTGCTAGGCATGCAGAACGGGGAGCCCAAAAAGGGCACAATTTGTGGATCAACAGTCTCAGCTGCGCGCGTGCAACTCGGCAATTTGTGAGTCCGTGCCTCTGCCTCCAACCTCACCGAGCCTTGGCATCCCCGCAACCTCTCCCTTCCCAGTGGTTGGCTCAACGGAAGCACTCTCGGAATGGACCTAAGCACAACCACAACGCTGCAAGCCCCTTGTGCTTTCCAGCTAAATTTCAACCACCAACTATTGAGAGTCCTGGCGTGCGAACAATCGCGAGCATAGTGCAATTGTGGGGCCTCGCCAGCAAAGGATACAATACATCACACCAAATATGGTAAATGGTCAATGGAAACAGGAACTTGTGAGCCGGCTGCACAGCGCCCACAGCGTTGAAAGGTTCGTGCACGTGGCGCCCACCAATCTCTTGCACACCCTTGCCGCCAATTCTTTCCCAGTTGCCTTTGCCTCTGTTGGCACCCTTCCCTGCCTTATCCGTTTGCCCTTCCCTTGTCAGATCCTTTGCAAAAAGCGCCTTCGCCGTTTCCAGCGCGTTGGCTCAGCTCACACGGGCTGTAACACGCTTGGAGAACGTGTTGGTTGCTCTTGCGGCCATGGCGGCGCATCACCCTTGCTTCCCCGCGAGGCCCCACCCTTCTGACGTTTCAAACTATCGACGGAGGGCTCCCCGATTTGATCGCCAACTAGAGAGGCATATGCAAGTTTGCACTTTTCCTCCATGTTCATGAAAACTGTCACGCTTACGTGTGAGAAAAGGCGTGAGCGGCAGTCCACGAGACTTCACCAAGATGATGTCGATCTTGCTGCCCAGCATGCAAACCAGGCGATGAAAGGGACTGCGCAAACTGTCTTTCGCCCTCTGTCGGGAAGAGGGAAAAAGTATTTTTGCCGGGGCATCTCCTGGCTCGCGCCCTACAGCAGCAGCCTGGGCCCCTCAAAGGAACAGCCGCTGGACGCGTTTGGCACTCCGTTCACGGAGATTCAAGGCCCGAAGCTGACATCCTCCAATCGGAAGACGTGCAAAACTTGCTGTAAGAGCTGGGTGTGTGAAGTTTGGAAGAAGTAAAATCTGGGCGCGCCGAAGCCAAGTACCCAGTCGGATGTCGCGAGTAAGGGCCTGCCGCCGAAGCGCAAGTAACGAAGATGCAGTTTCCGCCTCTTGCTTTATGGGATGAACATCATGCGCAAGCCTGTCCCAGAAGCGCACGGTCAGCTCAGGAAGCATTCTGACCAGCCGAAGAACGCGGGGCCATTTTGAACGCGGCCTGCTCGTTGACGGTCAGGCCCTGAAAGTCTCCCCGCGCACCATTAGCCTTCATGTTGCTTGTCTTGATGGCGCAAGCCGATCAAACTCCTGCTTGTCATCTCAACGGGTCGATGATAATTGCCCGTGGGCAGGCGCTTCGTCGAGCAGAAAGACTTCTTGCTTTCAGCCCATTCTTCGCGACTTGTTCTTGTCTTGCGGCTTGTTCTTCGACATCTCCTCTGAGACCAAAAAGGGTCCATGGAGTCCATAGAGCGCCCCGGACGATGTCCAACCAACTCAACGCCAAATACAAGGTTCAATCTATCGGCTCTCTTTAGAACCATGAATATGACCTGCCTTATCCTCCGCTGCCATGTAGCCGGTTTCCTGTCTACACGGCTTATCGAGATCTTCATTCACCTCCGCCAGCCATACGCCGACCAGGCTTCACAATCTGGGTCCCCGCAGCCTGGCAAGCCCGACACACTGATACTTGGCTTTCTTGCTTGTTAGCTTCGGACAAACGATCACGCCATCTGGCGAAAAAGGGTGAAGCAGCGCTGCTGCTTCAGAAGGTCTCGGCGGCCTGCTCCTCGAGCGCTATCCTGGGTAGTGGAGAGATTGAGACACGAAACTTAGGGCATTCACTTTTCTATCCTTCGACAGCTCATCATATCTCAGCTTGATTGTGGTTTCACGTCTAGCTTTGTCTCTTTCACGCGCTCCGTGCGAGTACCATGCGCTGGCGACAGCCTGTACACGGTAGGCGCTTGAGCCCATTGGCTCCATGTGTGCAAACATGTTAAGACATGATATATGTCGCTTGACTATTCACACAAATTGGCCCTGAGTTTTGAGCGGTTTTCTATCAGAGGTTGCTGCTAGCGACTGCAAACGCGGATATCCCGCGCCCTCGCCTTGGCTTTGTAGGTGTAGAGCATGCGGTCGTCCTTGAAAGCACCGAGTTCATGGCGATAGGTCTATCAGATCTGCCCCCGCACACGCCCTCCTCTTCCTCCGACACGCCGTATCCGTAACACACCAGGGACTCCCCCTCAACCTGCAGCTTTCCGGAACCGCTGAGACACACTATCCGCAAACGGCTACCTCGAAGACCTCATTCGCACAATCGAAGAACACTGCGTCCTGGCAAACAAGGCAGCCAAAAATATGCTTGAGGCATTTTCACGACCCCTTGCTCAGCAGTTACACTGAGTCTAGCGGACGTATGCCTCTGGCGCGTTAGAAGCTCCGCCGTGAGCAGTGAACTGGGAATGCTATGAGAACATCGCAGGGGGACTTTGCGCCCCTTTGCAAAAGTTGGATTCCGGTGCACTGCTGCACCTTGTGCGCAGAAATGCCGGAGGTCGCTGGGCAAGCTCCAGGAGATCTGGAGATCATGCAGACCGAGAATAGTTCAGCTGCTTCACAATGGGCATCAGCTCCGGCCTGGGATTGCAACAAGTGTAATCTGCCAGCCCTGTTCCAGGAAACAGCTGAGGAGTCGGCGCTTCTTTGCTGAAGGCTTGCATCTGCGGCGCAGCTGCTACCGAGTGCGCTCAAACAACTGCCCCCCAGATTCGTTGGTGATTTGCTGGGTGGCCAACAAATTTGCAATCTTGACAAGCTGCGCCCTACAGGTTTGGCAAACCCTCGAGGGCAGCTCATCTATCAAATCTGCCTAAGGCCAACCATAGCTCCGGCCTCGTAATGCTTGTTTCCGGCTCTATTTGAATTTGCACAAGCAGCAAAAACCTTGGCCCACGCGTGAGTTGAAGCTGGCCATGGGAACATGATTGGGAGACTGGGATGTCTAAGCCTTGAGCTTCACAAAGCGATCCTCCCAGCGAATGCCCAGTGCACATGACCTTGACACAAGTAGCCGGCACACCCAGCACTCTGTTCCCAATTGCGGCTGGGCCTTGTTGCACTTGGCCAAGGCCGGTCGCAGCTTCGGCATGCTGTACTTCATGAGCCAGTAGAGCTTGTCAGCATAGCCCGACTGCACTCCATCAAAGCCGCAATAGCCGTATGGAGCATTCTTCAAGTTTGCAAAAAACTCTGCAAAGGTGTGCGTCCCCTGGAAGGCCAGAGCACAGTCCAAGCTGCCTTCATGCTGCAGGAGCCAAATGTTGTCGACAGCCTCCCAGATGAACGCAAACACACACAGACACACACACACATGCACAAGCTCACAACAACGTGTCCACAAGAAAGGCAGACACACACACACACACTCACACGCACAGCACAAGCGCACGCACACGCACACTCGCACGCGCACACGCACGCGCACCCACCCCGCACACACACACACACACACCCCGCACACACACACACCCACCCCGCACACACATCCACCCCGCACACACACACCCACACACACACACACTTGAACTCCCGAAGGAGGGTACTCATCAAAGTACTGCATGGGTCTTCGAGTAGTAATGTCGGCTCGCAGGTCACTTGCAGTAAAATGGATGAAGCTCCAAGCTGCGCACGACGGCGCCCATGGCAGCTTCCAAAGGAGTTTCGGCGGGGTTGGCCTTGACTAGGAGGGATCCTCATCAGGACCCGCCTCCCCCCCTAGTCAAGCGTCACCCCCGGAGCGGGCCGACTCCGAAACAAGGTCAACCCCTGTGGAAGAAATGTGGTAGCAGGGTGTTCTGCTACTCCGCACACACACGCCCCTCTAGGAGGGGCGAGTGTTGCTTTTCAGCCGGAAACTGTACACGAAGCAGTCAACTGTACACGAAGCAGGCAGCTGTACACGAAGCAGTCAACTGTACACGAAACTGTCATCTGCGCACGAAGAAATCAACTGTACACGAATCAGGCAACTGTACACGAAGCAGTTAACTGTACATGAAGCAGTCAACTGTGCATGAAGCAGTCATGTTCAACTAGGTCAACTGTACACGAAGCAGTCAACTGTACACGAAGCAGTCAACTGTACACGAGGCGGTCAGCTGTACACGAAACTGTCAACTGTACACGAGGGCAACATTCCCCAAGAACACACACACACCCAAAGGCAAAACAGCAGGGCGGCGCGGCGGAGGGCAACAAACCCCAAGAACAAAGCGCAACACACACACAAACAAAGACAAAGAGCAAAGCGGCGCGGCGGAGGGCAACAAGCCCCACGAACAAGGCGCAACACACACACACCCACAGACAAACAGCAGGGCGGCGCGGCGGAGGGCAACAAGCCCACAAGAACAAAGCGCAACACACACACCCAAAGAAAAAGAACAAAGCGGCGCGGCGGAGGGCGACCATCCCCAAGAACAAGGCACAACTCACACACACACACACCCTGTACACGAAGCGGTCAACTGTACACGAAGCAGTCAACTGTACACGAAGTAGTCAACTGTACACGAAGCAGGCAACTGTACACGAAACTGTCAGCTGTACACGAAGCAATCAACTGTACACGAATCAGGCAACTGTACACGAAGCAGTTAACTGAACAAGAAGCAGTCACCTGTACACGAGGCAGTCAACTGTACACGGAGTAGTCAACTGTACACGAAGCGGTCAACTGTACACGAAGCAGTCAACTGTACACGAAGCAGGCAGCTGTACATGAAGCAGTCAACTGTGCACGAAGCAATCAAGTGTACACGAAGCAGTCAACTGTACACAGAGCAGTCAACTGTACATGAAGCAGTCAACTGTACACAAAATGGCCAACTGTACACGAAGCAATCAACTGTACCCGAAGCAGTCAACTGTACAAACTGTACACGACGCAGTCAACTGTACTTGAAGCAGTCAACTGTACACGAGGCAGTCAACTGTACATGAAGCAGCCAACTGTACACGAAGCAGTCAACTATACACGGAGCATTCAACTGTACACGAAGCGGTCGACTGGGTCAACTGTACACGAAGCAGTCAACAGTACACAGAGCAGTCAACTGTACACGAAGTAAGCAACTGTACACGAAACTGTCAACTGTACACGAAGCAATTCACTGTTCATGAAGCAGTCACCTTTGCACGAAGCAACTGTACACGAGGCAGTCAGCTGTACATGAAGCAGGCAACTGTACACGAAGCGGTCACCTGTACACGAAACAGTCAGCTGTACACGAAAGTGTCAACTGTACACGGCAACTGTGCACGAGGCAGTCAACTGTACACGAACGAGGCAGTCCACTGTACACAAAGCAGTCAACTGTACACGAGGCAGTCAACTGTACACGAGGCAGTCAACTGTACACAAAGCAGTCAACTGTACACGAAGCAACTGTACACGACGCAATCAACTGTACATGAAGCAGTCACCTGTACACGAGGCAGTCAACTGTACACGAAACTCTCATCTGTGCACGAAGAAATCAACTGTACACGAATCAGGCAACTGTACACGAAGCAGTTAACTGTACATGAAGCAGTCAACTGTGCATGAAGCAGTCATGTTCAACTAGGTCAACTGTACACGAAGCAGTCAACTGTACACGAAGCAGTCAACTGTACACGAGGCAGTCAACTGTACACAAAGCAGTCAACTGTACACGAAGCAACTGTACACGACGCAATCAACTGTACATGAAGCAGTCACCTGTACACGAGGCAGTCAACTGTACACGAAACTCTCATCTGTGCACGAAGAAATCAACTGTACACGAATCAGGCAACTGTACACGAAGCAGTTAACTGTACATGAAGCAGTCAACTGTGCATGAAGCAGTCATGTTCAACTAGGTCAACTGTACACGAAGCAGTCAACTGTACACGAAGCAGTCAACTGTACACGAGGCAGTCAACTGTACACAAAGCAGTCAACTGTACACGAAGCAACTGTACACGACGCAATCAACTGTACATGAAGCAGTCAACTGTACACGAGACGGTCAACTGTACACGAAGGCGCAACCCCAGTGGTGAGACGTAACTATGAAGTGGTGGCTGTCTTCCCTTTAGTGAAACCTTGTTCCTGGTTAAACGTGAAATTCCGCTGGTCTATGATCGGTCGTGAGGTCAATTTTTCCGGCGAACCGGCCCGGGGTCACACGATGGGTACACCCGAGGTTCCCCCAAGATGGGGTGATCACGCTTGAACTCCCGAAGGAGGGTACTCATCAAAGTACTGCATGGGTCTTCGAGTAAGAAATTTCTTGCATTGCACTAGAGGTGATGAAGCTCCAAGCTGCGCACGCAAGGAGTTTCGGCGGGGTTGGCCTTGACTAGGAGGGATCCTCATCAGGACCCGCCTCCCCCCCTAGTCAAGCGTCACCCCAGGAGCGGGCCGACTCCGAAACAAGGTCAACCCCTGTGGAAGAAAATGTGGTAGCAGGGTGTTCTGCTACTCCGCACACACACACACGCACACGCACACGCACACGCCCACGCCCACGGTCACGGTCACGCTCACGCTCACGCTCGCGCACACGCTCACGCTCACGCTCACGCTCACGCTCACGCTCACGCTCACGCTCACGCTCACGCTCACCCACACACACACACGCGCGCGCAAGCTCACAACCCTGTGTCCACAAACGCGCATGCCTCAAACAGAACCGAACCTCGGTATTCGAATACATTGTGAGAATTGCCAGAATTGCCGCTTCTTGCTTGGGAATGCATACCCCCCAACTCACCAACACTCTGGATGTGAGGATTGGGTCACCTATCTTTGATTGAGGCCTGAAGCTTATTGCACACTTCTGCAGTGGGCAATCTTGGAGCATGTCCAAGCCCGGGGCCTCCAGGGTGTCCTGCTGGGTATGCGCCACCAGCCGCCAGTTTTGGAGGTGCTTGGCACGGATCTTCTCCATGCTCACTTCCTCACCTGTTGCCCAACTGGTTTGCTTCTCGTAAGCCCCCCAGGACATAAAGGCCAACTCCAATCCCGTGCTGAAGGGAGCCTGCGTGGTGACGTCTTGACCGTGCAGCTGGACGTGCGCCAAGCGCTCAATGTAATTGTTCATGAAGTGGTGGCTGATCTCGCCACTCCGGCCTTGCTCGTGCTTAGGCAGGTCGGGCCTGCCGGCACCTGGATAAAACTCAGAGTCCTTCTCCCAATGCAGGGCAAGGGTAGGGACCTGCGCGTGGTAAAGGCTGGTCTTGAAGATCGCGGCGATGTCTGTAAGCCGGGATGCCGCCAGCACCGTCTCCGTGTAGCAGCGCAGGCCCCGGAAGCTTCGGCTCGCTTGCGACAAATCCTGGAGTGGCTTCTTGCTGGTCGCCACAGCGCCGTACGTGTACATAGCGTATCTCGGCTACGTATAATTTCAACACCGAGCATCCCGAAAGCAAGCATAGGCACAAAGAGAAGTAGAAGGATACCAGTAAACGGAAGACGCGTAAAAAGCAGTCAAGGCTTAAACAAAAAACAAGCCCAAACCTCTTCGGATGGTGTGCGAGTAGCCGCTGCGCAAGTAGATAGTGTGCAACCGGCAGCATGCAGTGCAAGCAACGCTGTGAAGGTAGTTGCTTTGCAACTAGTGCTTTGCTATAGTCGCTGTGCCAGCAAGTAATCGCTGTGCAAGTAGTGGATGCGCAAGTGACGCTGCGCCGGCAAAACAATATGCAAGCAATACCAAGCAATCCTATGCGAATATGCCTGCCGCTTGTAGAATAGAACCCTTGCGGGGCTATGCGGGGTTTTGCAGAAAAGGTGAAGGAAAGTCGCTCGCCAAGAAGGCCAGAAAAGGGCTGCACAGCCAAAATTGACGGTGGATCCCATAAAAGCATGCAGCTTGCATCTTGACCTTTGAACTTTGGCATCCTTTGGCCGTCGCTGCCCTCACAATCAAATAATAACTTGAAGGAGAACTAACCACAAAATGACAATCTTCTCCGTGCCCGTTTGGTGTCTGGGTATGTCTCGCAGCTGCTTGTGTCGCAAGACTTGCGCTTTCCCATCTTGGCTCCGAAACTTGCGCCCGTCCGAGTTGCACCGTGCCCGGAGTACCCCTGGTCAGGTTCAGATCCTAGCAGTGCAGAACTCCCACAAGCAAGAACACCCGCATGTGAGATCGCATGCCACGCGTGCACTGCGAAGGTCAGCAGTCACCCACCACTGGCTGCGGCCTCGCTGTCTCGCGCTGCCCTGAGCTGCAAGGCGTTGAGCCCGCATCCTGCACCGGCCATGTTCGACGGGAAGCGACGCGACCTTGATCTGGAAATGACCTCCTTTCCCCCCACCACCACTTGCGTGCAACCTTCCGCAAACAAAAACAGTCTTGAAAGTGTTAATTTTGAAGTGGGTGAGTTTTGGAGTGTGCCTTGATGAAAGCTTGTTTTTGAGGGCTGGTTGTCTTCATTGGTGGTTTCGCGCGGTGTGGTTCCCAATACCGTCCAGCCGCGAGATCGGTGCCCTGGCGGTGCCGGAGTCCCCGTGGTGTCCTGGTGGTGTCCCAGTGGTACTATGGTGGCGTCGCGGGCAGTATCCCGGCGGAATTTCGGTGTCCTGGTCTCCCAGATTTCGCTGGACAATATGCTGTTCGCACTGTTCCAGTCGCTGTTCCGGTTGGGCGCGTGGTGTCCTGGTTGCCGGTGTGCCTGTGTTCCGCTTCATTTTCTCGGCGTTGTCCCATTGGTGTCCCGGCGTCGCCCGCCCACGTTCCAGTCCCAGTTCTTTCTCGGTTGCCGCTGGCTTGCTGGTAGTACAGCGCTTGTGTTCCAGTGAAGTCTTGTGTCCAAGACTGCCCTGACAATGAGGGGGTGGTGCTTCGATTTGCGAGTTGCGGTTGCTCATTCGCTCCGTGGCAGGGGAGCGCAGCGGCATACATGTTGCCTTTGATGGCTGCTCGGTGATTTAGCGGAGGCTGCTCAAAGAAAGCTACTTTTGTGCATCACTTGCCACATCCTCAGCATCGCCTGCAACTGGCTTACCATGCAACATCCCCAGCATTGTCGCCAATTTGCTTTCCCAGCGACGTGACGATTCAGCAGAGGTGTGAACCAGTAACAGCCTTTACCGACACTGCGTGACCTGCAATTTCCGCCGACATTGCTCGGCGTTGGACACCTAAGAGAGGATAGAGGATAACCCCCCGTAGTCTTCGGGGAGCCGGTGTCGCAAACAGGGGTCTCAGGCTCGACTCCCCCTGCCGGCTCTTTGCTGGTTTGGCTTTCCTGCCTTTTTTGACGTCCTCTTTGCGAAAACGCTGGAAAAACCGTGTTTTTTGCGGGAAATACTGGGGAGCAAAGGGGGGGGGAAATGAAAGGGAAACAAAGGGGAACTGAAAGGGACATGAAAGGGACAGAAATGATAACAAGGGGAGTGCAGGGGGCATGAACGGGAAACAAAGCACAAGGAAACCAATCGGCACGACGGGAGATGTAGAGAAATGACTCAACAAAAGAACGGGACATACATGGAAAATGAAGCGGACATACCGAGAAAAGACAGGGACATGAAGGGGGAGTTGAAAGGAATGGAAGGGACATGACCAGGACATCATGAGAAACGTGAAAAGGACATGAAGGGGAAATCAAGGAAAAAGCCAGTAGTGAGATGACAGTTCAGGGTCGCATCAGGGGGGACGTGACGCTGCAATGCAGAGAGAGAGAGAGAGGGAGAGAGCGGGAGAGAGTGGGAGACAAAGAGAGAGAGGGAGAGAGAGAGAGGGAGAGAAAGAGAGCAGAGAGAGAGAGACAGAGACAGAGCCAGAGTCAGAAAGAGACAGAGAAAGAGACAAACAGGGAGAGAGAGAGAGAGAGAGAGAGACTAGGTCCTCCAGCAGAGAGGTTAGAATTAGGGTACCCTTTTTTTGTAGAGGGGCGTGGACAGGAAGGAGACAGGGAGCCAGAAAGAAACAGAGAAACAGGGAGAGAGGAAGAAGGAGAACAGAGAGAGGACAATGTCGGCGGACTGAGCCGGAGGCTCTAAAGTTTCATGAACCAACAGTGGTTCGGAAACAAAGAGGGCCAACTAAATATCTAGCCAGCATCACTTGCAAGCGCCTAGGCGAGCATGCGCGCTAGCATTAATGATTCCTGGTAAGTGCAAGGCCCCATTCAAATCAAAGAGCCGAATGATCTAGGGTGGTGACATACCTCCAGCAGCTCAGCATGCATTAGCCGTGGGCTAATATAACTCAGTATAACATCTGTACCCTCAATTTCGATCCGCAATTGAAGACTTGGATTGTCGCCTTCGGAGGTGCACTCATCGTCAGCATGCAAGGGTTCCAATGGTGCAGCGGCTGCCAGGCCCACAAGGACCACCACCTGCGCGAGCAGTTGGCCCGATCGGGCTGGCATCATGCACAACTATCAACACACGTTGCCCGGCCAAATGGTTGGTTCCCTTCCGGCTTGCATTGATCCAAGGGAGTTTCCAATCTTTACCCACCTCAGCCAGTGCCACCCAAGCCGCTCTGTGAGCAAAACTCATCCTTCGCGGCGTTTGCTTCCCGCCTGCGGCAGCCCTTCTCGCGGTGGCTTGAAGTTTAAGCACTTGTTCAGGTCAAAATGCAGAATCAACTCTGATCCCAGCCTGAGGGCCTCAAACAGCTTTTCACACAAAGAGTCGCTGAGCCGAAAGCGACGGCAACGATCAACTTGGACTGTCAAACTTCTGGCATGCTTGACACTACAGCTTGCACAAAACCGATTCCTGCACGAGCCCATCGCGGAACTCGTAGGCCATGAGGCAAACTCCCTCCTGGCTACATCTCAAGCCACCATGAAAAGCAGCAACACCACAAGGGTGTGAGCCCTCCTGTCCTCCCCAGCCAAACACCGCATCGCCCCAACCAGCGCTGCAGACGTCTCGTCGTCGTGCTGGTAGATGACCTCGCCTCCAGTGCACGCAAAAACAAGCGCCATCCAGTCAAAGGGGTGGCTGGGGGGGCTGACAGCCGATGACCACATCGCATCCTTCAGGCCTCCGACCAAAAACTGAAAAATTGGAATGGGCCATCCTGCTGAGGATGTTTGTTTCTCCTGCCAGTAATTAGTGCTCAAGCCCCAAAGCATTCAAAGGCCGGACATGCGCTTTGCAGTTCCAGCCTTTTTGTCTGCCGTATTTCGCCTCCCTGCCCGTTTGCTGTTGCCCGCACAGGGTGTCAGTGAGGCAGCGGCGCAACCTGCCTTGCAGCCTCAGGCATTTGTGAACGGCGCATTGCCTTTGCGCGCCTTTGGAAGCTTCCTGCCTCCATTCCCCATCTCAACTCTGCCACTTTCACCGGCACGCCTTTCAAAGACGGATGCAAGCTAAGCAACCTCCTATTCACTCGCCACGACTTGTCAACACTTGTGAAGAAGGTCAACATATGCCTGACCGCCGAGGAGCCCACGCAAAGCTGCAGCATTTCGGTCCACGTTTTTCTGCAGCAGTTGCAAGCCTTGGGGTAGGTCTGTGAGTACCTGCAAGACTTGCTATGCTCTCGTATTTGCATGCCTGCGGGGCGCACCACTTCAGCGCCCAGAGCCGCACAAACCAATCCCACAAGCCCAGTTCCTGCACCTTGGGAGGGCTACGCCGTGACGTCGGGCCGAGCCTTTGCATGCTGAGACAGGTGCCCAGCTCCACCACCCGCTTGCCACGGACCAAATGTGGATGAGCCTCAAGCCAAGCTGAGCTCATAGCGTGGCATGGAGCAGGGATAAGCGAGCCATCAACCCATCTATCCACGCAGCCAGCCACCCATTCCATCCATCCATCCAGCACTCGGGCGTTCTGGGGTGGATTTAGGATGAATCTAGAGTGGGCTTTGTTGAGGTGGTGAATTTAGGGGTGAATTTTGGGCTCGTTTGATTAAGTTTGATTTGGGGTGGGGTTTAGTGCACCTGCGTCGTCTGCGACCCGGAGAAATCTGGGGGCAGTGAGCATGCGCTTGTTTGGACATGATCAGCCATTGAAGCATTCGCGAATGGCTTCCCTGCTGGGGTGTGCTTTATGCAAGCACTATACTAATTTCTACATATATCATATATCTATATAAGTTATATAAGTCACATTCGGCTTTGTTTAGGGTTGGTGTTTCGCAGGGTGGGCTTAGTAAGCGTTTAGGGTGGTCTCAAGGTGACGATGAAATTCGTGTGGATTGAGGCGATTTCAGGGTCTGGTCAATGTTAAGTGGGTGGGTGGCTGCTCGCCCGATTGTTTGCTTGCAGAGGGGGTAGTGGAACAAAAATCGAATACCCAGCCGCAACAAAATCTTTACATAACACACACCCCTCTGGGCAAGGCTTGGCCGTGAGTCTATGTACTTCGTGAAGGGCGGGCCGTTGAGGCTTCCGCGCAGAGATGCGCACACATGGAGTAGGCGGACGGCCTCAGGCACAAATGCCTTCAAAGAAGATCGACCAGAAGGAAGCGTTCAGGCGCAAACCACACCACGCTGCCAGTGGAATCCTCGCCCTGGGTCACAGCTCACCTCTTCAAATTGTCCGATTAGAGGGCTGAACTATGTTGACTTGCAATGTCCGTTGCATGTAGGGAGCGCATGCATTCTTTGGGAGCCCCTGCTTGAAACTCCACATGTCTCCACAGAACGGCCGTCATGAATGGCAACCGCACATGCCTTTCCTCCATTCCAGACAGGGGCCCGCACGCTTCGAGCGTTGGCCACCTGCACTGCAGAATTGAACGAAGCTTGACTGGCTTCCAAGACGTGCCATGGGTCGAATGGAACATGTCACGTCTTGAGCACCTCCTGCTCTACGGTGATGCAGGACTCCTGAGCTAGGCTCACAAAGCGTGCCTTTTCCTGGTGCCGTTAGGAATCCCGCCAGGCTCGGATGCTCAAAGCTCACTGTCAGCTCGCCTAAGAAATCACTTGCGGTGACACAGTCAGACCCTCCAATCAAAAAATACCCCGGCACGAGACCCCAAACAGTGATAGGCGGCGGTCACACGCTGCAGAGTATTGTGCGGGCTGCGCCGCAAAACGGCGGTTGTTGTCAGGAAGCTGACATCATTTTGCGGTATTTGCGCGCACATTCACAAAGACAAGGACACGGCCTGGAACAGACACGCGCAAGAGAATGCAGCAGACACGTGTCGAAGCCAGCGCCATGGTCGTGTGTGCGTGTGTTTGTGCGTGTGTGTGTGTGTGTGCGTGTGTGTGTGTAAGCATCACTACAAAAGGCAAGATCTGTGCGTTTGTTTCACCAGGGTGCCTGAGCTTGTGAGTTAGCTAGCTAGGTAGCTTCTTCCTTTGTTCTCGATTGTGGCGCTGTTGCTGTTGCTGTAGCTGTTGCTGTTTTTGGGTGTTGTTGTTCAGAGTACCATCGAGACGCCGTCGCAGCACAGAAGCACCATCCAAGCATGCCCAAAGAAAGGGAAGCTCGCGCGGACAGGGCGGGGACCTTTCGCCGGAAACCCGTGCCGCCGGACCACGAGACAAAACCCCCACGGTCCCCGGAGCCGCCAAAAAAGCAAAAAAATCGAGTTTGTGCGAGCCTGCGCAGTCGAAACGCACTTCGACATCAAGCAAGAGCACGAATCTGCGGCACATACCACGCAAAACGCTCGCGGACAGAAGTCGCCAACTCACTTTGTGCGAGCCTGCGCAGTCGAAACGCACTTCGACATCAAGCAAGAGCACGAATCTGCGGTACATACCACACAAAACGCTCGCGGACAGAAGTCGCCAACTCACTTTGTGCGAGCCTGCGCAGTCGAAACGCACTTCGGCATCAAGCAAGAGCACGAATCTGCGGTACATACCACGCAAAACGCTCGCGGACAGAAGTCGCCAACTCACTTTGTGCGAGCCTGCGCAGTCGAAACGCACTTCGACATCAAGCAAGAGCACGAATCTGCGGCAAATACCACGCAAAACGCTCGCGGCCAGAGCGGGCACCTCAATCTGGCACCAAGGCCTTTTCTCTTACCGTAAGAACCCCTTAGTGTAGACACACTGTTTGGGGGAAAATGCAGGTCGACAAACAAAAATGTACCGCAGCGTTGTGGAAGTAGCATCTTAGCATCTGACTCCGCAAGGGACCGCGGTAGAGCAGCCGGTCCTCACGTTGCAACATGAACTTCCCAACTTGGAGCCCGATAGTCTCCGACCAGCTCTCGTCTTGAGAGCCTCGTAGGCTCAAATTCTCCAGGGCAGAACAGTAATGCCCTGAGCCCTCAGCTCGTCCGTATCTGCTGAGTAGCTGTCCAAACTCCTGCTGCAAGGACCGCACTCAATCACGCCCATTGCAATGCCGACCCCGGATTAACAAACCGTTCTCATTCAGAGGGGGGTGTTCCCCTCCAACAGTACTGAAAAACTGGGGTTGATAAATCTGGGGTCAACATTATTGGGCCCAATGTGTTATGAACATAGGACTACCATCAGCATGTCCTTCCGAGCAAGGCCACAAGACGCTTTTCTTTGCCCACCTTGCGCCAAGCCATGACAATTTCCAAGCAGCCCATCCAAACACACCTGCACAACCCGCAGCAGCAGCCGCAGAGACAAATCTTGCCCAAGTCGCTGAAGTAGCAACACCTCACTGGCTCAGGCTGGCCCAAGCTTGTAAAGAAAATCCCCGAGGCTAGCACTTGAGATGCGGCTGCGAACGAAATTGACACCAGCACCCTGTGGCCAAAGATGGGCGATTCCGCTCAGGCTTTGCGGGTTTCACATCAACATGCTCAACTGTGGCGCACCCAGATGGCTGCAACAGCGACACTGCTGCACTCAGCATCTGAACCTGTTCTGATAAGGAAGCTAGCACAATGTCAGCGATTGACTGATTAAGTAATTCTGACTGAGCATGTGTTGAGCTGATCCCGGACCCACACCCAGCCTTCTCAGCTTTGTCGTGCACGGCATCAGTGGTCCCCTGACCGGACACAGCTCTTGCCAGGGGCAAGCGGGACAAACAAACACACGCACGCGCACGCATATAGAAACAAGCCAACATTCAAAGCAGCAAGACCGGCAACCTGCAAGGGCAAAGGCAGCAAGCAAATCAGGCTGAGCAGTCGCAAGAGCTGCCCGGGCCTTGTCCACCACGACAGCAGCGCCGCTCAGGGCAGCCAAACCCTGAAACAGAACGCCCAGTGCACACATTTGACATGGGAACCCCATCCTCCGCATCCCTGCAGTCACTGCGAACGCAGGAGACCTACAGTGGGGGGACAAGATCAAGGTACTAATAGCTCTGAGGCGCCTTGCCTTTGGCCCACGGATGTCTGAGGGCTATGCCCTTGGGTTGCGCGCATGCTGCTCCTGACTTCAGCCGAGACGTGGCTGCATGCTGTGGAGGACAAGCTCCTCCAACTGTGCAATGAGAGAGTCGGACACATCCTGAGCAATGGCTGCTACAGTGTACCACTGAAAAAACCGCATTGCTTCTTACTGAGGCGACGGCGACCAAGGTCACGCAAGCCTCAAATGCCGACCCAGCACGAATCATTGAACGTCTTCGCTTGCCCGGGCGCGTCATGCCATGCCTCACATTCCCGTATCAAAATGTTCAAAGCCGAGCCGTGACGGCCCTGCATCATTCACAAGTGCCAGTGGCCTCTTGAAAGTCATCCAGAAGCTCCAGACCTCATTGATGGCATCGGCATCCGGCATGCTTGCGCAACGCAAGTCATGGTCACGAAGGAAAGCGGTCACAAAAGCGCCAGAAAATGAGGGCTGACCACATGTTTGCATGTTTTCTCCACAAATGCTCCATGCTTCTCATAAATTTGCGCTGGACATGTCCAACCTGCTTCAAACGGCACAGTTTGTCTGGAGCGTGCGTATATATATACATATATATATGTGTGTGTGTGGGTCCCCCCCCACCCCCCATGGTAAGGGGAAGGGGTCCGTTCAAAAACGTTTGCCCTATCGGCAAATAAGCCGTCATTTTGCAGGCTCTATTCGGAGAGTTGTTTTTTCGCGGCCCTGTCGTAGTTTTGGGCTGCGAGCCTTCAAGAACTCGTGCTTTTGCGATTCTCAAGCTGCCTAATCGACCCTCTACGGACTTTCGCGTGGTCCTCTCGCTGTAGCGCGGTGCTACATTTTCTTGAAGATGGAAACCCTAAACCGTTGCCAAGCCAATGGGATTTGCTCTCAAATACTTCTCACCCCGCGCTCCCGCGCAACTCTGCCTTCTCAGCTCTGCTTCTTCCTATTAAAACTCCTATTAAACAACTCTACTGCCGGACCTTTGTTCCCCCAGATCCAAGCTCGGGTGACCCTTAACACTTGTTTCTACATCACTTTATAACCCCTAAAGGAAAGAACGTCTAGATTGTTCCGAAAATGCACCCGATGCTTGCAATAGAAGTCACCCACCACGATTCCACAGGGGAGGGGGACGGGGGGGGGGGCCCGGGGGCATAGTTTTTACTACAAAATCTGAACTCTTCCCCTTTTCTGGGGGGACCCGGGACCATAGACAATGGACCATATATGGATATGAATGTATTTGGGCGATGGATAGCTATCGCTTTGCTTACACTGGTTTAGAGACCCTTGGCTCACCAACATCCCTGACCGGACGCTGGCTGGAAGGATGGGGCGAGCATGTCATTTTTATCTTGCGGCATAATGGACTGGGCAGGTTTAATTCCTGAATGATGCCTGACCAGGCATGGTGAAACGCGGTGAAGCACCCAAGATGTTCGGCCCACATGCAGGCTGCATGCGAGAGCGTGGCACAAACTGGACAGCTGGTGCTTGGCCTGAGGAAACGAGGGCAATTGGGTACCTTGTGCCACCTCCGCTGGACTCACGGCCAGCGGCCAGGGTGCGTTTTCCGTCCCAGCCCACAGGTCGTCGCTGCGCAGAACACTGCTGCCCCAAGCAGGGTTGCCATCGATTGGCCCGGCCTTGGAGGCAATGCCAGCAGTGTTTCCGAGTACAGCATTGTGAGACGCAAGGTTCACCAAGTGAGCTCCTACAATGTCTACAGGGTGAATTAAACGCCATCAGCAACATCTGCATACCTGCCAGCAAGAGACACGCAAACTGCGAGGCATCTCATGGCATCGACCTGGCTTTTTACTGCACGTCTTCTTGCTGGCGTTGCCCCGCAAAAGAATAGACCAATGAGCTGACAAATGCTTCTTCGTGTTCCATGGTGTCTTTTGTTCAACAGCCCCTCAGCTGTGCGCAAACGAATCATTCAGCTCCCCTCCAATTGGTTGTTTGCATTGGTTAGGGGGGAAAAAAAAAACTCTACAAGAACCAGGGGTTCAAATCCCCAAATCACAAATGCAGCCAACCAAGGGTCCAGTTTTCGAAATGTGTCACACACACACAAGCACACGCACCATGGACTTCGTGGACTGTCTCCCGCCTTCGGCCCGGAACCGAGGGCCGCGGCCCAAGCGTGGAGCTTCTTCCTATCTGCCGGGCGGCTCCAACCTGCAACGTTGCAGTGGGGTGCAGCTTCCCAACGAAGCGTCGAATCCGGTCCAAGGGCAACCCAGGCACACAAATTGCATAGGCCGCCATGGAAGGAATAGGCGGGCAAGGCACACCATGAAAAGGCACGCGAGGGAATGATAAAAGCACTGAACGGCAGGCATGGAAACGCTTGCACACCCACCAGCATGAAAAGGCGCGCGACGCAATGAGAAGGCATGGGGCACCATGGACGCACGGAGCTAAGGCTAGGGATTCCAAGGTTTGAGAGACTGTTTGCACCCCTGCCTGAGAAGCTTCGGCCAGCGAGCTGGGAGCATATGCCGATCCTTCGCCTGC
>CAUJNA010002124.1:562815-579073 GCA_963377175.1 Effrenium voratum
TCCGCGGGCCATGGTCTCAACGGGGCTCTCCACGATTTGGCGGCGCGGCGCAAGCCGGTTGAAACTCAGCAGCTCTCACTGGTCAGCTCAGCGCCCTGCCATGTGCACACGTGCTGCTGGAAAGCGCAACGGAGCAGTTCGAGCTGTTTCCTTTGCCACTTGGGCGGTGGCTGCCAAGTCTGGGGAGAGAAGGACAGGTCGTAGCAACTCCGACCCTTTACGCTGCAACATGCTGCAACATTGCGGTTCCAGCCAGGTAAGTTCAACCCCTTCAGCAACTCTCAGCTAAGCCCAGGACCTCGCACAGCCTGGAAAGCTTCAAATCACTCAGCTTACTTTCCATGCTGCGTTACCTGCTGTGCATGATGGGACAATGCAACTCCGTGCGTGTGCAGAGAGTCCCACCTTCTGGCGCGGCGCGTCCAACGAGGCAGCATACCATGCCGGAATTTTTGGCCATACCAAAAGGCCCGCCATGACCTTGAGGAATGTGCATTGCTCGCTCATGCCCTTGCTATTCTGGTAAAAAGTGTAGTGTAGGAAGCCATGAAGCAGGGTAAGTTGAAAATGAAGGATCAAATCTCGACAGCATCCCAGCTGCAGCACCCAAGCGAGTCGTAAACGGCTTGGCGCAAAATTTGCAGCCTAGCAGCTACCGGGGTGATGATCGTGTACCACAACACATGGTGCGAAGTCCCTACGACTGCCTCACTACGGCCCAGTGACACACCAAAGAAGGCGCTGAGGCAAGAATCCGAGGCTAGTGCCACGTATGCGAAGGCGCCGCACCCAAGGCTCAGCACGCAGAACCTGTACGCGGCACCATAAGAAGCCAAAGGCTCACGTCTGAGCGCCCCACGCGTCTGTAGGATGGAGCAGCCAGTGGGCTGTTGCTACGAAGCCGGAAGAAACCGCCAGCCCAGCCACCAGGCGAGCCAAAGAAGGGCTGGTCGGCCTCATGCTCTCTTACTCTGGCTACTGTAATGTTCAGCGCCAGGCAAGTGCAACATAAACTGGACGCGGCCTCATCAACAAAGCCATGAACGTTGCCGCGCCCTGCACGCCTCCACCTGGCTAGGCCGAAGGCAACGTGGCACCGGCAGACAGTTGGGCCTGTCTCCCGGAATGCTCGTGGAACCTGCTGCGCCTCAGACGTCATCATGGACCGTGCGAAGTCAACAGACAGCTCCAACACTGTATTGTACACTCTTACAGTTGTTCACTGCCGACAGGACACGAATTGCAAAAGCTAATGTCACCCATCATGGAATTCCTACGATAATTACGTGTAAGACTTGCGCATAACAACTAGACCAAAGGGATTGAGGGTGACAACAGTGCTGTGGCCCTCCTGGATTTTCAGCTTCTGCCCTGCAACGATGGCGGCCCTCTTCTGCTCAACCAGCGAGGTCCGCTCCTGTCAAGCCACTGGCCTTAACCCCGGTGAAACGGTCGGCACAGAAGTAGGCATCTGAGGTCGGGCGACAAATGGTATGATGGTAGGGGCCCTCGTAAGTTTCGAATGTGTGTCTTCCTCCAAGGAGTCCCTGCCGAAGCTGAGGGTGTTCGGGACCTGCATTTTGGGCTCAAAATCTACACAAAACGGCATGTGCTCAGCGTTTGTGGCTTCAGGGGCCTCAGCAGGTCCTGTTTTGCACGTCCTGCAGCATCTTGTTCAGCGCTTCAGCCGGGTTTGGCTACTTTCAGCATGTTGGGCTCCGGGTTGCTGGAGAGTTGCTCCAAGGCACATGGGCCTTTTTGGATCCGCAAATGCGTGCAAGCCTCTGCACACGCACTTCTTCCAAGTGAACAACACCCACCCACACACACACACACACACACACAGAGGACACATCGCATCCTGGCACCACCAGAGTCGCCCTACACGCCCTTGTGTACTACCTGGAGAGTCAAACGGGTTTCATCGCATCCCGTTGTGGGGTTCCGCGCCACCTGGTTCCCGTATAGGATATGAAAAGCGCCCTTGCAAGTCTCCATCAGCCGATCTGTCTTTTGGTCTGCCAAGCCTTCTGGGATGAAACATCTTTGAGGTGCAGCCCGTCTGCTTCCAACGTGGCTGCAGTTGCTCCCGACCGTCCCCAAATTATGGAAGGGCCGTGCAGTGAGCATCAGTAGGCACTTGAATTTGCAAAATGCAGCCTTGGAACCCAACATATCCGTGGTTTTGCCTAACAAAACCCAAGGTGGCATCTGGTTGTTTGTCCTGATCATATGTGCAAAATGCTAGCAAAGCGCTGTTCAACCTTCTCGGCTGCTGTATGCACCCACATGCGAAAGAACCTGAATCTGTGCACTATGGTGTGTGTGTGTGTCTGTATGCGCGGTGGTTTGAACCCTGCTGATCTTTACACCATTCGCCGGCCGAATGCACCTTGCCTTGTCTCTCGTGCTCAGCTGCCTTGTGGAGAGCATCCAAAGTCTCCTCAGTGTGAATGGGCAAGGTGCCTACGTAGGTTAATTGAATAAAGCAGGGAGAAATAGCCACACACTGCCCTTGACTAATCTCTTGAAGCAACTGCCATTCTCTGGGGCACAACAACGGCCATCTCAACTGCTGCCAGTGAACCACGATGCTTGTCCGGGCCGCGCTGCAAGCTGCAAACATCGCGCGACTCCATGGGTCATGGAAGCCATGGGCACTAACGGGAACAGCGATGTGGTAAGTCGCTCTGCCCCCTGCAAACCCCATTCGTGGAAAATAATGAACTGCCGAGATTTGCTGCAAGCACTGCCTTTAGAACGCTTCAAATATTGGCATTCTGACTGAAACAGCTGCTCAAGCATCTGGCATGAAACCACCCCTTCCGAAACAGCATGCAAAGCTGTGCCGTGAGGCTGCCTGGATGCTGAGCATGCCATTTCGACCAGTGATCGTCATAGTCCTGGCAAGCTTGCTAATCTCCTCAACCTGCCACTTCTGTGCAGCAACCAAAGCTCAGCTTCCAGCCTGGGCGCGGCTCATTTGCGCAGGCTCTGCGCACATCCATCTAGTAGCTTGCCGTCATGGGACAGCTGAATGCCTTGTGCCAGTTTGCCTGGGAAGCTGTGCCTGCGATTTGCTGCCAACGACCGATGATTACCGATCTTGTGATGCCAAGTGAGTAGTGCTGGACGGGCAATCTCTGAGCCAGCTGGCGCAAGCAAGCCATGCCTTGCCGTTGCAAGGTCAGTGCATGGCCTGTTTGGAAACACAGCAACCAACAAAGGTCCATGGTGCTCACCAAGAAAACCCTTACGGACTGCGAACCAATTACATGCACCTTTGCTCTGTGCCAAGCACATGTGACCCGGGGCCGCTACAATGGAGGCAGTCGTGCATTGCAATCGCAGGACGTCTCTTCATGAACCAACGGAGAACAGAAAAGCTTGGCTGGCAGGAGGGGCGCAATCTCACCCGGCCGTGGCTAGAAGCGCGCACCCCTCAGATTGTACTGTTGACCAACCGTATCACATTACGCAGGGCAAGGCCGGCTACACGCTGACTGCGCGAAAGCTCAATAGAAGAAGGCAAGCAATTACGAAAGGAAGAAACCCCAAAAGGGTCCAAGTCAGGAGACGCAGGTGATGCAAGGACATGTGGGGAGCCAAACTGGAAGAACACCCTTGCCCAGTGCCAGGAAAGGGAACCAATGGTGCCGCGTCAAAACGGACGTGAGGGGCAGCAAGTGTGTACTTGGAAGTCAGTGTGCATGGAAGCAAGCATGTCCGCCTAGCAGGTATCATCTTATGACTGGAACGCACACCCAGCTGTTCGAGAGTCCTGAGCGCCCAGGAATTCGAGTTTGTTGGGCATCCTATGCCGGCTGGGAGCTTCAGGCTTTTCCTCTGGTGCCACTCGCTTCCCTCATGGTGCTGCTAGTCACCTAGTCACTGTCCATGGTCCCCTCCGCAGGCGCTGCTCGTTGCTTGGGGCCAGCACCATCGCCATCCTATGGGACCGTTTGCAACTCCGCCTCGAATTCAGGCTCAACGGCTCAAAGCTCCGTGCTTGGTTTCTGCGAGAGAAATTTCACCATGACGGCGTGACCAGCCTCCAGAGCACATTCAGAGCAAGGCAGCGCACCGCGTTGTCGCAAGTGTCTCGGTCGATTCGATGACTTGGGACGCAACAACTAACCTGATATCACCTGATTCAACTGGTTCATGTTTCCGCTAGCCTCCTGTGCGCGATCAAGTGGTGAATGTTTCTTTCTCGTCTTGGCGTCAGCGTCTGCGCGGGCGAGTAACCTAAGCCAAAGACAAGCCCGCCAACGAAGCATGAGAAGCAAGACACATACCAAGAGACTCACCCTGTGCAGCCGTGCTACAGGGTGCGCGCGATCTCCTTGTGTCCACTTGCTGCAGCCACGTGCAGTGGCTGGCTTCCATCCACTGCCTCAGACGGCATCGCCGAACCGAGGAACGTTTCGAGGTCGCCAAAAAGAGGCTGACAAAGTCATAAAGTTGGGAAACGATCAATGGGAAACGATCACGCTAAGACGATAGCAAACTGGAAAAATATCGACTCATGGACTCATGGCCGAAGAACAGCAGCCGACACATCGCTTTGCATCTCCAACAACAGCTCTATGACCTGCACATGGCCGCCCAGAGCCGCCATGTGCAAGGACGTAATGCCGCCCCGTGCACTTTTCTCGGCGCGCGGCAGAAGCCAGCGCACCATCTCTACGTGGCCGTCGCCGGCAGCAAGGTGCAAAGGAGGGAGCCGCGAGGGCATGTTGTTTTGCTTCGGGATCAATTTGCTCTCCAGCCAGGTTGCCATCTGCACATGTCCTGCTGCTGCAACGATGTGCATTGGCGACAGCTCGTCCACTGCAAGCTGCGGCCTGCTGCCAGATCCTTGCTGCAGCCAATGCTCTCGCTTTCTCAGGGGGCGTACCTTCTTTTGGCTATATGTGCACATACATATATAACTTACTATATAACCGACATGTTTAGTTGACCAGGTGTGGATGGAGGTGTACATACCTAGGGGAAAGCAGTGTAGAGCCTTCAAAGGCACATGCCCGCACTCCGGCAATCTAACACGTGCTTTCTCACAAACTAAGACGAGCTCCGATCAAAGCAGCTGCCAAATAATTCGCCATAGCCTCCCCTCTTGCAGACCCCTGATCATTCGAACTGGGTATCTCGACCTCTGCCCGCGCCTGCAGAAGTAAATCCACCGTTCTCGTGTGCCCACCATGCACCGCCCAGTACAGCAAGGAGCGCTGCTCTGCATCCTTGACATTGGGGCTCATTCTCGCCTGGAGCAGGTACTCAAGAACCTCCAGGCCGCCTCTAGCTGCTTCGTGCGCAGGCAGATGGCCCGCAGCATCTGCACTGTGGATCTGAGTGGGGTCAACCTGCAAAAGAAGCCGAGCTGCGGCCGTGTGGCCGTTCTGCACAGCACGGTGCAGCGCTGTGCCATCTCCATCGGCCTGAAGGGAAGCTCGCAAGGAAATCAGCTGGCGAAGCAACGCCGTCTGCCCGTTGGCAGCTGCTGTGTGCAGCAGCGCACTTCCTGCGGAGCCTTGAGCCAGGCTCGGGTCCAAGCTTAGGAGCTTCTCCACTACGGAGACCCGGCCGGCAGAGGCTGCCAGGTGTATTGGCAAAGAGCCATGCGCAGTTTTCATCCACGGGCTCGCCCGTCCCTCCAACAAGCTGCCCACCATGGCCACGTGCCCTGTCTCCGCCGCATGGTGCAGCGGAGTGAAGCCCTCCGCATCCGCTCGGCGCACCACGAGATTGAAGGCCCAGGATACACGCGGCTCCTGACGCTCGCGCAGCTCATGCGCGCCCAAGTCGGCTGCCCGCACACTGTGCGGCAAGGTGGCAAGAAAAAGCACCAAGGTTCCTGGCTCCGGCTCCACTGAGGGATCACAATCTGGGAAACATAGCCTTGACAAACTGCGGGGGCCCGGATAGTAAACACCAGAGAGCAAAGGGACGTGATCGCCTTCAGCTCCCACCTCCGCATGCTGATGCTCTACGTTGTACTCGCCCAGTCGATGGACATTGGCCCAAACAGCGGCCAAATGAATTGTCCCAGTCCAGTTGGTCCAATTGCGCTGCAAGAATCGGGGTGTAGCTTTCTGAACCCGTTGTCCCAAGGCCGCGATGGTGGCATTCTCCACGTCCAAGTAGCGGCTATGCCAGCCGCCCCGGTTGCTCCGTGCAAGTCCCTCCTCCTGGCGCCATAGGCTCAGAGCAAGGTGTCGCAGTCCCACGTCCAGCGGTGACTCCGCGTAGCTGACTTTGAGAACGGCACCTAGCCAAGTATCAACGCACATATTGCCAAGCCGCGAGCCAAGCTGGGCCAAACCCGCAGGCTGCAGCACGTCTACACATATGTTGGAAATTACGGAAACGTCACTTACTGAGCTTAAATCCCTTCTTGCCATTTATAAACGGACCCCCCAAAATAAACACCTCCAGCCGACCCCAATAGTTGCCAATACTAATTAAATTACCCAATACTAAACCAATACTAAACTATGTGGAAACAGATGAACTCAGCCAAGCTCCCCAAATGTGCTTACTAGGGGCCACCTGAGCGGGAGAGGGTTTTATGAAGGTCTTCCTCAAAAGTTTGTGTCTTGAGCGCTTTTTCCTTTCAAACCACAGGGTTGCGTCTCCATTGGGCTTTTTTGCAAATCAAAGGGGTCCCACTTTTGCAATTGGAACCGAATACCAAACAACCCAATCTTAAACAGTTCTGGCCAAAAACTGGGGGACCCTAATAATAAAAACCCTCCGAGGTTTTTGGTATTGGGGGGGACGGTTTACTATTAGGGGGACCGAACTCAACACTTGAACCTGGAACAGCCCGAAACTCATTGTCCCCAAACCTATCATGTCTCACTCGCTGCCCAACTTCACATCCAAACGCAATACCCGTTCCATGCCACTGAGTCAAGCCGGTATGCTTCTGGGAAGTCTGAGGATGACCACTTTGGAGTGCAGAAGGCGCGTGCAGTTTTGAAAGGCAAGTTGGGGAGCTAGAGTTGGCTTGCTGAGAGCGAAAGAATCTGTGCATAAGAATCGACTGCAGGCATGGCTGCTTGCAGTGTTTGCGCGCCTGTCATGCAATGCGGAAGGTGGGCGCGAGGGGGGGGGGTGCTACAAGCCGCTGCCTTTAGCAGATTTCTCTCTTCGAAACCGAGCCAACCTTCAAGCGGTGCATTGGCGCAGCATCAGGCGCTCACGCTTGGAAAAGCAATGCATACCTGCCAGCAGCTTGCCTAACCCTGCTTTTGCAGTGCAGCTGCTGGCAACTACTACCCGGCCCCTCTCACGGCACATCAAGCAATTGAATTTGACATTAGCTGATCGCATTGTCCTCGGAGCGGAGCACAAGCGTAAGTAGTGCATCTCCCGCGTCCGATCAGGTATGGTTCGCATGCATAGTTGGCAATGTCGCACACAATTGATCATTTGCATGCGTACTGACTTGACCGCACCCAACTTTCCCCCAGGCCATACTACGCTCCCACCTCTGAATTGCAGGACCGGTCCCACAATGCATTGCCGGGCAAAGCGACCCAAGTCAGTCAAGCCACTGCGGATGGCTTCTGCCTGATCCTTCCTTCTCTGGATCTCACCTAGCCCCAGAAGCGTTCACAAACCAAGGCCCTGGGCGCCGAGGGGCCAATGACTCCGAAGTCTTTGATGTCGCAGGTTTGCTCATAGAGCTTGGTCTGCGCAGACTCCAAAGCCAGCAATTGGTTCAGGCCTGGGATGCGCTTGCAACGCTCGCAAGCGTGACGGCTTTTTTGCGGCTGACCTTTGTAAGCCATTGTAAGCCAGCACAGGTCCAAGTGGCAGTCAGCCAGCTGCTTGGATTTCATCCCCCAAGCCTGCATGGTCGAAACCCACAACCAACCCATCAACAAAGCGCAGATCTCGTCAGCTCACCTGCACTCGTTTCATCTCGTCCGTCAGCTTTTGAATCTTCTGCATTGATTCCTGTGGGGCAGGCGTCATGTTTTCAAGTGATTGGCAGTCATAAATTACACCTACCTAGTGGCAGGGCCCCCCCTCTTGTTGTACATTTTCCGCCTCGAAACGTGGCCCACTCAACGAAAGGCCTGTACATTTCGGGTTGGGGGGTCAGCACCCTACAGACGCTGAGACAGCGAGTGCAACATACGTGGACATATGACAGAAACTTAAAGCTTCAACAAACACTAAGAGTTGCCTCAAATAGAGAACGCATGAAAAGGCCCACATTGTCTTCTTCGACCTGTGAATTGCTGCAACCACTCTCAAACCACAACCGAAAAGCTGCATGCATCGCCAGCCCAAGCGCGCAGGACGACTTTTTTTCCATGTTTGCGCCTGGGAGTCAAGCCCCGTGCCCAAGACATCGTCGGATTGAGCAGCATTCTGCAAACGCTGCTTCCTCGGAAAGTCGCGTCAAGCTCCACATTGCGCATTGGGATTGCACATGCTCGTGAGTCATTCGATTCGTGCCGTCGAGATTCAGCTTGTCCGTCGTTGCTGACAGGTGGGCATTTTCCTGGCACACGCCATTGACCAACAAAAAAACAGGTGTTTGTGCCCATGCCTGCTTCAATTGGCGCAACTCATCCTGCGCTGTTCGGTACCTCTCCTTGAAAAACTCCCCTGGCCAGGAAGCTTGGGACCCGGCTTGACAGACCGCGCTTTCGGCCCTGACACGCGCCTGCCGATTCGTTCTCATCCAGCTTATGCTGGGCGTCATCCCTTTCCATTCGGATGGTTCGGAGCTCCTGGTCTGTCCCCTCCAAAAGTGGGGCACATTCGATGGCCGCTCCTGGTGGTACTTCTCCAGTTGCTGCTGCAAGGCCTGGCCGCGGCATTCGAGGGTGAACCCCACGCCCCAAGCGTATGAATTGGACGATTGGAATCGAAAGATGTGGCACTCGCGTGAGCTAGCCTTGGTCTGGGAAGCGTCGCCACTGACTGCGAGCGCCGCCTTCCCTAGCTCCTTCGGGCATGCTGTGATGGCGCAGTGCTTCGCCACAAACCTGGCCTTCTCGTAGTCTGCAATCAGCACCTTCGCTTTGCCGTATTCCTCAGATCCAACTCCTTCAAGTCTTCACCTTCTGTTGCTTCATATGATTCATGTATGTCGACGTCAGCCCTGCCGGCGCCCATATTTGCCCCGTGTGCTGGGCCGCTCACGCGCTCAAAGTGGGCGGCCTGCTTCCACTTGTCCTGTAGCCAAAGGCCGACAAACTGGTATCCTCGCCGTATCATATGGCCGCTTCAAGCAAAGGCTCAGCTAGCGACCACTTCGCAATCCTGTTGTTTCTTCCTCAGGGGGCTTAGCTTGACTTGTCAGGTCACCGAGGAGGAGAGTTGCAATTGCATGGCGAGGGCTAAACCCATACCCAAAAATCAAAGTTCCTGAAACTGCTTTTCCGGCCCCGCCAGCCCACCAACGAACATTCCTTGTCCAGGTGGACTGGGAGGAGACAAAGGAGGTTTTGATGTTTGGGAGAAATTACACTTGGAGAGGCAAACGCACGGCTGCAGGGATACTGGCAGGCAGTTGGACAAACACATCGCACATGTCATTACCAGTAGAGCCGGCGAAGCCGGTGGGCGGAAGTTTCAAAAAAAATAAAAACTATAGTTCTCTTTCTCTTTCCTCTCTTGACTCTGTTTTCTCTTCTTCTTCCTTTGCAGTGTTTCTTTTTTTCTTCGTCATTCTCTCTTTCTTTCTGTCCTGTCTTCGCCTCCCTTCTTTCTTTCTTTCTTTCTTTCTTTCTTTCTTTGTCTTCGTTCGTTCGTTCTTTCTTTCTTTCTTTCTTTCTTTCTTTCTTTCTTTCTTTCTTTCTGTCTTTCTCTCTTTCTCTCTTTCTCTCTTGGTGGTTGGTGATGGTGGGTGGTGGGTGGTGGGTGGTGGGTGGTGGGTGGTGGGTGGTGGTTGGTGGTTGGTGGGTGGTGGGTGGTGGTTGGTGGTTGGTGGTTGGTGGGTGGTGGGAGGAGGGTGGTGGGTGGTGGGCGGGGGGTGGTGGGTGCTGATTAGTGGTTGGTGGGTGGTGGTTGGTGGTTACTAACTAACAAAAAACAAACAAAACAAAACAAACTAAATAACTAACTAACTAACTAACTATCTATCAATCACTCTATCTATCTTCTTTGTTTTCTCGATCTACTTATCTATCTATCTATCTATCTATCTATCTGTCTATACGTCTAATCTATCTACCTCTCGAGTCTCTATCTATCTAACCTACCTACCTGTCTATCCATCTCTCTCTCTCTCTCTATCTGTCTCTCGTTTATCTATCTATCTTTCTCTCTCTCTCTCTCTATCTATCTATCTGTCTAGTTATCTATCTAATCTATCAATCTACCTACTTGTCTATCCATCTATCTGTCTTGTCTATCTCATCTATCTATCTACCTGTCGATGTGTGTATCCATCTATCCTCCTATCTCTCTCTCTCTCTCTCTGTCTCTGTCTCTCTCTCTCTCTCTCCCTCTCTGTCTGTCTGTCTATCTGTCTTTTGACCTATCTGTCCATCTATCTGTCTATCTATCTATCTATCTATCTATGTGTTTAGCTGTCTGTCTGTCTGTCTGTCTATCTATCTATCTCTCTCTCTTTCTATCTATCTACCGATTTATCTATATCTCTATATCTCTATCTCTCTGTCTCTATCTCTCTCTCTCTCTCTCTCCATCCATCTTATCTATCTATCTATCTATCTATCTATCTATCTCTCTATTTCTTTATCTATCTATCTATCGATCTATCTCTCTTTATCTGACTATCTGACAATCCCTCCATCTATGTATCTCTCTATCTATCTATCTATCTATCTATCTGTCTATCTAGTTCTACCTATCTATCTATCTATCTCGCGTGTACCTATCTGTCTCTCCATCTATCTATCTATCTGTCTATCTATCTATCCATCTATCTATCTATGCGTTTAGCTGTCTGTCTGTCTGTCTGTCTATCTATCTATCTCTCTCTCTTTCTATCTACCGATTTATCTATATCTCTATATCTCTATCTCTCTGTCTCTATCTCTCTCTCTCTCCATCTATCTTATCTATCTATCTATCTATCTATCCATCTATCTCTCTATTTCTTTATCTATCTATCTATCGATCTATCTCTCTTTATCTGACTATCTGACAATCCCTCCATCTATGTATCTCTCTATCTATCTATCTATCTATCTATCTGTCTATCTGTTCTATCTCTATCTATCTGCTGTATATCTGTCTCTCCATCTATCTACTATCTGTCTATCTATCTATCCATCTATCTATCTATATGCGCTCTGTCTGTCTGTCTGTCTATCTATCTATCTCTCTCTCTTTCTATCTACCGATTTATCTATATCTCTATATCTCTATCTCTCTGTCTCTATCTCTCTCTCTCTCCATCTATCTTATCTATCTATCTATCTATCTATCCATCTATCTCTCTATTTCTTTATCTATCTATCTATCGATCTATCTCTCTTTATCTGACTATCTGACAATCCCTCCATCTATGTATCTCTCTATCTATCTATCTATCTATCTGTCTATCTATCTCGCGTGTATCTATCTGTCTCTCCATCTATCTATCTGTCTATCTATGTATCCACCTATCCATATCTATCCACATATCTATCTATCTATCTAACTAGCTATCTATCTATCTCTCCATCTCTCTATCTATCTATCTATCTGTCGGTCTGTCTGTCTATCTATCTATCTAACTATCTACCTCTCTATCTATCTATCTGTCTATCTATCTGTCTGTCTATCTATCTATCCATCTCTCTCTCTCTCTCTCTCTCTCTCTTTCTCTCCATCTATCTTATCTATCTATCTATCTATCTAATTAATTCTATCTATCTAATTCTATCTATCTATCTATCTATCTGTCTATCTATTTCTCTATCTATCTATCCATCTATCTATCTATCTCTTCTCTATCTCTCTATCTACCTGTCTATCTCTCTAACTATCTACTTTCTTTCTAATCGATTTATCTACCTATCTGTACCTAAACTTGCGAAAGTGCCGCGCCTGCCACGAAATCTGTACTCGACCTTGCGAAAGTGCCGCGCTTGCCACGAAATCTGTACCTGACCTTGCGAAAGTGTTGCGCTGCCGCGAAATCTGTACTTGACCTTGCGAAAGGGCTGCGCCTGCCACGAAATCTGTACCTGACCTTTCGAAAGTGCTGCGCCTGTCACGCAATTCAAACCTTGGGAAAACTGAACCTTGCGAAAGTGCTGCGCCTGCCACGAACTCTGCACCTCACCTTTCGAAAGTGCTGCGCCTGCCATGCAATTCAAACCTTGGGAAAACTTGACCTTGCGAAAGTGCCGCGCCTGCCATGAAATCTGCACCTCACCTTGCGAAAGTGCTGCGCCTGCCACGCAATTCAACCCTTGCGAAACCTCTGCGTTGCCGTGCCAATGGGCCCGCGCTCCGAGCATGGTCCAAGACTGCCCGAGCCCGCTCCGGGCCCGCTCCGAACGCGCTCCGAACGCGCTTCGACCAGGCGCCGCGAACAGGCTAGCTTCCAGCTCTCCAGAGACACCAAGTCACGCACGGGGCCACGCTTTTTAATTGCCGTAACACGGAAGTTCCTTCTAAACTTCCTTTGATTACCTTTGAATCATTTCGGAGGTTTGTCAAAGGAAGTTTAGAAGGAACTTCCGTGTTACGGCAACTAATTGAAACCTAGCTCTCTCAGACAAATGACAAGAGAAGGAATAAGCCCACGAGGAAAAATGTCGCAAAAAACATGGCCCTGTGCGTGAATCGGCGTTTTCGGAGATGAGAAAGTCGCAAAAAGCGTGGCGCTGTGCGTGAATTGGCGTCTCCGGAGACGCGAAAGCTTGCCGGGACCATTGGCACGGCAACGCAGAGGTTTCGCAAGGATTGAATTGCGTGGCAGGCGCAGCATTTCGGTGAGGTCGGGTGCAGATTTCGTGGCAGGCGCAGCACTTTCGCAAGGTCAACTTTTCTCAAGGTTTGAATTGCGTGGCAGGCGCAGCACTTTCAAAAGGTCAGGTGCAGATTTCAAGGCAGGCGAAGCACTTTCGCAAGGTCAAGTGTAGATTTCGTGGCAAGGTCAAGTGCCAAATTCGTGGCAGGCGCAGGACTTTCGCAAGGTCAAGTACAGATTTCGTGGCAGGCGCAGCACTTTCGCAAGGTCAAGTGCCAAATTCGTGGCAGACGCAGCACTTTCACAAGGTCAAGTACAGATTTTGTGGCAGGCGCAGCACTTTCGCAAGGTCAAGCGCCAAATTCGTGGCAGGCGCAGCACTTTCACAAGGTCAAGTACAGATTTCGTGGCAAGCGCAGCGCTTTCGCAAGGTCAAGTACAGATTTCGTGGCAGGCGCAGCACTTTTGCAAGGTCAACTTTCGCAGCCGGGGCTCGAAAATCGCAACTTTTGCGTGTGCGAGTAGTACGCGAATTCAACTTTCGCAGCTGGGGCTTGAACATCGCAACTTTTAAGTGCGACAGTAGTACGCAAAGCCCGCTTTCGCAGCTGGGGCTTGAAAATCGCAACTTTTAAGTACGAAAGTAGTACGCGAAGTCCACTTTCGCAGCTGGGGCTCTTTGAAGTACGAAAGTAGTACGTGAAGTCCAGTTTCGCAGCTGGGGCTTGAAAATCGTACGTGAAGTCCACTTTCGCAGCTGGAAAATGGAAATCGCAACTTTTAAGTACGAAAGAAGTACGCGAAGTTCGGGGATTGAAAATCGCAACTGTTAAGTGCAGATATAGATGGATAGATAGATAGATCGATAGACAGATAAAGAGATAGCTAGACAAATAAATAGAAAGAGATAGAGATGGAGAGATAGATAGATAGATAGAAAGAGATAGAGAAAGAGATAGAGAGATAGAAAGAAAGAGAGACAGAGAGATAGATAGAAAGAAAAAGAAATAGAGAGATAAACAAACAGAAGATAGATAGCCAGATCGATAGATAGATAGAGAGATGGATAGATAAAGAGAGACAGATAGATAGGTAGATGGATAGAGAAATAACTAGCTAGATATATAAATGAATAAATCGATAGAGAGGTAAATAGATAGCTAGATAAATAGACAGATAGAGATAGATGGAGAGAGAGATAGATAAATGGGTAGATCGAGGGATACATAGAGAGATAGAGAGATAGAGAAATAAAAAAATAGATAAATAGATAGAGAGATGGACAGATAGAGAGAGCGACAGATAGATAGACAGATAGAGAGATAGAGAGACAGACAGATAGAAAGAAAGCTAACTAGATGGGTAGATAGAGGGATACATAGAGAGATAGAAAGATAGATGGAGAGATAGACAGATAGAGAGAGAGACAGATGGATGGATAGATAGATAGATAGATAGATGGACGCGCGGGAGATAGATGGAGAGATAGGTAGATAGATAGAAAGAAACAGAGAGAGAGATAGAGAGATAGAAAGAAAGAGAAATAGAGAGATAGATAGAAAGAAAAAGAAATAGAGAGATAAATACATAGATCGATAAACAAACAGAAGATAGGTAGACAGATAGATAGATAGACAGATAGATAGGTAGATAGATAAATATATAGAAAGAGAGATAGATAGATAGGTAGATGGATAGAGAAATATATAGAAAGAGAGATAGATAGATAGGTAGATGGATAGAGAAATAGATAGATAGATGTATAGATAGATAAATAGACAGAGGGGTAAATAGATAGATAGATAGACGGACAGATAGAGATAAAGAGATATATAGATAGATAGAAGATAGATAGAGAGACAGACAGATAGAGAGAGAGAGATAGATAGATGGGTAGATAGAGGGATGCATAGAGAGATAGAGAGACAGACAGGTAGTTAGGTAGATAGGTAGAGAAAGATAGATAGAGAAGCAAACGAAAGAAAGAAAGACAAGACAGATAGAAAGAAGGAAAGAAGGGAGGAAGGAAAGAAAGGAAGAAAGGAAGAATGACGGAGAAAAAAGAAACAATGAAAAGGAAGAAGAAGAGAAAAAGAGTCAAGAAAAGAAAGAGAAAGAGAACTATAGTTTTCATATTTTTGAAACTTCCGCCCACCGGCTTCGCCGGCTCTACTGGTATAATAAAAGTTTTGTTGTGGCAGAAGGTTTCCGCATCTTTCTTTGCTGCGTTTTGCGCAACTTTCGCGCACACAAGCGCACACTGTGATACTCATGCCACATATGAAAGGAAACGCGGCTTCAAAAACAACGGCGTTGGCTTTAGAACGACTCGCCAAAAAGGATGGCATAGGCCCCACAAAACATGAGTTGCGCTGGTTCGATTGGAGGTGCGCTTGGGCAACTTTTTATCATGCCCTCCAACTCCGCACCAGCACCGCGCAACAACACCGCGCAACGGTACCGATACAAAGCAATGAAGAAATAGATTCGGATAGCGTTAAAAAGGTCCAGGATTGCACTCTTGACCTCGGGTCGACCGAGGCGGGCCTCACCCTCAACCTTGGGCCCTGATGGGCCTGCGGGCATCCTCAAGGTGGCCAGTCCAACCTTCAGCACCCAAGTGCTCGACAACATCCAGTCCCTTCCAAACAACGCCCCTGCCGCGCAAGCGCGCACCCAGGGAGCAAATACTGCCACGCAAAACGGGGCCACCCCAGCCGCGCGCTCGGCAAAGATGTCCATTCCCTTTAGACAGCTGCCAAACGCTGCTGCCACGCAAGCACGGACCCAAGTGAGTCAGTGAGAGTGAGTCAGCGTGAGTGAGTGAGTGACTGAGTGAGTGAGTGAGTGGGTGAGTGAGTGAGTCAGTGAGTGAGAGTGAGTGAGTGAGTGAGTGTGAGTGAATGAGGGAATGAGTGAATGAGTGAGTGAATGAGTGAGTGAGTGAGTGAGTGAGTGAGTGAGTGAGGGAGTGGGCGAGTGGGTGAGTGAGCGAGCGAGTGAGTGAGTGAGCGAGTGAGTGGGGTGACTGGGGTGAGTGGGGTGAGTGGAGTGAGTGGGGTGAGTGGGGTGTGTGGGGTGAATTGGGCAAGTGGGGTGAGCGGGGTCAGTGGGGTCAGTGGGGTGAGTCAGTGAGTCAGTGAGTGCAGTGAGTGGAGAGAGTGGAGAGAAGGGAGTGAGTGGAGTGAGTGGAGTGAGTGGAGTGACTGGAGTGAGTGGGTGAGTAGAGTGAGTGGAGTGAGTGGAGTGAGTGGAGTGAGTGGAGTGAGTGGAGTGAGTGGAGTGAGTGGAGTGAGTGGAGTGAGTGGAGTGAGTGGAGTGAGTGGAGTGAGTGGAGTAGGTGGAGTGGGTGGAGTGGGT
>CAUJNA010002124.1:584173-849173 GCA_963377175.1 Effrenium voratum
GCCGATGTCAGCCCGCTTCGCAAGCTGGGCAGCTCGGCTTCAGCACTGAGAAGGGCGGCCTAAGCAAGTCAGCACATGTAGCTCTGGTGCATAGTTGAACACCCAAGTTGGCCTCACACGCTAGAGCTGGCTTTGACAAACACATGATGAGGTCAAATTACATGAACCTGGGGGTAACTGTCAGCGTCAAAAACAGTGCCTTCAGGCGCTCATTCTCCTTCTGCAGCCACTGGTGCGAGGACCTCAGGCATTGCAATGGCCTGAAAATGTCCTTCAAAACTGACTTCCTGACAAGGCTGCTGCTCCTTTTGTGCCCCTCTTCTCTCAGCCGCATCGGCGGTTTCCCGCGCAGCCTTGGCAGTTCTGCACGAGATGCAGCCAACTGCTGGCTTCCATGAAACTGCTGGACACAGAAAGGCGTGCCCCGACTCTTGAAGAACATCATGGTACCGCAGTACTTGCCTCCAGCTCATCTTTGCATTCTCGAAGCTCGTTCTGGGCATCACCTCGACACGCCAACGGACATGTGCAAGGTTGCCTGCACCTCTGCAGGCCCAACGCATTGGCGATTCTTCCCAGCAAGGGACGACCCCCCCCATCCTCCCCCGCCCCCGCCCGGATTCTCCGCCCAAGGGGCGCTCGCGCCGTGCAACTTGAGCGGCAGAAGCCTGCGCTCAATGAATCTCACACCAAGGGCAAAGAAATTGCCATCTGCAAAAGATACAGGAATTCTGCAGCTGTCCAGCTATTGGGCAAAATCCCACCTCCAACTGCTTCAGCTGCCTCTGTATCAACTCCATGTCCTCTTCCGCTCGCACGCACCGCTGCTGAGAAGCCCGGGATTCTTCTTTGGCCTACGCGTCTCGCCAGATTCAACGGCGACTCGCACTGAGTGCAGGACCTCGAGTAGCTGCCGATCTGCAGTGGTCAGCCCACTCCGCAAGCTGGGCAGCTCGGCTTCAGCACTGAGAAGAGCGGCCTAAGCAAGTCAGCACATGTAGCTCTGGTGCATAGTTGAACACCCAAGTTGGCCTCTCACACGCTAGAGCTGGCTTTGCCAAAGACATGATCAGTTCAATTTACATGTGCCAAACTTGGGGGTAACTGTCAGTGTCAAAAACAGTGCCTTCAGGCGCTCATTCTCCTTCTGCAGCCACTGGTGCGAGGACCTCAGGCATTGCAATGGCCTGAAAATGTCCTTCAAAACTGACTTCCTGACAAGGCTGCTGCTCCTTTTGTGCCCCTCTTCTCTCAGCCGCATCGGCGGTTTCCCGCGCAGCCTTGGCAGTTCTGCATGAGATGGAGCCAACTGCTGGCTTCCATGAAACTGCTGGACACAGAAAGGCGTGCCCCGACTCTTGAAGAACATCATGGTACCGCAGTACTTGCCTCCAGCTCATCTTTGCATTCTCGAAGCTCGTTCTGGGCATCGCCTCGGCCAAATTACTAACTGAGGCAGAACATGTGTTAACACACACGCCAACGGACATGTGCAAGGTTGCCTGCACCTCTGCAGGCCCAACGCATTGGCGATTCTTCCCAGCAAGGGACGACCCCCCCCATCCTCCCCCGCCCCCGCCCGGATTCTCCGCCCAAGGGGCGCTCGCGCCGTGCAACTTGAGCGGCAGAAGCCTGCGCTCAATGAATCTCACACCAAGGGCAAAGAAATTGCCATTTGCAAAAGATACAGGAATTCTGCAGCTGTCCAGCTATTGGGCAAAATCCCACCTCCAACTGCTTCAGCTGCCTCTGTATCAACTCCATGTCCTCTTCCGCTCGCACGCACCGCTGCTGAGAAGCCCGGGATTCTTCTTTGGCCTACGCGTCTCGCCAGATTCAACGGCGACTCGCACTGAGTGCAGGACCTCGAGTAGCTGCCGATCTGCAGTGGTCAGCCCACTCCGCAAGCTGGGCAGCTCGGCTTCAGCACTGAGAAGAGCGGCCTAAGCAAGTCAGCACATGTAGCTCTGGTGCATAGTTGAACACCCAAGTTGGCCTCTCACACGCTAGAGCTGGCTTTGCCAAAGACATGATCAGTTCAATTTACATGTGCCAAACTTGGGGGTAACTGTCAGTGTCAAAAACAGTGCCTTCAGGCGCTCATTCTCCTTCTGCAGCCACTGGTGCGAGGACCTCAGGCATTGCAATGGCCTGAAAATGTCCTTCAAAACTGACTTCCTGACAAGGCTGCTGCTCCTTTTGTGCACATCTTCTCTCAGCCGCCTCAGCGGCTTCCCGCGCTGCCTTGGCAGTTCTGCACGAGATGCAGCCAACTGCTGGCTTCCATGATACTGCTGGAAACAGCAAGGCGTGCCCCGACTCTTGAAGAACATCATGGTTCGGCAGTACTTGCCTCCAGCTCATCTTTGCATTCTCGAAGCTCGTTCTGGGCATCGCCTCGGCCAGATTACTAACTGAGGCAGAACATGTGTTAACACACACGCCAACGGACATGTGCAAGGTTGCCTGCACCTCTGCAGGCCCAACGCATTGGCGATTCTTCCCAGCAAGGGACGACCCCCCCATCCTCCCCCGCCCCCGCTCGGATTGTCCGTCCAAGGGGCGCTCGCGCCGTGCAACTTGAGCGGCAGAAGCCTGCGCTCAATGAATCTCACACCAAGGGCAAAGAAATTGCCATCTGCAAAAGGTACAAGAATTCTGCAGCTGTTTAGCTATTGGGCAAAATCCCACCTCCAGCTGTATCAACTCCATGTCCTTCTCCGCTGGCACGCACCGCTCCTAAGAAGCATCTCTTCTTTGGCCTACAATGGCGGCTCGCACTGGGCGCAAGACCTCTGGCAGCTGCTCATCTGCCGCGGCCAGCCCACTTCGCAAGCTGGGCAGCTCGGCTTCAGCAGTGAGAAGAGCGGCCTAAGCAAGACACAAATTCTCCGGTGCATATGTCCTGGGCGCCCTTTAAATGAGAAGTAGCCGCGTAGGTCTATGAGCCTCGTGCGATGGAGGAAATTTTGCGGTCATGGACAAGTTGATGGTCTCTTCGCAGGATGCATGTCCGCCGTTACACCGGCTCGACACGGCCGCGGCAAATCCATCTGCTCCTTCTCATGCTCATTTGACATTATGCTTTCGCAAAAACCTGCTCCGCTACCACAATTGAAGTTGGAAATATAGGTCCGGGAAATGGATCTATTCCGAAGAAGAATAAATCTGTAAGGCAAGAGGGAGATGACCAAATATGTAAGAAGGCAGCGCTTGCCTTACTTGTAAACCCAAGATGACCAATACCACAAATCAGCAAGTGTGAAGCATTTTTCATCGAAGTTGGAAAGTGCTAGCCTGGATTGCTCATGAGTGGAATACTGTGAATCAAGCACAGAACAAACAAGAACCAAGGGGACGTTTGGGGCTTGTCCTCTAGCTCACGGCGCAAGCCTCACTAGTATTGTGAATCTAGCCAATGTGAGTTCAACAGACACGCCGCCTGTTAGCTTGATGTTCAGCTCCACCTTTTTCTTTGCGCGTCCGTCTGAGCTACTCTTCGAGCCCTGCCTCACGGTCAGAGGTCTCGCTGATGACAAGCTCAGACTCCAACCTCCTTGGAGGAGCCAAACTCTTCCGGGCATGCGTCGTGGTTAGCTGCGACGGGAGCGTCTCCAGCTGCCGCCGGCTCCGCCCCAACTCAGCGTCCAAAGCCCTTTGAGCGCAGCTGCACCTCTCGGTCTGCCTCTCGTTTCCTTCCGCTCTCCGACGCCGCCAACGGAGGCACCAAAGACTCAAAAGAGGCCGGTCATCCACCTGAGCGTTGCCTCCTTAAAACTCCCTCTGGCACGTCGCCGCCTTTCTTTGACGCTCTCTCTCAGCCTCCCTTTGCGCTTTCCTGGAATTTCCGCAATCCTTAAGCAGGACTGGATAGTGAGTAGGCTCTCTATTTCCATTCCCCTCTTGTCTCACATCTGTGGATGAATGCCAATCAATGGTGCTGCGAAAAGGTGAGAAGCCAGCTAATGAAAACCTCGTGCCCAAACAAACAGGCAGGGTGGGAAGGCATGTGAGAGAGCTGATGGTCAAGTCCTGACATGCAAACGAATAGAACATATCTCTTGCCGTATAATCATTTATGGTTCTCTAGCCCTCCCTAATCCTCCGTTCCGCCGCCCTGTCGAAGGACAGCGGCTCCCACGGACGCATCAGCCGGGGCTCGCGGGCTTCGCGGTGCTGCTGCAAGCGCTTCTGGAACTCCGAGGCCGAGCGCAAGGTGCGCAGCAGTGCTTGCACCTGGACGGCGGCCCCCCTCATCACACCTCATGGCCGGGTTTTCCAAGCGAGCGGGGCACAGGCAACCCGAACCCAGAAGACGAAGAACCTACGAGTAGCAAACATCTTCTTGCTGGTCATGGCGCGGTATTTGCGTCTTGCTCTGCTTCCACGCCACCTCTTCTGCATCCGTACGACGTAGACCTGTCACAAAGCCAAGTTGCATCATTGATGGCCGGAGATGTCACTTGTAAGCTCAAAGGCACTGTGATGCAGCATCCTGCCTTGACTGCCTCGCCGAGCGCCTTCTCCAATCTTCCTTGCAACTCCTCTTTCCTCAAACGCTCTCAAACTTGGGCTTCAGCGGTCAAGCAAAATAAGGTGCTCCAGCCAGGCAAAACCAGAAATGATTTGCCCCTGCCACAACAAACAAATCGCGGCCCAACCAACACAATTTGTGCCCAGACCTTCATACGAAGGCATGCCGGCATCCATCAATCAATCCATCCATCCATCCATGCAATCAATCAATCAATCAATCAATCAATCAATCAATCAATCAATCAATCAATCAATCCATCCATCCATCCATCAACCAACCAACCAACCAACCAACGAATCAATCAATCAATCAGTCAATCAATCAATCAATCAATCAATCAATCAATCAATCAACCAATCAATCAATCAATCAATCAATAAATCTGTGATTCGGGCACGAACCTGTGCCCAGGCAATGGGTTAGTTGGGGTAAACAAGCCACAAAGAAAGGTTCCCCAAAAGCAAACCAATCCCCGGTCCCAAAGATCAGGGTTTCCCACACACCAGAGAACAACAACCAAAAGGGAAAACCAAAACAAGTAAACAAGTACCCGCAACCTTGATCGACGCTGAACCGCACGGGCGGACCCCACCAATCTGCCCCGGGCCGATGTCTCTTTCTCCACCGACACGAAGGTGATCGACGCAGGGACCCGGCGACGCTCACGGACCCGCAAACTTGAGCCTTGAGCCAAACACCACCGGTCAGTCACTACCGCGACTTCCCAGATGATGATTTAAGCCATGGCTAACCACACCCCCCTCACGAGGAGCCCGTCATATGACGGGTGGAGCGTGCCATTTACTGATAGGATTTAACTGCTCGCATACGTCCGCAAACAGCTGGACACTACCGCCGTCAGCGGTGGAGCAAACCCACAAAGGCAGTCGCGCGACATCCCGGGCATTAAATTCCCGCCACCACGCCGAATTAATCGGGGTAACGCTGTCCAACATACCTCGTGGAAGAGTCCACATGACGACAACTGTTTGCATCAGAAATGCAAGTCGTTCAATTCTTATCAGAAGCCATGAATATAAAAAGGATATCATATGTCGATTTTGTACCCTCGCCTATCGGCGAGAGGTACACCTGACCATGCGTACTTGAAAAACACAAATTCCGCAAACCTGGGAGTATCCTCCACCGGTTTGCATCCCCGTTCACTCACACTACTTCTTGGTGACCATCACCAGCAGCCGTGCAGCGGTGCAGGAGAGACACGAACAACACGCCTCAGCGGTGCAGGATGAACATGATCATCACCCCGCAGCGTCGACCATCGGAGAGAGGGCGCAAGCCTATCGGCCGCAACCCTCGTGATTCAGCCTATCGGCTATCATCACGCCTCCTCCGGTCACGTCCGCCCCGCGCACGGTCCCTGTCGCGATCCCTCTCGGATCTCCTGCGATCATCTCTCCTTCGATCTCGCTCCGCGGTCGATACCTGCGCCTTCTCGACTCTCGGGAATCTCTGGTGTCCGTCCTAACGGACCTTCGGGAGGGCGTGCGGGAGACATCCGTACCCCGACGTGCCCGCTCTGCATGGGAGTTCGCCACAATCTGGTTGAGAACTTCCAACGCCGAGCCTTCCTCGCCGTTCCTGATGAATTCTCTAACCTGTCTGTTGAGCACCCGGTTGGAGGACATCGCCAGGAACGCATCCACCGTCGAAGCATCCGGTAGCGTCCTGAAGTGGCCTTCTACCGGGCTCGCAGCAACCCGCTCCGCCGAGTGCAGTCTGACCTCACTCCCTTCGGGCTTCTTCGCCATTGCTTTGGTAGCAGTCAAGGGCGCTACCGCGTCCTTTACTGAAGATCTGCCAAGCGCGGAGTGGAGATCATCTCCACTTGCCTCTCTCCTGGCCTGCTGTCAACATCGTCGGGTCTCTTCGATGCCTCCCGCTTCGTTGATTCCTTTGCAGGCACCTCTGGATCCCAACGAGATTTTCTTTCCCTCTTTTGCTTTTCAGCCGAGCCCCGACTATCGCCGGGAGCATCGACTCCGCTCCCCTCTCCTTCTTGACCTCAACCTTCGGGTCAGCTCGCTTCGTCTCCTTGGACTCAGCCCTCGGAGCCTGAGCGCTCTTCGCCTCAGGAACTGGAGTTGCCTTCCCCTTCGGCTCGGCCTTTGGGGCTGGAACCCCACTGGCCTTTGGGGACGGAGTCGTCTTTGCCTTTGCACTTGGCCGAGCTCCTTCAACCGCTATCGCGACCCAAGATTTCTTCGGTTGAACCTCAGGTGGATCAACTTCCATCGGAGTCGGTCCAGCATCAGCGTTCGCCTTTGCTTTTGGAACGGCGGGGCTATCCTTTTCCCGATACCTCACCTGACTTTGGTCGTGGGTCGGAAGGACCATCGCCCTTACCACCCTTTTCACCCTTCTTCCCTTTTCCTTTTTCCACCCTTGATGACCGGCTCCTGCTTTGGACCAGGACCCTGTGCAGCATGATGCACCGACTGAAGCTCGTCGATGTTCACGTCTTGCGGCTCAGGTTGTTTACCATCAACAACGGTCCTCACCTTTTCGTCACTAACGTAGACGAATGGGTCACGGAAAGGGGCAGGAGGCTCTGACCGTCCATCTCTGATCGCCTTCTGCACCTTGGCAATCGCCTCCCTCAGCCTTTTCTTCTCATCGTACCCCGTCGACCCATGTAGTTCCTGATATCAGCCATCAGCCGATGACTAGCCAGGATATCTGCATCCTTCCTATGGGTTGGATACATCGGAGTCAGATGACCCGCAGCAGCACCGATCACATAAGCCATCGGAATGTAGAAGGACAAATATGTGTCATGACGAGCGAACTTCCTAACGGAAGTCGTCATACGTCTTCCCCATTGGGCTGCATGCGCCGGATTCGCTCGGAAGTACTCAGTCACCGACTCAAGTGTATCGATTTGGTTGGTTTTGATCAGGCGCTTCGCCACCCACTTCTCCACGAAGGCGTCCGATGCCGAGATGCCCGACACGTAGGAGAACTGAAAGAGCACCTTCGCCATTTCATCCCACGCCACGTCGACTCCACCCTTATTCCCCGAGATAGGGGCAACCGGATGCCGCTCTGCACCGTCAACCTCAGGTCGGATCCCATCGAATAGGAAATCAAGTTCCTCTTGATGACCCCGACAACATCGGAAGCGATCCTCTTGGGACTGAACTGTCCCATGCTCCTCACCCACTCCGGGACAATGTAGCTCCTCGCGAAGTCCTCCTCGTCCGCGTTGGGGATGAAATTCGGGTAGAAGACCGGGAGCGCACATCCAGGGCACAAGTGCATCCCAGATGGCGTGATCTCCGCGCACCTCAAACAGAAGGTACTGGTCACATTCAGCCTGACACCCTCACGCGTCCGCTTGTGATTCCCCCTATCGGGAGTAAAACCACCATAGTCCCAAACGAGATGATACACTAATCATCGAACATGCACGCGGCCTTCCACGCACCCATCTGGATCTCGTCCCGAACGGCGAGAGTCTTCCTCCTTGTCAGATACACGGGCCCAATCAGCGACCAGTGTACCCGAAGATCCACCATGACCACTACGTGTCTACCTGAGTAGTTCCGCAGCCTGTCCCTGACGTACCACGAAGGCGATACCTTGGCATCGGGGCGCAGAGGCACCGCGATTGGACGAGTTGTACTCATCTGGCCTTGTGATCAATATCTCGATCATGGCCTTTCCATTCCGCCTCATCCTTTGGAGTTGGACCGCCTTCCTGAAGTCCTGGAACTTCATCACAACGTACCCCACCATAGGAAGCTCATCCCAGTGCATCTCATACATCTCTCTGTCTCTCTGTCTCTCTCCCTCTGTCTCTTTCTCTGTCTCTCTCTCTTCTCTCTCTTCTCTCTCTCTCTTTCTCTCTCTCTTTCTTTGTCTTTCTCTCTCTTTCTTTCTCTTTCTCTCTCTTCTTTCTTTCTCTTTTTCTCTCTTTCTCTCTTTCTCTCTTTCTCTCGCTCTCTCGCTCTCTCTCGCTCTCTGACCTCGACCTGCCCGACCGGGAGAGCCTTGATTGCCGGATTGAAGAATGTCCAAGTCATCTCAGCATTCTCCATCCCCACAACCTCCAACCACACGGCCTGATCAACATTTTTTACCCTATTTCCAGCCTCACGCCCAGTCTCCTTCAGCACCCTCTCCTCGAATAACTCCGAGACCCTCTTCGTTGATGACCAAATCATCAAATTCGCACGTGAGCAGCTTCATTAAAGCCTGTGCAGCCTCCCGCCCTGCGGTTGTGGCCGCCGCCGCCTGATCATAACCTGGAACGTACTCACTCATCCGGAACCACTATCTGGCACGTCCTAGCCTCATTAGGCGCTAGCCCAGCAGTTCGCAAATCCTGTCACTATCGGCAAGATAATCCTTCTTTCCGTCTGTCAAGAGACGGCAAGGTGACGTCCCGTGGGACGCTATGCACCGAACCCTCAAGCTGTAATACCAACCACGTAGAAAGGTGTATACGGACGATGCCGTTATAGCCGAACCCGTGTAAACGTTGTAAGGGAGAAGGAATGATAGTTACAACAGTGGTCCTGACAAATGCAGCGCAAGCAAAGAGTTTTCGCTCTCAATGCCGATCACGTATGTATGCAGTCACACATCAGATCTTGAACCTCAATTGTGTCTTGAGCCAAATGGCGATCAATGGAACTTGGGAAGCAACACCAACAAGGACCTCAGAACAGCTACCCAATTTCGGCACGGGGCCTAGAGGGTTTTAACATCCCCCATTTGGGTCGCATTGTTCATCATGCGGTCCAAACACCACAAAACGTTCCACTGGCCACGGCTTCAACTACGAAATCGTGTCGTGCATTCTTTTACTTGCTATCACTACACCGTTCATTCGCTGTGAAACATGCCGGGTTCGATTGTACGAAAAGTGAAACATTCATCCTCCAATCGAAGCACACATCCATATGCAGGTGTATATAATACACAATCGTCACGTCATTTGACCACCAACGAACAATCCAGCTGCCGCATTTGCGCATCGCGCAGCTGTCATCCATAAATGGGTTGGCCACAAAAGTCCACCAGAGGGGCCCGCTTGTGATCGGTCTGCATATCTCCGGCAAAGAAACATCGGTGAGTAATCAATGCAAATCATAGCCATTCCAGATACCATGGACAATGCATAAATAATGAAAAGGAAATCATCCATGAGGTAATAGTTCCATCCACGAATATCCGGAATGTCATAGTCGTCGGAATATGTAACCATGTACACATCCATTCAACTTGGATACATGAAATCATATCATAATGTAAAGTCGTTCCATCGCAATGGTGTTGATGAGACGCAAGCAACAGATGGGGACTAACCCACATCGTGCCGCAATCAGCATCTTCACTACGCATACCGGTCCCCAATGGACAGTCTGTGAGTGCGTCGACGGAACTCCTCGTCCAAGTTCTTCTGGGCTTCTCGTGCCCGGACACACTTCTTGCTGTAATCCTCTGGTAGCCAGTGCCCTTTCCGAAGGCACCAATCCAGCAGAGGTGTGTCACACTTGTTCGGGTCGACGGCCGAGATGATGGCGCTCACGTTGACCGCGTAACCATATTTGCCAAGGTTCAGGCCATCCCTCACGAATGATATATACTTACAGTTGAAAGCCAGTGCAAAGCATCTGAAAATAATATCACCCACCGGGTGCACTCGGTCCTTGACCAGGAGCTTCATTTCGTCCTTGGTGACATCGAGGATTCTCGCTGCAATCCACAGCTTGTAGAATGTGTATAGTCCCTCGCATTTGCACACCATCATACGAATATATTCGTCACGCTCCTCAACCGATCGGAAGGCTCTTGTCCGAACATTCTCCGATTGAGAAATCTTCGTTATTGTTGATGGCAAAAGTATACCTTCCTGATCATGCTCAGTCATGTTGGGGTATCTCTTGAAGTCATTGTGGTAAGGGCAGCCCGGTCTCCCCTCGAGTTGGGCATTCATCGTTCTCTCCTCACCACCCTCGAACATCCCCCACATCTTGGACATCTGGAGTGCGATAAACCCTGCCATGTACTGAGCCTCACGCGGCTCGTCAAGGCAGATCGCCATCCGCTGGGAATTTATGATATCCCGTGACGTCAGATCAGTGTCGCGGTAATACCAACCGCTGTCATCCTCTTCTGACGCATATCCGGATGTATATCCTTGCGTGTCCATGTCGTCTTCTTCTCCCGGAACTTCCTCCGCTTCGTCATCATCCTCCTGTGCCGCCGCACCGTGGTTAGCTTCTTCCTGTGCGCGCTTGGCATCTCCCGAGACGTTGGGGTTTTGATTGTCCTCCTCATCGTCGGAGTTGACGTGGATGTAGTACCTCCCGGTGGAGATCAGTTGCGCCTCACATTCCAGGCATAAGCAGAAGCATGTGGGGATCGCGGTCGCACACGATGGACATATCCGGCATCTCAGTCCCTCCCATGTCTCATCATTCAGGATGACGACTTTGCTGATTTCGTCCCTGACCTCGTTGACCTGCGCGTTGAACTCCTCCATCTTGTTGTTCCGATAGAGTTCGCATGCACGATCAACCATGTCCCTGATGTAGTGCAGATTATCGGCACCTGTCTCGGTCTCGGGCATCCTCTCGCTGATCTTTGTGACGTTCTGGAGGAACATCGCAGCCGACTCTTGGGATGAGTTGACGAAGCCAGGGCAGATCTCGTTCTCCACACACTTCGAGTACGCTCTCTTGACATCAACGTACTCCAGGCGTTTCCCTCCGTTGCTTCTGCCAATCCAAATGGACTTGACCTCATAGAACGGGACCACGTCAAAGACCATGAAAGTCCCATTTGCCGCGACTCCAGCTCCATACCGCGCGAGGGTTGCACTGGGAATGTAGATGATCGCAATCGGGTCCCCCTTCCTTACGTTCCGCAGCGTCACCTTCGTTGCCACGTTCATCTCATCCCATGGAGCGAACGCTCCGAAGTGCAGTGCTAGCCTGTTACCGCCATCGATTCCGCCGGGGACTAACCCACAGCGTACGATGCTTGGCAGATTTTCCACATACGTCACATGGAATGCTCCTCCGAGAGAATCACCCATCCTTGCGGAATACCTATTTGCCAGTGCGGATGAGCTCATGAATCCAAAATCACTGTGACCAGTTGTGACTCGGATGCACCAAGGTCTGTACCATCCATCGCATCTGTTGAACATCCTGTCGATGTCGTCCCGATCCATGCCAGCTTTGGTCATTTCCTCCCTGGCCGCCCTGGTGTCGTTCGGGTTCATGATGCTTGGAAACCTTGCTGCCAGGACCTGAAATCTCGATTTCTTGCTTCCAGATTCCTGCCACTTGATCACCTCCATGATGCCCATGTATCGCTTCGCTCTCGAGGTGCCTGGTGGGAATATGTCGTTGTTCCGGTCGTCAATGACTGCATCAATGTCGACCCATCCACCTTCGTCGCACCTGAAAGCACTTCCTCGGCAGCTGCCGATCTTGTGTCGAAGGACTCGGCATAGGTCATGAGATAGCTGGTTTGCTTGGTCTTTCGTAGCAAATACCGAGCGATCATCGCCAATCCTGCACAGTGGAGCGCCGTCAAAAGGAGCAACGCAGAAATTGACACTCTTGCCAAGCTGCATCACGTCCACCTGCTCAAGGATGGCACCTTTGGGAAAGTATTTGGGGTCAACGATGGACGCATACGCCCATGGCAAGTGCACATCACTCACGTCGCCGTACTTCGGGATGTAGCACGGGATGGTGTCGCATCCCATCTCAAGCGTCTTCTTGAACGTCCTGTTGTCCCCGCACGGGTTGTAGGTGAGGTCCACGCCACCACATTGTAGCTCTCCTCCCTCTGCCGTGTCAGCCATCTCCACCAAGTTGATGGTATAGCTATACATCTCAATTGTTTCTTTCCCTGCTTGTCCTCCTCTCTTTCTTTCTTTGGACGTTGATGAGGGCGGTTCCTCCGCATCCCCCATATCTTCATCCGATGACACGGGATCACTGCTGAGTAGCTTACGGAGCATCTTCATCGCTTTCTCGTTGCCAGCAGCCTCCTCAATGTCTTTGCAGTCGCCGTCGTGGGCCAGGTTCGCGCACTTCTTGCAGATTCCCATTTCTCCCATGCACTTCTCCATTGACTCCAGGAATCCTAGTGCCGCTCTCCGCCCGTCGATCACTCGCTGCTTCTTCTCTTCCTTCTCAGCGTTGGGCTGAGAGCTTCGGCTCGGGTCTGGTGCTTGACCAAGACCGTCACCTTCGCCCTCCGTTGCCTTTCTCTTGGACCCTTGGGCAGCAGGCTCGGTTATCAGGGATCGCGGGTGTCTGGGCTTAGCCTTGTTCATGATGTCCAGCACTTCTTTCGTGGGCGCCCCGAGTTGTGCGGAAGGTTTGTTCCGCTTTCGGTTCTGGCCCGTCGTGTGGGTCACGTTCCCGGCGAGGTGTCGTACGATTGACTGCTCGAACTCCCTCTTGATCTTCCACACATCCTTCCACAGTGGCAGTTCGTGCTGAAAGTACGACATCACCTCAAAGAACCCCAATACCATCTCGACGACGTCTCCCAAGGATTCCTCGTTTGAGGTTTGTCCTAGGAGTTCATACATCGTCCCTTGGTCGAGCACGCTCTTGATCCAGGAGGAATAGGCCACGTTGCCGAGATCCTTGTCTATCATGAAGATGGACATCCTCTCCTCGACTCCCTCGGAATTCTTGCACACGATCACATCCCGGGATGCACATAATTGCTTCCCGTGACCGTTGTTGTAGAACTGTGCTGCCTGATCCACTGTCATGCTCACGAAGCCCACGTGGGAGAGCTCCTTCTTTAGCTTAGAATACGCGAGCTCCCGTATAATCGTGATCATGGCCTGGATGTTGTTGACGTCCACCATGAGGTTTTGAAGGTCAGGGATTGCAACCACGCATTCCGCGAAGAGGCGCGTGTACAGCTTCTTCCCTTCGATAGACCTCGCAATACCGTTCGTGTCCGCATTCCAGTTCGCGCAACAGTTCACGCAAGAAGTGGGATTGAACTTCGAGTTTGGTCCGAGCACCTTCGACTTGCTCACCTGCATCTCTCTAGCGCAAAGTTCACAGATAAACTTGCTGAGCTCCGTGACCAAATACCATCGAAGACGTTGATCACCGACATCGGCTTTCCCAAACGCATCCTGTTCGCCGTGCCCTTCATCTTGCTGTTCTTGTTTTCTCTTTGATTGCGCAGTGAAGGTCGGCTTGTACTCAAACTTCACCTTCGACTCTTCCATGTTCTTCGGGATGTTGAATCGAAGGTCGGGCTCGTTTATGCACGTCCCCTCCAGCTCACACACAAACGCGTTGCTTGGTGCGACCGCATCGATGGATTTCTCAATCAGTAGTCGCTTCAGGAGGAAATGTTGCAAGTTCGAGCTCCCAGGGATCTTGTAGTTCTTTCCTGTGAGCGCATGGACCACGCGCCACAGGCGATCGTTCTCGGTCACCAGCGCGCCTGCCGCCTTGCAGATCTCGCTAACCTTGTTGGCGATCGTCCCCAAGTCCCCTCTCCCTCCATGGAAAGCAACATCACGATTCACGCACACCACGACCAGGCCCTTGCACGTGTTGACGAGGTCAGATACCGCCTTTTGCAGGGAGTCGATGATGGGATTGGCGGTCACCTGCCACCCACATCCTCTCATGCACACCCAATCATATAGCGACATCCAAATGTGCACCGACATTGGTGAGTCATCCATGTCTCGCCTCCGCCGTCCAGCGATGAGCTTATCCAGCTTCTGCAATCGGGAGATGATATTCAACGTGTCGCTGGGTGAGGAGACTTGCTCACTCGACCCATAGTATGATCTCTCTTCGATATTTGTCCATCCCTGTTCGTTGACCATCATCTGGAAGGTCTTCGTGCTCCCTTTTGAGTTGACGGCCCTCAGGGGCCAGTCCAGGACCAAGAAGCTCTTCTTCTGGATCATCATGTCGCGAATCGTTGCCTCACCAATGGGGCTCCTCTTCTGTCTCTTGATAATCCGGTTCAACTGTCCAGGTGCGTTGTCCAGGTTCATCTCCGCCTGGATCAACGCGTTGATGGCTTTGGCGCCCGGAAGGCGTCCAGTAAACAAGCATCCTGTTTGGGCACACAAGAAAGCATATAGCTGTAGCCATGCCGCGTTCCCCTTTCCAACATATGAAAGGATAATCTTCTCCGCGCTGGTCTTCTCCTCGAAGTGCAATAGCGAAGAGGTCAGGCATCTCAGCATACACTCCCAGTATGTTGCGTTCTTACCTTCTGCAAGACACGGCCCAAATACAGTTTGTATGATCGGGTACCCCGTATTGTTGTCTATGTTGAACTTCACATTGACAGTCGCGCCGCCCAAAGTAATACCCCCTTCGAATGAAGTGTAGGTATCATGTCCAGCAGTTGGGTTGATAATTACCCATCTGTCGTCGTCACCGCCAGAGTTCATTCGGAAAATGGAGTCGATGATCTCGTTGTCGATCTTGACAGCATCGCTGGCTTGCGACCCCCCACTTGGAGCTCCCGGCTGGGGGACTGACCCACCAGCGGTTTGACTCCTTTGCCCGGAGCTTGATGCCGACTTCTGCTGTCGCTCCGTCTTCCGTGGCGGCTCCGTCTTCGATGAGCCCATCACCCACCATGTCGGCTCTTCCCCAACCACGAAATCCTCGGGGTACTTCTCCAGTTCCCTCTCGATTTCATGAATCGTGCAGTATTTATTCTGGAAGAATTCGATCATGACGTCCTTCTCGGCCTTCTTCTCGATCTCCTTCATCCAGCTTACCCACTTGCGCCGATCTTGGTTCTCAGCGGCCCTGTCAGCCGCGTGCGGTGCCAAACTGATGGAGTTGATGTTCATCGCAGGCAGCTTCGACTCATAGATCATATCGATGCACCATAGGAAATCCCTGGCGTACTCGAATCTCCCGGTAGAGATCGTTCAGCTCCCTTTTGTCTGGACGGAAATAAGCTGTATACGACTGATCTTTGGAGTCCTTCTCACCGAGCAATGGCTGCAATCTCCTCATAATGAACGATACGCACATGAGTGAATTGACCGCCCCGATGCACGCATCAGAGATGTCACTGGGGGTTGACCCACAGATCATCCAGCGCAACAGGTTGTTCTGGCTGGCATTCTCATCCCTCCTCAGTGCATATGCGAGGTTCTTCATCGATGCCTGCAGCTCATTCTGGTAGACCAACCCAAGGTCCCAATTCTTCTGGTAGTCGTCCTTGGAACCACGACCGTAGGAGTCGATCTTGGGAGCCTTGATCACGCTCAACGTGAACACTTTCCCCCAGTTTCGATCTCTGTACCTTGCAATTCTCCGATCGTGCCTCTCAAACTCTGCAGTCGTCTGGAACTCCTCGGAGCTCCTCCACCTTCTCGATGACGATGCCCTAGATGACTCGTCGCTGATGAATTCTTTGTACACCTCCCCAACCGGGGTGTCCTGGTGGAATGCAGCTTTGAACGACCGTTCATCGTTGTCCTCGGCCACGCCTAGTGCGAGATCCCAGATGTTCGCGATTGACCTCAACATATCCGCCCCTTCTATGCAGTACTTGGTTACGTCGAGCAACTCGGGGTTCTTCGCTAGCATCGTTGCCTCACCGCAAAGTTGGTTCAGCGCCGACACGATCTTCTTTCCCTTGCTGCAGAATTCCCTCCATCCAAGCATACATTCGTCGGCAGAAAGCTGTCCGAAAACTTTGCTGATGAACTCTAAGGCAACCCTCATAGACTGCCCTTCGCCTTTCATCATCCCGCGGCCCTTGGCAGAATAGTACGCTGAGTATGCATAAATAGCGGGGACGCCGATGTCCTCGATCCACTTCACGCACATACCCAGGTCGCTGCTCATCTCCATCCTCTTGGGTATCCTCTTGCCTTCCTCGATGGCGTTCTTCACCAAATTTCCCAAGAAGACTGCCGCTTGCCTAGATTTCCCGACAGGCACGCAGAAGAACTCATTCGCATTGACGACAGTCGGATTGGCGGTCATCTTGATGATATTCTCCAGACCCAGGAAAATCCAAAATAAGCAGCTGCAAATGAAGCCACGGAATTGTCCCAATACGATCCCAGCTTCAGATTGAGGTGACAAACTCGTCCAGCTCCTCCTTGAAGCTTGGGGTTCGGGACTGACCCAGCTCCCCGTATGCACCAGAGGTTCGGGACTGACCCAGCACCTCGGTTGTGCAGTTGGGGTGGTGCAGATTTCGCTCGCAGTAGCTTGGTGCTTCCGCGATCTCCTTCGCGTAATGCAAGCAAGAGCGAGTTTCAACGGTGCCGGTTTGAGGCACCTTGCTCGAGCACGAAAACGGCGAAGGATCACACCCACAATTATTGACGTGTACAACTGGGTTTCTTTGGTTTCACGACCAGCACAAGGTCCATGCTCATGGTTTCCATTGCATTTCTTAGACAACGAGCCACCAAGTTCAAAGTTCCATGAGACAACTCTCCATGGTTTCTTGATTGGCAGGGGTTTCTTTGCATATCTTTGTTTCAAGCCATAGCGACACCCATCAAACTCGTGACTAGTCCCATCATGCACAACCTCATGCAGTCTCTCATCTTTCCAATAATCACAACTTCCAGGCAACTCAAACAAAATCGCGGCTCGTTTTGTCATGGCATGCCGTTTTATCTCAACGAACCGTTCAAACACTCTCCAAAATTCTCTTTGTTTGGCCTCGATTTTCTCTGCGGTGTCAATTCCGCGAGTCTTGTTGAGGCGTGCCCATGATGATCCCCCCGTGCAAGGCCCGGCGAAGAACAACAAATCGGAAGGGTTGGTAAGCACATGTCTGGCGATTCTCCCCCCGTACTCGCTCAGTAAGTCATCAACCAGAGTTATGGTGACAACCTGCGGCCCGTCATGGCGGGCAAGAGCAGTGAACCAGTTACGTGGTTCGGAACATGCCATCAGCACGATGGGCCGAGCCACGTCAACACTGTAAAGAGTGACGACTGTGCGAGTTCTCATACCAGGAAGCGAGACATGAACAGGAGCGCGAAGCACACCACCGTCGTGTTCGACCATCGCGAGTTCAATACCCGGCGCTAACTGTGGCTTGTGCTTCACCGCAATGCGATACGGAACAAAACAACGACCAGGGACAAGCTGCTCGTGATTGATATGCAGACAACGCATGAGCATTTTCAATCGGAGCAACGTTTCCAAAGCAAGGTCGTTAACACACTTCAACTCTATGCGCTCGTTCGACAGTTCTTCAACAAATGCAGCCAGCACGGACTGCATGTCAACATCCCCGGACCCGACGTGAATTGGTCGTGGTCGTGGAGACCGTTCCCGTGCCGGTGCAGCGACCGGTACGGGATGAAACTGCCAAACTGCGCGTTCAACCCAACCATCAATTCGCACACCTTGTAGCCCCGGGTCAACTCTATCCTCAACTTTGAGCCATGACCCATTCTTCAGAAACCAAGTGGAACGAAGCCACTTGCTCCCAAACGGTGTCATAACCGCGAGTGGAGTTTTCACACGCATCAATCTGGGTCCCTTGGCAACAACAACCGGATCATGTCCTTCATGCTCATGCAATCCCTCTTTGGATGTTAATCCAGACCACCATAGGTCCGGGGGCATGATCGGAATGTGTGTGTACGGAAATGTTGGAACTCCGTCAACTGTCCCCGAAGCGGTCTGCATGGTCCCCTTGATGGGATCACACGTAGGTGTGAGCGCCTTGAGGGTATCCGGGTCAGACAGCAAGCTCGGGTCAAGTAGACCAATCTGCAAACATGCATGTTTCCATTTGCGCCCATCATTGAACGCCTTGGTGTAGATGTCGGCCGCCATCCTGTCGGTGACCTCATACGCCAAGTACATGTAATCACGTGTGAACATCTCATGCATCCACGAAATGCTAACACCATGGCTTCTCTCAAGGTGGCGCATCGTGGGGTTCCTCCCCGATCGCACGACACCGATCATAGCCTTATTATCGTCATAGAACACAAAGTTCGGTGACTTCTTGAGAATCCGCTCTACCAGCTTGAGAGCGGGCATACCCATCGATCTCATGGCAACATCGGCCGCAACAATCTCGGCCTCGGGAGTGGAGTGACTCACACAACCCTGTCTTTTAGAGCTGCCAGACAACGGAAACCGGGTATTAGGCCCTTGTATATTCAAGTGTCCACCGGAGGTGGAACGCAGCGAGTCAATGCATCCCGCAAAGTCAGCGTCCGCATACAAGGCCAAGTGCACATCGTCCATAGGGTCTCCAACCCAACCGACCATGCGCCAATGTTTGGTATGATGCACATAGCACATCAAGTGATGCAAACCCCGATCATCGGAGTCAGTCCACCTATGCACGTTCCGTGCTAGGCGATTCACTTGCCGCAACAAATCGAAGCGAGCAATCCGCGCACCGTACAGCAACTTCATCAGTACGCTAGCGGCATGCGGAGCAAGGTGTCCACGCACGGGCTCCTTCATGGCCAACTCAGGAGTCCCTCCCCGTTGGTCCGGCACTGTGGCAGAACCGTCGGTGGGCACAAGATTGTTACACCAATTGCACACGACTGACGGCCCCTCTCTGGCAGGCTTCCGTGAGACGTGATTCTTTGTTTCTTCATGCAACTCAGGGGTGACAACCTTATTCAACTTCACGTCGCCCGCCACTTCAAGATAGCGGTCGACACAGGAACGTAGGAACTGTTCCATGTCATAGGTCACCGTTGTTACTCGGTGTCCGTTCCCGAGAGTGACGTTTTCCTTGCTTTGATTGCAACCAAGGTACATGTCAAGTCCAGTCTCGGGCTCAATCTTCAAACGTGTACGCAACATGCTCCACCCTTGGGCAAGGTTCTTCTGCGGCCCTGCCATTTTGAAGTCGTCGACATACACAACCAGAACAAGCTGGAGCTTTTCCTGAATGTACACTGAAGGCCATTCTTCGCCGATGGGCTCAAAACCAACGGCACGCACCGATCATCGCAGTGCTGCTCCCAAAATGTTCCCGCATCTGGGTGTCCGTACAGCGCCTTCCTCAACGGGACGACTGGTCTTCTGTACTTATCCCATTTGCATTCACTTGGCACAGCCTCCGGTGGCAATTCAATCCAACACGGCGTGCCTCTCAAGTGGCCTGTATGTACGCCTGAACAGCGTCGGCCATCTGCACGTCCCAGCCATCATGACAACCCAGAAAATCCGCCCAACGCGAGGCTTCAAATGAAGCAGGAGAGTTCCCCAAATCCTGAAACATCGCAGCCTCAAAGCTTTGGTTCTTCACTTGGTTCCCCAGCAACACGCCTCTACCCTTGAACTTCCTCTTAGGATCACCAACAGGCAACTGTGAGTGCTTTTCAACGCAAATGCCATGTGCGCGAGCCATGTGTATTTCCTCCCCCTTCGCTTTTGCTTCTCTGGCTACAGCGTCATATTCACGCACCGCGCCAAGATCGAAGACCCCCTGGTCGATTAATCCCGACCACTCTTTCTTCATTGATGCCAATGCATCAGGGTTGGTCAACATCTCTTTCCGGCCTACCGGCCTGGATACTAAAGCGTCGAAGAATCGTACAACTTTCACAGCTTCTCTCTGTGCTGTATTCGCTCAGAAGTCACGCACGGCATCGATGGGTACTTTTTGGCTTCACCGTCCTTCGCCTATCGCAGGCATTGCGAGTGGCACTTTTCCAGAAACTACCTCAGCAGACTCCTCCCATTCATACCAGGTGAGGTCCGTCGATTCGTCGACCGATGGATCCGTCCCCGATGCTGTCTCAGCTTCGTCTTTATGACTCTCCATGACTGATGCAACCGCCTTCGTCCAGTTTGGAGTCGACTTTGATCGCTCCTCAGACTTGAACTTCCAGGCATAAATTACCACCAGACACTCAAATTCTTTCTCAAGCTGAACGTTTCGTCTCATGACGTCTTGGGACTGTTTGGAATCCATGAGAACAACCACCCCGTCGACAGGATTAACAACAATCCTGACCCATTCAAGCTCAGCCAAGTGCTTCCCATCCATTGGGTTCTTGATCTTTGATATGTTCTTCCGCAATCCCCAATTGTACTGCCATTCTACTCCACCCCAGCGGTTCCGAAGCATCGCTCGAATTCTCTTACCACCGGGCATCTGTAATGTCCGTGCCTCTGCCGGCGCGGAAATTTCAGACTCTTTACTCTTGGGATCTTCCTCTTTCCTTTTGCCACCGCCCTTCACTTCGGCCTTCTCTTCCTTGGTGTAATATTTACTCATCATCTTCCATTCTTCAGGAGTGAACTCTGGAGGTCTCGATGTCTTCATTAGCCTGAATCCGTCCTTCCCGACAGGATACGGTCTCCCGGCCTTGTCGATCTTAACCTCCTTGCCATCGTCGTTGACGTACGTGATACCATCCCCGGGTAGCCCAACTGACACGTGTGGAAGGTCGGACTTCGCAACCTTCTCATCGCCCTTAGAGTGTCCATCTCCTTTCCCTTTTGAGGAGCTCGGTCTAGCATCTTCTTCTCCTGCATGATCCCCCCGATCTCCGGCGATTACCTCCGGGCCATCGTCGAGCAGTAGACCAGCGATCTGATCGACCTCATCGTCAAGCAGTCGCTTCTCGTCACTCTGCAGCAATTCAGGCTCGTAGTCCTCATCCTCGATCAGGCGGTCACGTGCATCCAGACCGATTGCATCGATAGACATCTCTATTCCTTCCAAAGTCTCGTTGGCAACCTTGTACTTCTGTTGTATTGGGAATGTCAGAGGAGATTTCAGAATCATCCTCTCCGTCTGATGTGGCATTCTCAACCGAGGTGGAACCTTTGCCTTCTTGATGTTCAGCTCTGCACCCGCAAATGCAGTAAGTGCCCAAGCACGATACTTGTTTGCCCAATGCATACCGGTGCTCAACACGTATCCAGCAAATATACCAGTTTCCCCTCTCGGCTCGAACTTCTCCCTCTTCCCCCCTCGTGCTTCACTCGGCTTGAAGTCCACTAGCGCACCAAAAGGTATCTTCTCGCCCTTGAACTCCTCGCCATGCAGCCTCATCCATGCACTCGATCCGTTCACCTCTTCGATGTTCATGAGATGGCACAGAGTGGTGATGGCCTGCACCCAATAACACGTGGGTAGACCGGCATGTACTAGACAAGCCGAAGTCTGGTCAATGATGAATTGATTTGTTCTTTCAGCAAGGGAATTGTTCTGCGGCCGTCCAGGCAGCGATAGGTCGTGGTTCAGCTTCAGCTCCACGCACGCATTGATCAGTTCCGGGCCGTCATCCGAATATACCTGCTTGATTTTCCTCCTCCCGCAGAAGTGCTTGATAGCCCTGACGACTGAGTCAGTGTCTCTTCTCGCGGTGGGATAAGCCATGATAATTCCGGTATATATGTCCCGGATGATGAGCGCATACCTGCCTTCCACTTCATGATCTCCTGATGCCGTCACAAAGTCGAACGTCACCAGGTCACCGAACGTCTTCACTTCTCTTTTGAATGCTCCCGTTCGTGATCTGAAGTGTCTCATCTTTGCCTTGACGCATGATTCGCAGAAGGGATTTCGGTATCTGTGTGTAAGCAAATGAGCTATGGAATTGGCGTCCTTCTTGAGGACTCCCACTTTCCTCTTTATTGATGATCCTTCGTACACGTCTACTTCGATTCCGGCATCTGGATCATCTTCATCAACCTCTTCCTCGTGAGCTTCGGCATCACCATGTCGATGCGGGACTGACCCAACATCTACAGGTATTTCCTCAGCCACGGGAGGCGGACGTACCGGACCGGCTCCTCCGGGTGGCCCGAAGTCGAATGCCCCGTCGTGGTGTTCGCCCTCGGCCTCTGCGGACTCACCGACAGCGGCGGGTGTGACGTCGTTCTCATCGTCACCTCCCTGATCTGCCTCGTCGTTCGTTACCATCGCCAATACTTCCGAAAAGTGCTCCTTGAGGTCGTCTATCGTAGGGCGATGCCTGTTACTCCGAAGCTTACCATCACTCACTAGGTACGGGATGTCGTCCTTGACCTGCAAGTGCACGAATCCCTGCTTTGGCGTAACCATGAAAGGTAGTTTACCAGGCATCCAGTGAAATGCATAACCCATCTTCATGCATCTCCTCCCCACTGACAATACCGTGGGTGTCTCATCCAATACATGCGGCTCGACAGTCTCGTCCAACTCGTCCACGACTATCTTGGCCACATCAGATGTGGAAGTGGAAACCATTCGCGGTCTGGAACACGATCTCGTCGTCATCTTTCACGATGTCGACACCCAGGCTCTTCGCCTTGGCTCTTCCAATGAGATCATGACCACATCCGGTGTCCATCAACCATTTCACCCGTTTGCTGATGCACGTTGACATGGCGAAAACGTTCTTCGGCATACCATGCTGCTTCTTCCAGTCGACAGCCGATTCCTTGATCTCGTCCTTGTTCCGATCATACTCGAACATTATGCTGCTCTCCTTGGTCACCGGGAAGTAGTGCTTCTTATATACATCATCCACCACTTCTCTCAGTATCTTCGCACGTATCAATGATCGTTGGACTTGGTAGGCTGATAATTCACGATGATCACTGCTTTTGAACTTCTTCTCGTCGACGTACACGTACTGATAAGGCTCATTCTCATTGTCCTCATAACCGTACCATTCCCCTTTTCGTTCCCATTGCCTTCTCTCGTCTTCGAGGTAGGTGATCTCCCCATTCTCGTCGACGTCGAGCACTTCCTTGAACCACACCATTTTCTCGGGGATCTCGGACTCGCCAGACCATCTCGATGATTCGCTCATCGCGTCGTCATCGTGCTCGTGGTAGACAGTCTCGGCTTCATCCGGTTCGACCTGATCAACGTCCTTCTTGAAGCTTACCTTCCCTGCAGGAGCCGATTGCTTCAGGACTATCGCGGGCATTGCGATGGCCCTCCTTGCAATGGCTGGCGCTGCGGCTTTGGCGGCAGCCTTCGACTTGGCTTGCGCCTTGTCATTTGACGTTGCTGGAGCTGAATTGTTCTTGATGAGCTCATGCCTATACTTGCAAGCGCTTCCCTTATCGCACTTCCCCTTCTGAAACGCGAAGCATGCCCCCTCATCTCTCTTTGGTGACGATGATCTGGACTTGGATTTGCCCTTTCCTTTCCCCTTGGACATACTCTCCAACTTATGCTCCGTCTTCTTGCTGTGGGAAAAAGTGCATTCATTTCCTTTCACGCACCCCTTCGCCGATTTGAAGTGGTACCAGCAGGGGTTATCCTTGCCTCCGCCCGGACTCTTGCCTCTGTCACTGGCACCGTCGGACTTGCCGTTCTTGCCAGCGTGGCCCTTTGCCTTGGCTTTTGGGAGCACAGGAGCGGCATCAGGTCCACCGGGTTTCCCCTTTCTGCCCTTGCCACCCTGGTTCTCCTGTTTGCCAGTTGCTGGAGCCGCATCCTTCCCGCCTGACTTCATCATCGACTTGACCGATTTCTCCTTCATGTCGAGCATCAGGTCTTCCCGATCTGCCTTGATCTGATAGTCGATCAACGCCAATAAGAATTCATACGTCTTCTGAGGATGCTTGTCCGGTAGCCTATGGTAGGCATTGAGGCCGAACTCCATCTTCTTGCTCCCTTTGATCTTCCTGTAAAGGATGTCTCTGAGAGCCAGCTTACTGGGTCTGTCCTCGCTCCTCATCTTCAGCAGCAAATCATACCATTTGTTCCTGAACATGACCAAGTTCTTGTCGCCAGGAAAGTCAAGGTTGAATAGATGCTCGATGTGGTAGACAAGATCCGTTCTATCGGAAGTTCTGAATGATTGCATAACTAGTGCCACCAACTCTCGTCCCTTCACGATCACCCCTTGTTGATGTCGTAGTTCAGAGTGTCGTGTAGCATCGAGGTATACGTCCTTGGCTTCGTCAGGTGCTTGTTTCAGCATGTTCTGCATGCCCATGGCCATCTTAATATCTATCGTAGCAAATCTGTCGCCACCTGAATCGCTAAGCAAATCCAGGTCTGGGTTCAACCCAAGAGCCTGCTCCAGCCATTTCGTCCATGCGTCGGTATCTGGATCCGCACATGCGCTCAGAACATTCATCAGCAGTTGCATCTTCCAGGTGTCAAGTTGATGGATCTTTGGCCAGGCCGGAATAGATACTCTCTCGGCCTCTTTCCTCGAGATTCTCGGTCGATCATTCTTGATCTCTCGGTTATCTCTCGATCTCCTTCGTCTCCTCCGTGTCCGATCGTCTTCTTCCTCTTCTTCTTCCTCGTCTTCCTCTCCTTCGTCGTCGTCATCCTCATCCTCATCATCGGGTGGATCATCCGGAGGTCCTCCTCCGCCACCAGCGAGGCTCAACTGACGTCGACCCGCTCCCTGCCCATTCCCATTGGGCGGGAATCCACCGTAATCCAATGGGGGCGTAGTACCGTTGTTTCCCCCCCCATCACCACCACCAGTCGTAGTAGTGGATTGTGGGACATGCCCAACAACCCCTTGCATCTGGGATAGGTGTACATCGATCATTGGATCACCGAAAGACGGAAAGAGGATCGAACCTGGCATCAGCGACGAATTAGGGATTTGATTTGAAGACGATGACGGGACTGACCCAGCCACCTTCTTGTCTATCCTATTTGAATTAGCCTGGGTTCCTCCCTCAGCGCGTTTCACTACTGCTCGTTCACGATGTCCATCTTTGCTGCTGGAGGCTTCCTGTGTCTCCAGCTTCTTGTGTGCACGTAGTTCCTCGTTGTCAGCATCGAGTTGGCGTACAAAACTCTCTTCTTGCTTGAGCGTCGCCTCTCTTTCCTTCAGTTGTCCCTGAAGCTCATGCATCTCCTCGAGGTACTCATCGTACATTCCTTTAGCTGTCAATCTCCAGTACTCAGCCTCCTTCGACTTCTCGTCCATCGTGCACCGTTCCTCTTGTTTCTCTTCTTTGACCTGGGCTAACTCCAAGATCGCATCTTGACGATGACCACCTTCGACAGCAATCATCTGGTCTTTCATCGACACGTCGGACTCATACTGTTTGACTATCTCTTCCTTTTCGCGAAGCAAGCAATCTGCTCTCTTCGATTCCTGTTCCGCAAATACTGTAACGTCATTCAGCCTCGCCATCAGCTGTTCCCTGGAGTCCTCCAAAGAGTACGTCTCGGGGCGCTTGACGAGTGCATGCTCCAACTGTGATTTCAGACTTTGGACCATCTCCTCCTCGTTGAACTTCTCGATAGATGTAGAAGATTCTATGCCTCTGATCTGTTGCTGATAAACTGATATCTGTTGTGAAGCCTCACGGTGTATCTGATTTGCACGTATAGCTGATTCCTGCGCGGCCGACTTCTCGCTTGCCATGTAGGATTTCATCAATGCAATCTCCCGCTTCTGCTCCATGATAGTTCCTTCAGCTTGTCTCATCTGTTGCATTATAATATTCGACTCCATGTCTTTCTTCTCCCCGTACTGAAATGCGTTCATTTCCACCTTGCGCATCTGTTGGGCTTCTTCCTCAAACTTGCGCCATGCCTCAGCCATGTGGTGTTGGTGGTGACTCACTAGATGTCCCGACTGCTTGCTGGCAATCTCGCATCGTCTTTCCAGCTCCTGGATCCGGATGGTGCTTCCATAGTCTTCTTGGTTAAGATTCGCCATTGCTGCCGACATTTCATCAAGTGTCTTTTGATATTCCCCGATCTCCACCTCCATCTTATTCTTCTCTTTGATCACGGCGCGAAAATCTGCACTGGTGGGTGATTTTGACCTCCCACCCTTCGACGTCGATCTCACGCCCTTCTGCGACGTCCGTGGTGTCGCAGGCGAAGATGATGATCTTCTCGGTGGGGATTCTCTTTTCTTCGACTCCTGATGAACATCGATCTGCTTCCATGATCTTGTGGGAGTAGATATGTCGCTGAATAGCGCGGAACCTCCGCTCCCAGGTTCATCCTGTGAATCTGCAACCATATCCATCACCGCAGGAAGAGCCATCAATCCATTGGATCCCTCTGAGCTGCTGTTCCCAAAAGTTGCAGTACTTGGGCTCGCCGAAGACGCCATTGTACTGTGTAGGTTATCGTTCCTTTATTGTCCCTGTACCCGCAATAAACCAGCTGTCTCCCAGTCCAGTGTAGAGCTTGTAGTTACGGCTGATAACCTGTCAAGAGACGGCAAGGTGACGTCCCGTGGGACGCTATGCACCGAACCCTCAAGCTGTAATACCAACCACGTAGAAAGGTGTATACGGACGATGCCGTTATAGCCGAACCCGTGTAAACGTTGTAAGGGAGAAGGAATGATAGTTACAACAGTGGTTCTGACAAATGCAGCGCAAGCAAAGAGTTTTCGCTCTCAATGCCGATCACGTATGTATGCAGTCACACATCAGATTTTGAACCTCAATTGTGTCTTGAGCCAAATGGCGATCAATGGAACTTGGGAAGCAACACCAACAAGGACCTCAGAACAGCTACCCAATTTCGGCACGGGGCCTAGAGGGTTTTAACACCGTCCAAGATCACGAGATTGTACGTCGCCCTCCTGGCCAGCTCGCTCTCCGCCCCACCTCGCCGCAACCAGCTCGGCAGACCTCGCAGAATCAAGCAAGTTACCCGACCACTCGGGCATGTTGCTCAGCTTCCTCGTCAGCTCATCTATCGACGCCGTCAGGTCCTCAGTCGTCACGTTGTGAGGATCGACTGCCGCCCTGTCCTCCTGACCAATGTCAGGAAGCCTTGCATCCCCGCGGATAGCCTCCATTGATCGCCGCCTCGGTCGACAAGGGCTTCTCCATGTCGATAGGAGTGTTCTTGGGAAGGAGCCTCTTGTCATCTCCCTCTCCACTGTACTCGTACCTGGGCGCAGTTTTTCGGTATTCCTCAAACTGCATCCTATTCGGGCTCACTTGCCCAGCCTCATTATCCCGAGGCTTGGGTTCACACATCCCAGATTTGAACATCCCAGAGTAACCTCTCTTGGAAACGCCCTTGTCCTTCTTCTCCTCCGCCATGGATAGTTTCCCTATGTCAGGAAGTGTCTCGTCCTCACCCTTTCCTGACCCGGCACCCCTGGCTTTAGGGGAACAGCAATCCATCAGGCTCATCCTCGAACCATGACTTCCCGAATGGGTTGCCATCCCTCCCAAGGATCTGCTCCCTATCGGCAGTAAATCCCGAATGAGACAACGCCGAAACATGGGAAAGCATAATTTCAGCTGCTGATTGCGCGAACGTATCGGGCATCTGCTCCCTTGTCGGGATAGTCCGCAACTCGGAACATAGGCATTCGCCATGCGCGCCCAAGGGCGCAGTCCACGTGCGATGCGATCGTGGTGATCGTCGCCACCAGCAGATGCGAAGATGCCACCTCCGGCACCCAGGTCGGATCATCCAAAGGGATGCACTGACCTGTTTGCGCGTTCAGCAAGGTGGCCCTCACTCCTGGTGCCCGAAGACAGTCGTACGCCTTGCGGTTCGGGTCACTAACGACACCAAGAACCATGTAGTCATCCCGATCAGGCATATCTGCCCAATCTCCCGGGGGCACCCTCCCATCGTGATACTTCGCCTGAATGTCTTGCCTCATCCCTAACGGGATGTTGGCAGCCTCAGTTGCCATCTTCTTCATGTGATCAGCCCATGGCGCCGCGAGGGTTGATGTACTCTTGATCAATCCTTCCAGCGGCCCGGGAAGCATCAAGGGCCCCGTACATGAAATCATTGTGCACGGCTCGCTCCAACACCGCGCTCCACTCGCTATCGCGAGTGGGGAACATGATGTGCGCAGTCTCATTCGCTTTCCTCCACTCTTCGGCGGTAACCCGCTCCCGAGTGATCGCCTTATTTCGGATCACCGCGTAGATGAAAGGCTCACCTGCCTCTCTCGCCAGGACATGCTGGACGATGAACCTCCTATTTGATCTGTGCTCCGCCGGCCTCGCAGATGTCCGCGAACCTCTCGAAGCAATGTAGGAGCTTGACTCCTGAAAACGCCTAACCTCCGCGGGTTTCAGCTCCGGCGCCTCCCCCGGGTGCTCCGGGTAGGGCGTGTTCGCATAATTGTGCATGCCCCCTCGAGACTCCTGAGTTGATGTTCCCTTCGGGGTCGCCGCGGTATCCCGCAAATCCCCAGCATCGTCCGTGTACTTGGCTTCTCATCCTTCTCCTGAGTGTCAATCTGGTTCTTGGCGCTGCGGTCCTCCCTAACGGGAGATGCCGCTCGCTTGGCTGCGGGCGATTCCACGGTAGGTCGACTCGCTGCTGCAGCGGCCTGAGGTACCTTAGCCTCCCTATCGGGAGCATTCCCTTTCCCCTCGACAGGAACCTCCTCCACCGGCTTCATTTCCCGGTGAACTCCAGCAACTCAGGTTGGGCCTTCACCGCCATTGAAGGTATCCGTCGGAAGATTGACCCCTCCCCTATCGGGAAGGAGGTCATCAACATCAGCAGAAACTCCATCACCTACGTTTTCCTCCTCAATCGTCGCCCTGGGCGTCCGAAGGCTCGAAGTCCACCGGTTCCCAGCTTCTGTCGCAGGAGAGATACCCTCGGATTCCGAGGAGCTTCGTGACTAACGCCTTAGGAGGGGCTTTTGGGAAGGTGGCCGGGCTCTCCTCTTGGTGACCCACGCCCAATGATGACCCACCAGGGGCTCCGCCTATCGGCGGACCTCCCTGTCCAGCACTCGTCATCTCGGCATCCTCGGACTCCGACATTGAGCTAGCATCACCCATCTTCGAAGAAGTATTCTCCTTCAACTGCTGCAGGATGAAGTCCCTGATCTTCAACCCGACTTCGCCAGGCCATTCGGTCCTGGTCAGGGAGAAGAAGTCCGGGACCGCCGCGAGGTATGCAGGCACCATCCATGCCCTCTGGACTGGCTTGTTCCTGCCGTAGTTGTCCACCTCACACCCCCACGACACAGCGTCAGCGGAGACCACTGGGATCAGGTTCGTGCGAATCGTGTTCACCTTCAACTGGATCTCCTTCTGCATGTGAACCCCTTGGTCACCCTCTCGATCTAACGATCTCCCGGGACCGCACACCATGACCTTCACCTTGTCACTGAGCGAAACCAGCGACTCCAGGTCCTTGTTCCAGACGGTCGCAGCGTCGCTCCTCACCCTCCATGCATTCTTCTCCCATCGGTACAGGTAGGAGCCACGAAAGCCGAAAACGTATAGGTCGGACTTTGCCGCATTCGCGTTTCCGTGCTTCTGGACGCACTCGTCCGTCCGTCTGTCCATCAGCTCGTAGGCCTTGGTGATCATCATCCGAAGTGACGTTTCCTCATTATCACGAGTACTGGCAGTTCTTGAACGGCCGGTTGTCCGGGGAACCCCTCAACCTGTCGTTCTTCGTCCTGCACGTGAGGATACTTTCCGCCAACGCGATCGGATCCAACCCCTTCTTACTCTTCTGGGAGACAGTGTCTGATCCAGCAAGTAGAAAACGGTCGCGTCCGGAGTCGCGGACTCCTCCTTGTACACTGGAGGACCGTATCCGGCAGATACAGCCGCCGCTATTCTCAACGCGGCGCCCGTCCCACTGGCCGCAAGGCATCTGAGCAAGACGGAGCCACGGCCCATCTCGCTCAGCACAATGGAGGGGTAGATGGGGAGCATCATGTCCGTTAACACGGCAGTTGCCCATACATCCCAAAGCCTTTCCATCTGAGCGGGATCAACAGCCACCCGGAGTATCCTCCCCTCGGCAGATCCATGGATCAAGGAACAACCTTCTTGTTCCTAATCAGGCGCATTATCTTCCTGGCCTGCTCGAAGCAGTCCAGCTCTTTTGGAACGATCGCTCCCCGACCAATGGCCTTCGCCTCCTCTCCGGCCTCGGTGAAGTACCCTTTTGTCAAGGTGATGTCAAACGTTTCGCCTTGGATTGCTTCACACATGTTCGACTTCGGCACGATCTTAGCGAAGAGCATTCCGCCGTCCGCCTGAGCTGCCTGAGGTGTCCCTGGAGCAGCGCGCAAGTTCTCCTCTTCTACTGAAAGACCTATCGGTCCCAGATCACGACTAGCTGTGAAGAACAGGATCGCTGTAGGCGGTGGAGTCATCGACCCTGACTACGATGGTGAAGTCAAGGTCATCCTCTTCAATCATGGGGATGAAGATTTCATTGTAAAACCTGGGGACCGCATCGCGCAGATTGTGCTGGAGCGTGTCATGCTCATTGATGCATCGATCGTTCCCAGGAAGGTCAGACGGAGAACCGATAGGGGATTCGCTGGCTTCGGAAGCACAGGTATAGCTGCTGCCGCTCCTACGATAGGATCTGATGGAAAGAGTTTCGAGTTCTCTATGCCCAGAAGGGAGATATCCCTCTCGCATCGACCGAAGAACTCAGGTGCCTTCCCTCCATTGTACGCTTGTGTCGCTAGACCCGTCAACAAGAAGGAGCAGGCTGGAGATGCCAAGGCAAAGGCTGCTCTACAGAAGGAGTGGGACAAGTTGACTTCGCAGAGGGGAGAAGATCCATGTTGGTAGAATTTTCGACATCTGCGTTGAAAAGAATCACGAGCTTCCTGAAGACGATCCGAATCGCAAGTATAAGGGGCGAGTCGTCTTTGAGGGATGCTTTGTCCGTGATGAGGTCGGGCACTGGGCCTTGTTCTCTGAAAACACCTCCTGCCCCGCCACTATGGCAGCGGGAAAGATGGGTGGTGCTCACGGGCTACTTCCCGGGAATCTTCTGGAAGTGAGTGATGGGGAATCGGCGTACACTCAGGCTCGCCTGAAGGGAAAGAAGACCTGGGTGAGGATTCCTCGTGACGAGTGGCCTCCTGAGTGGTTTGACAGTAGTGGGAATCCCAAGTACAAGGATCCAGTCGTTGTCCTCGTGCTTGCATTATACGGACATCCTGACGCTGGTACCTTTTGGGAGCAGCACTGCGAGGCTATGCTGAAGAAGGTCGGTTGCGTCAAAGTGAAGGTGTTTAGGCACGAAGAGCTTGACCTTTTCCTTGTCGTATACGTGGATGACTTCAAGATGAGTGGGCCGGCTAAGAATATCGCAGCCGGATGGGCCCTGATCTCGAAGGTCATCAAGATGGAGGAACCAAGACAGCTCAAGAGATATCTTGGCTGCGAGCATGAGTTCACACAGCAACTGGTCAAGGGTCATTTTGATCCAAGGCTGGCGTGGACGGTGGGCAATCCTCCTGATAAGGAACAGCCCGACTTGAGGTTCGGTCCGGAGGGGTTTGACAAGCTCTTCAACCAGGCGATGGACGTGGAGACCCTCAACGCACAGCCTGGATGCCTCGGTAACGATGCGGCGGCAGTGCTGATGAAGGTTCTCTACGGAGCTAGGATGGGCAGGTACGACCTTGTTCGTCCTGTGCAGGCGTTTACCAGCCGGGTCACGAAGTGGAATCATCTGTGCGACCGCAAGCTCCATAGGCTAATTTCGTATGTGAACTCTACGCTTGACCTCCATTTGTACGGTTGGGTGGGCGATAGCCCAGAGTTGATTGAGTTAGTCGCTTACTGTGATGCGGATCTGGCTGGGGATCGTACCGATTCCAAAAGCACGTCGGGAGTGCTCATTTGCCTTGTGGTCCCAGGACCTACATGCCCATCACTGGAGTAAGTAAGAAACAGACTTCTGTTTCGAAGTCAACTCCCGAAGCGGAGATTGTTGCCCTTGACCACGGAGTGTCTAAGGAGGGAATGGCGTTAGCCACCCTCTGGCAGCACGCCATTGGGAAAGGAAAGGAGACCCAGCCGATCATTATCAACGCGCTGGAGGACAACGAATTGGCTTGCCGAATCGTTGTAACTGGGAATAATCCCAACATGCGCTATATGTCAAGGACACAGCGCATTGACATCTCTTGGCTTAACGAGCGTTTCAATGATGGTATTTTTCGATTCGTTGCATGCCCGTCTCACTATCAAGGCGCAGACATTTTTACCAAGCCCTGCATCGACAAGGTCGTGTGGAACCGAAATCTGCATACCCTTGGTATGTTCTTGCCGGGATACCTGCAGGAATATTTGGCCCAACCCACCCAACCCTGTCTTAAGCCCCCTGCCGCTCCTGGGCTGCCCCCGCTTGGGGGGGTACGCATGGAATCAGGTGCAACATCCGGTTTCAATCGGCTCAGAGAGAGGTCACTCTCTGAGTACGAGGGAATCGTGATCGACGAGGAAAAAGGAGGGAAAAGATGTGAGAAAACCATTGTCGCGGATCAGGCGTTAGCCAATGTTTTCGCGTTTAGTGAGTTTTGCAGGGTGGTCACGCTTCAGGTTGCTCCTGGATACAGGAATCACATTGTTCGCACTGGTAGGGTTGAAGGCGATAGCCTTTGTTACGTTGCGCTTGCACTCAATGATCTTGCACCCGATAGGGTTGATTCCAGGACTGGGTAGTGGGGACAGACCAGAAAGCTTAGGGATAGGACCGAGAATGCCGTTAGGCAAAGGTTCAATATTGCTTGTGACGCTCGGACAGGATGCACTCCCGTCATTCTCTACCGACCCCAATGTAATGTTTTGAGGGAAGGTGAGGTTGAAGGGATTGCTGTTGCGCATGGATTTGACTGCAGGTCTGTTTGCGCATGTCAGTGTGGCCTCAAGGGACATGGTGTTATCTTCAGGTGTTTCTCTTCTAAGTCTTCCATTTCGATGTGGAACGCTTGTAAGATGCGAGGAGGGGATACCCTCTCTCCGCACGACCGGTCGCTTGCCGCTAGGAAGTGGTTGAATAACTTCGTTGCCGCGTAGCCTCTGGCTTGAACAAGCTGGCTCACACGCGGGAAACCGCACCACATTCACAGGCTGCTCAGGATGCAGACAGCTCAGAATGCAAGGATGAAGCAGATATGCTTTTCACTAAGGTGTATCTTCTGGATTTGACGGACAGATTTGATTGATTGTTTACTTGTTTGTTTCGGTTTTGAGGGAGAGGGTCTCTGGCCGATAGGCTGAGCCTTCTGGGTCACCTAGGAATTCTGGCCGATAGGCTGGGTTCCTGGATCGCCCGCGCCCGCGCGCTCTTGGGGTTCCGTGGCCGGTGGCCCGAACCTGCCGACGCATGGCGACCGCTGATGGGATGGGCATGGGGCGCTGCATGGGGACGCCCCCGCGGCCGTCCTGGGACTTGGCGATGGGGCTGAACATGAACAAGCCAAAGGCTGTAGCTGCATCTGCTTGCGGGATACTGCGAGTGGACGGTAAAGGGTTTCAAGGGGAAAGAGCCGAGACTCACTTCGATCGACCCAGATATGGAGAAGGTCGACCAACTGATCCAGGATGATCCTGCGGGAAGGTTCGAGGAGCTGGTTGGCAGAGTGTCACACATCAGCAAGGAAAAGCTCGACAAGTCCCGTGGCCAGATCATGAGAAGGTGACTCTCTACCGGATGATCAGGACAGCCGCGATAGTGGCGGAAATGAAGCACCAGGGAGTGGAGGTCACGGAGATGAACGCCGTGCACTTGGCGGCCATCTTGTGCGCCGCGGTTCCGACGGATCCTGCTTTCCTGGTTCCCTACCACGACGCCTTCGCGTATGAGGAGTGTGTTGGGACCAGCAGAAATGCTCTACCCCATGGACAATAGTGTAGAGCCGGCCGCTCAACCGTGCGGCGGGATGTGGGTTGGAGACCCAGAATCCTGGCCTGAGTGGAAGGCAGTTCACAATCAAACGAGCTTGGTCCAGACGGTTGCCGACCAAGCAGAGGTGGCGTTTGGGGAGCATCCTCTATATAAGGGGGATGATTTCGGTGACGCAGATCATCACTGGACGGCGATCAGGGCCTGGATAAGTGATAGGCCCAACGCGCTGCTCACCCCTCCGGAGGTGGTTGTTGACGCAATGATGCTGACGGAGGAAAGGAAAAGGGAGGGGATCGTTAGGTGCTCCTCCGGGCGACGATTGTCATCAGTGTGGTCAGTTAAGAAGTTTGCAACGGCCGATAGGCCAGGCGTGCGGGGGTACCTGCACGAAATGGGAAAGATGTCAGGCCTGATCTCATCCGTGGGGGACGCAATCGCATGGGGTCTTTTTCAGGTGTTGCGGATCTCGCCCAAGAACCCGGCAAGTGTTCCTGACGTCGAATTTGGGCCTGACGACGGATGGGCCTTCTTTGACATGCAATAAACTACCGGGATCAGATGGATACCGAGAAGGTCCTCGTTCACGGACTTCGCAGTCTTCGTTGTGGGGCATCCTGGGTGGTATGCAGGTTACTGCGTCCACTGCGAGTGAGGAAGCTGTGGGTGTCTGGACTTCTTTGAAGGCAGTTGAGGCCCTGGGGTGTTGCCCATTGTCGCACTACGGCCAGAACACATGGGCGAGGATCGGGATTTGTATCAAGCAACCTGACGAGACGGAGAACTTGTTTGGGGATCAAACCGCGCTGCGGGGCGTTAAGAGAGGATCTCAGCGAGTGTTTCCGAACGCGAGGCTGGCGATCTGTGGTATCTGCATCAAGCTCGAGCGACCTGCGGCGGATTCCCCGTATGTGGAACTATGCAGGGGGCGATCCTGGCGTACACTCCCGCGGGCATCTCTATCGAGATCCCGGTGCTAACTAAACCTGACCCCCCTGCGGGAATACATACTCCCTCAGAGGCATAGGTGTCCAAGCCCGCACTCCCCGAAGTAGCCCGCGTCGGGATCTTGGCATTTTCGCTGTCAAGACTGACGTACAAGGTATTAGGTTTCTTCTTCCATCGCTGCTCAACCGGATCAACTTCGACCGGCATAGCACTCGCGGCCTTCTTGAACGTGCCGTTTGGATACCAGGCTCCAACGCTTGCCTCACACATTGCACTTGGATAGAGGGCAGTCGTCGGGGTCACCGATCCCTCAATGCGCGCATGAAGGTGACCCTTCTCGCGCTTGCATTTTCGACCCAAGAGTTCCTCAATGAGCTCCTTGGAGGTCGTCGCAACCTTCCACTGCTTCCTGATCGGCACACCGTCCTTGTCTTCCGAAATCACAGCCGTCAAAATCAACGGTCTCGACATCAGGATCAGGAACGGCTGCTTCCATCCAAGGCAGTGTCTAGGCCACTCAAATGCAACCCTGCCCCCCCCTCGCCTAACGGCTCGGGAGGCCCGCAGGAATGCTGCAAACATCACCTGATCTCAGATCATTCAGGTGTGATGCAAACTCGGCACCGTGAAGTGAAAGATTCACATACTGCCATGTACCCCATGGTCCACACGGAGTTGACGCCCAGAGATCGCACCCAGGATTATCCTCGATGATCGCAATGAGCCGACTAATGTCCTTAGCCTTCGTAATGTCAAATGAGCCAATGTGAACGCGAACTGCTTCGCCACCACACTCCATCATCACAGCAGACAGGCGTGAGTCGGGCTCGCAAGCAAACTCAATGAGGAGCTTGCGGCCCGGCGCTGGGGCGGCCGGGTCCCTCTCAGGATGTTCTCGACGCCGTCCTTCCCTCAGGGATAATTCCCGTTTGGCTTGAACGTATATCTCCCGTGACCGGGCAGACATCGGTCTCCAACTATCCGCATGAATAGAGTTGGGCTTTCCGGTGCCGGTGTATGGCCGCTCCTATCGGCGGATTGGTCATAGTCGATCCTATCTCCGTGCAGCTTGTGACCCTTCTTTGAGTCTCCGGCAGGCTTCGTTTCTTCTTCCTTCGGCCTGAACCTACCGTGGGGAGCGCATGCCTTGTCAAAGAGGATGGTCACACCTGTCCAAAATCCACGCGTAAAATGTCGATGGGTGGGGGCGTCATGATGGCGATCGTCCCTTACCCAATTACCAACGGCATTGAGTCCCCGCATGTGAGTGACCCTAACGGTGTCAAGCTCCTCATGCGAAGGACCACCTGGGGGAAGGTTCTCATTTGTCGTCCCGAAGAACTTCTTCCGCACTTCGATGTGGATGCGATACCAAGCACGGTCCTCGTCGTGCCGCTCCCAGTAATCTGAGACGCATGCGTCCTCCTTGGACAGCCTGGTTCCGAATGGTTCCGTCGGACTTGGAAGAGCTATCGCCCCCTTCGTCCTGCTGGTCATCATCATCATTGTCATCAGGGTCATCAAGCCGACCTTCATCAAAGTCAAATTCATCCCTGACTTTCTTGGCCCTTCGGTCAGCTAACGCCTCCCGAATGGTCAGAGTCCTAGCATCGTAGGATGCCAACATTGGGAACACGGGTTCTTCCAGATGCGCTTGACCTGGTGAATACTTGGCTTCCTGAGGCCTCTTTGGATGTGCTTCCACAACCCCCCTGGCTCTAAGCGATAGCCCAAGAACAGGCCTGGTTTGGATGATGGAGCGAACTTCGGATTTTCTTCAATCTTGATGAATTTCCGTCCCTTCTTTTCGGCGGGCAGGGCTGTAGTGACACTCGTCTCTTCGACCTCTACCTCATCTGCAGGAACAAAGTCCGGCTCGTCACCACCCTCGGGCTCTTACTCCTCGCACTCGTAAATCTCGGCCTCATCCTCCTTGACCTGATCGAAATCACAGTCAAAGTGGGTCTCTCCAGTCCATTCATGATCGCCCCCGCGCTCATGCTCGCCTGGGGCCAGTTCTCGTCAACGACGAATTCTGTTGATCCATCAAGGTGGTTGATGACTGTGCTTCGTCTTCTGCCAAGATCCTTGATCCTGACCGGGCAGTTTGCCCCTATCGGGACAAACAGCTTGGTTCGCACTTCAACATGAACGCGAGTGACTACCTTCTCATCTTCATTCACGATCCAACGGTCTCCTCCTTCATCGACGTCCTCTGAGTCAACCTTCCTAGCGTGTCTGATGGCGTTTTGGGCGTTTTGAACCCCCCCTTTCTATCCCTGCGAACTTTGGGAGCAATGGGGAAATCGATCAGACAGCCAAAAGGCAGAATGACTGCGCTGAAGTTTCCGTCACCGTGGCGTCGCGTCCAGGGTGATCCCTAACGGCAAATGGCCACCATCGAGGTTCAATTCCGGCTTGACGCAGAAGCACACGTGCCCCGTGGAGAACTAGCTTAACCTTGTTCTCTATCAAGCCGTTGGTCTTGGGCATGCCCGGTGTGGAGAGCCGGTGCATAGCGCCAAGTGTCGTCACAGCATTCTTCAGCTCTGGTGCTTGGTCGCTGTACACCAACTTCAGAGTTTGTCCCCCTGCGAACCTTCGAAAAGCCTCCAGCGTATTGCTACGAGATCTGGATTGTACTGGAAGGACATCGAGGTAGTCAGTAGCGAGGTCATAGAACACTATCGCGTCCGCCTCGCCGTGAAAACCTCGATCCTTCAGCCCCCTCAACACCATAGTGTCAGCAGTGGCTAGGTCCCCGAAGTTTGCCACGTCGTGCGCAGCAGCACCACCTTTGCGGCGAAGTTTGACATTCTCCATCTTCGCACGCTGACAGTGTGGGCAATATGGGTTCTTTGGAAGATGCGTGAGCATATGGCGGAGCGTCTTAGCGTCTGCACGCCATTCTGCTTCAGTGCGTAGCCCGGAGAGGAAGTTTATCTTGACTATTTCACCATCGTCTCCTTCGGCCTCTCCAGGAAGAGCAACGGTCTCGCATTTAACCTGAAACCACGTCTCACCCGTCCAAGGAATATCAGACGCTATCGCATGCTGATCCCCTTCAGACAACTCCCACAGAGCATCAACCAACACCTCATGGGTAACCCCATTACGGTGAACGTCTTCCTGTAATTGGTCAATTTATCGACCCTAACAGGACAATCACTGCCAGTTGGCACGAACTTCGCCCTGCGCGGAAGTCGGTGCTCCTTCACAATATGACCTGATCGCTCAGTCCTCCAGGTGTCCTGTGAGCTATTCTCGCTCGCCAATACGGGCTCGCATCTTGGTGCCTCATTTGCTCCGACTCCACGGCGGGAATTGGCTCACCGTCATCAAGAGTAGGAGAAACGAACTGAGTGTCACCATGAGGAAGGTACGGCACATTGTTGATGACGTCCAACGTCACAGCACGACCCGAAGGACACGTAAGGATGGGCATGCAGCCTGCATTCCACGCAAACGAGTAGCCCATATCTATACAGCGCTTTCCAACCGAAATGATGGATGGTGTAGACTCAAATAGGTGTGCCTCAATCACCTCGTCCAGATTACCGACATCAGCATCAACACGACCAGCAGTACGAGTCGCCCCGTTTGCAGTATGCAATGCGTGCGATCAGGGCCCTATCGGGTCCTTTCAGATAACCGGTATCGACCAACCATCTCACCCCGCTGTACCCAACAGGTGCAGCAACTTTCCGGGTGTACTTCGGCTTTCGGACAACACGATGCCCCCGTACATCCCCACATTTCGTGTCGATGTCATCATCGTTGTCCAAGGGCGTGAACAGCCGCAGCCCTTATCAGAGCAGGTGACCTAGGGGCCTCCTCCTCCTCACCTTCAACGACAGGACCAGCAGTAGTACGAGGCGTGATAGGCTTCGTACCCGGAGGCGGTTTCTGATGCAAGTATTTGCATTGCTGAACGGTGCACTTGCCATACATCCAGTCGTAGCAGTACCCAAAGTACATGGGCTTGTCCCTAACGGGCCTATCTTCCTCGGGCTCTTGTCGTGCTCAAACCTGCAGTCTCGACCATGCTGACATTTCCCCGTCTTGGCATACTCAGGCCAGGCAGGCGACTGCCTCCTCGGTGACTTGGGAGACGGGGTCCGCCTATCCCTCTGACTGCCCCTCCCAGGAGATGCTCTGTCTCTCTGACTACTCCTCCCGGGCGAAGATGGTCTTGGCCTTCCGTCCTTCCCGGACCTAACGGACCTTGAAGGGCTCTGGCAAGCGGGTCGTTTCGCACAACTCGAGGAGCTCCAGGATTTCGATCCCTCTCACGAGAGTGAGAGCCCGACCGCGACCTCTGCTCGTGGAAGGTCTGATACAGCTGAAGCGTGTTTTGGCGCTTCTGCCACCGTTCGACACAGTCCTGACAAGCCCCTTATAGAGCCACGCGAAAGACCTAACGGTCTCATCGCGATCCCATCTCTCGATGTCAGGCCGCATACAGCGTAGATGACGAACATTCTCAATGAACACGGCTAGCAGCACCCCATCATCAATCTTCCTTTTGATCCCATAGATGAGATTGTCCCAAGTGCTCAGATAACTCCGGAGCCTAGCCTCATCATCAGAGTGACCTGTTTGGCGACAATTGAGACTGGTAAGGTCAGCGATCTTGAAGGTCTGGTTGTCCTCGACTCCAGTCTGCAAGTGGTTCAGCAGAAGCTTCAAGATCTGCCTTCCCTTGATGCCCTGATGAAAAATCATATTTTGAGCGGCCTCCGTAAGGCGATTCATCTTGTCCCTAACGGCCCTCGTCTTGATGCAATCCCTGATAGCACTCGTGAAGTTCGAACCCAACACCGGATACTTGCAGGGCCCACCTAGCGCATCATAGTCCAGCCTTTCAGTCTCTGAAATCCACGCTAACGCGCAATCAGAGTCAAAGCTGAAAGCATTCCTGACCCTCTCCTTCACCTCGGAGATCCATTCCCGTAGCTTATCAGCTGTCGGCTCAGCAGGCAATACGATCGTGTTGCATTTATGATGGTACCGATCCTTGCTATCAACAACGGTTGAAATCAGCGCCCCTATCGGGGTACAAGAAGTAATCCTACAGCTTTCACACAGCCTGGCAGGCAAAGGACGGCACACCTCACATGCCCTCATTCCACAACCAACGCATGGAACAAGAGGGAAACCGAACTCAGGGATTCTGCCACATTTAGTGCACTTATCCCGCTCGTCATCTCCCCTCAAGGCTTCAGGTAGAAGACCGCCATCTCCCTGCCTGCCGGCTCCGTGAATGCTGTAGCCAAGACTAAGACCTGGCCCAAGATTACTAGCACTCCCGACACTCGATGGGTAACCTGCAGCAACGTTGGGCTGGCTAACGCCAACACCGGTGCCTTGGTGGTTAACACCACCCCCGTAGGCTGGACCATAGAAGCTGGAACCACATTGATTGTTCCCAGCTCCGTGAGAATCTACAGCAGTACCGCTAAACGTCGGCGCTCCTCCTCCCCAGGGTGTCCTCGGGAGGCACCCCGGCGGCGCTCCACGGCCAGCGCGCTCATGTCCCGCATGGCAGCGCGAACACCGTTCAAGACAGTCATGCCCAAGAAGCGTATGCTCATTGCAGCTGTTCTTCTCGAAGTCATGACAGGAATACATAGATATTTCCTGAGCATTTTTGCGACAAGCCCAGCACTTCATCTTCAAGAGCTGGCAATTCCAACAGTCCCCATCGTCACCCTTACACAATCGTCAGAATTCACGCTCACACGTGACACAAGTAAAGCTCGCATTCGTGCGCTTTCGATCATTAGGGTTGTCCTGAGCACATATTCTCGAGAGATCAGGTCCATCGCCATCTGGCGCACCGCTCGCAGTCGGGTTTTTTCGGCTATCGCCAGGAGTCGGAACGTCAGCACGGGCCCTGTCGCTTTGGCCACCTCCGCTATCGCGGATTGGTCTTTCATCCTAACCTCGGACTCCCTATCGGGAACCGCGGCAGCTCTCGGGCTCCTGTTCCTACTTTCATCCCTGTCCGGGGAAATTGAAACATTAGCCCTGACACGCGCCTGTGGATCATCCCTTGTGCGCCTCGTCGGCGGGGAGTATGACCTATCTTGCATCTGCAGAGCCCTTCTGCTCCGGCTATCCTCCCTCTCCCTAACGGGAGAGACAGGGCGCCTGCTTGCATGAGAATCAGCATCAACCCTACTAGGCACGCTTGGCAAGACTGACCCCCTGTTGACCTGAGGTTGGTCACTCGCGTTGATTCTCCTACTGTCCTCGAAGACATGACCAGTTAGTAGCGCCCCCACCTGGCCTGGCCGATGGGACAGAATTCTGAGCATTTTCCTGTGTCCTTGTCCAGCGAAAGCATCGTACCCGACGTTTGGCCTCCGGATTGTGTTGAACGACCTGAATCATATCGGCCGCATCATCAACATGTCCCTCGAGATCGGCAAGCTGCCCCATAACTCGGGTATTCATTTCATTCAGGGCACGGATGTTGTTTTCGACGATGCCAAGCCTCCGCATGGTCGTATCTAACATGTTGCGATAGAAGACAAGCTCCCGTCTAACGACGGCCTGTGTCTGTTCCGTGCCTGAAGGAAGATTAACAAGCTGAGTTCTTATAGCTTGCACAGCCTGCTGAAGCCTTTGTGCACTCTCATGAACGTAGCGATACGGGCGTTCGCGGTCTCGACATTCTCGACGACAGTATCATGATTCCGACCTTGGCGATAGACTCTACGAGTAAGATCCTGAACCTTCCGGTTAATCTCCTCGATCGCCTCGCGTCAATCCTGAGGGGCATCGGGGTCCCTAGGTCTATCGACAATGTGGTATCCCCTGCCACCCCGTGATTCCAGCATTTGGTCAGCAAACGTTCTGTGCTCATCCTGGAGCTCGTCAATAGCCCTAGTAGCCCATTCCGCATGTCGGTCACTTTCACCTTGGAGTCTATCGACTCTCGCGGTTAAGTCCCTGAAACTCACGTCAGTCCCGCTGCTAGTGGCCCTATCGGGCCCCGATGCAGCCGGAGCATCAGAAGACGGAGGCAGCCTAACGGCCTTCTCTACCGAAAAGAGTCATTTTTCTAACTTTTCAACCTCAGTGTTGGTCTGGTCCTCAAAGGCACCTTGGCTTCTGAACATAGCGAGATGCTTATCCTGAACCACTTGACGAAGCTGACCCATTCCACTTTCTACGTTCCTACCGGAATCCTGAACTTCATTGGAGAGTGAGTTGATCCTCTGATCTATGATCTCGCTCTGCTCATCGATTGCATGTCTAACGATCGCTCTACTATCGGGAACGATCTCACCGGCAAACCGTTGAACTATCAATCGCATTCGGTCAGCATCCGCTTGGGTCTCAACCTCGGTGGCCAAGCGACTAACCCTGTCCTTCATCTGCTGATTCTCATCATGCCACTCCCTGCGCATGGAACTCACCTGACCGTTCAGTAACCTGATCTGATTAGCAAAAGCGTTGAGGGTGTTCACAACCGAACCAGATGCTTCGCCTCTTTCAAACATCTCCTGGATGTGCAAATCAAATCCTTCCTTAATCCTAGCGTCACCGGAGTCACCAGAAGAATGAGATCTGAGGGCCGGAGGGGTCGATATCTCGATCCTCTCAGGAACCCTTTCAACTCTGGTGCGCCCTCTCTGGGGTCGGAAACAGGACCATCAGTGATCCTGGACGGCCTATTTGGACTGACGCCCCTTCCCGGCTATCGCCGGGTCTGGGATTAACATTCGACCCATGGGACTCAGGTGTGGAGTGAATATGAACATCAGCTGGATCAAACATGTCCTCATCCTGCAGCTTCGACCTATCGGTCCCTCCGGCTAAGGGTGACGGCCTCTTTGCAGAAGCACTGCGTTCCCTGCTGGCTGATCCCCATTGAGGAGTGAATTCATTACTTGACCTTCGTGGCTCGAGGTCGCTGAGATCTCGCCCTAGCGTTCTTGCGATCGGCGGGCGATCCTCGATCTCTGGTGCACTTGAAAGTCTTCCGTCCCTTGCACCTGCTTCAACCACGTTGGCGGCCCGCTCAGTGATCCTGGACGAACCAGTACTCCGGTTAATGTCCTCGACTCTTTGACGCAGCGGTCCTCCAAAAGTGATATTGGATGGCCTCCAAACCCGTAAGGGTGCCCCGACTCTCCCGGATCCATTCTCTCTCACTCCGGGTGTCCCTGTCCTCACGAATGTCCCTTGCAGCTCCACGAGTAATGTTCCTGGCCCTCGCAGCATCACGGCTCCTTGCATTTCGGTATGACAAACTCTCTTCCTGATCACGAGCATCCGCAAATGCGGCATAATCATCATCATTATCGAATTCAAATGGAGTCGTTGAAACTGGGTTAGGCCTATCAGTATCAGACTCAGGCTTCACGCCACCGCCCCATCCTGCGGTCGACGATAACAGGGCATCGTATCCGACGCCTGCAAACGCCCTCTCCTCGTGCTCATCAAACTGGCCTGGATTCTGAGACCCAGTTGATCGACCCGAGATATCTCTCGGAGCCAAGACCATGGTTCCTGGTCCTGGCAGCCTGTCCGCGACTCCTTCCGGGGCCTGTGATTCACCTGGCAAAAGAGACCTGGGAGATCGACTAGGCATGGCTTCCAGGTCGTCCGTATGAGGACGAGCCATGTTCATCGCCATACTGATGAAGTCCAAATGTTCTGGTCCGAAACCTGATTCGGAGCCGCCCCTATCGGGGCGAGCTCCTCGTCCTTGCTCATCATCGGTGGCCTGACGAAAGATGCGGTCGTCTCCATCGTCAGTGTACCTGCCACGGCTTCGGGGTGTGTCCCTATCGGGATCATCACCCCTGCGATCCTGACCTGCTGAACCTGCCTCGAATTCCTCGTAGTCGTAGTCCGGCAAGTCCTCACCTGAACGGAGACCACCTAGGATAGCCTCCTCATCCACGACACTCCTGTGAGAGCGCGGGGTCGACGTCATTGAGCTTGTAGTTGATGGTCTCAAGCGCGTAGGAAAGTCCTACGGCTGATAACCTGTGATTCGGGCACGAACCTGTGCCCAGACAATGGGTTAGTTGGGGCCCCAAAAGCAAACCAATCCCCGGTCCCAAAGATCAGGGTTTCCCACACACCGGAGAACAACAACCAAAAGGGAAAAACCAAAACAAGTAAACAAGCACCCGCAACCTTGATCGACGGTGAACCGCACGGGCGGACCCCACCAATCTGCCCCGGGCCGATGTCTCTTTCTCCACCGACACGAAGGTGATCGACGCGGGGACCCGGCGACGCTCATCCGAGGCGCGACGGACCCGCAAACTTGAGCCTTGAGCCAAACACCACCGGTCAGTCACTACCGCGACTTCCCAGATGATGATTTAAACCATGGCTAATCACAAAATCAATCAATCCAATCCAATCCAATCCAATCCAACCCAACCCAACCCAGTCCAATCCAATCCAATCAATCAACAAATCAATCAATCAATCAAATCAATGAATCAAACAATCAATCAATCAATCAATCAACCAACCAACCAATCAATCAATCAATCAATCAATCAATCAATCAATCAATCAATCAATCAATCAATCAATCAATCAATCAATCAATCAATCAATCAATCAATCACAAGTGTCGTGTCTTTAAATCAATTGGAGCGCCCAAAGGCAAACGCCAACACTCCCCATCACGATGGAACCTCTTGGCCCCTTCGAGCGCAACAAAGAATGTACCAGTTCTTGCCGGCCCTGCTGCATGTCAGCATGGCCGTTCGCGCCAGGGACAACGAGAGTCAGCTCGAGTTGCCAGCAGTTCAGCTTCACAGCACCGAATGAGCCAAGTTGAAAGACCATGCTTGTACTACAGGCCAGGCCCTCCCTGCAAGTAAATCAAAACCAAACGTTGACCTGAGCACACTGCCAACATTCGATAGCCTCTCTCTCTTCCAAGCCTGCAACTCCCTGCAACTCAGCGGCAGGAAAACTTTGCTGCGCCCAACCTGCCATGACTTGGCCTCCTGAAGTCAGGCCAAGGCATGCGACAAAGACCCAGCCATTTCGAGTCTGATGGAGTGACAAAGCGCTCGCCAAGTTGCCACAGGCTGCCTTTGAGCCTGAAATTTGGCCTCAGACCACCAAATACGCTTTCGGTTTGCTCAGGAGGGACGAAGCAACCTATGTGTGTGTGTGTGTGCGCGCATGTGTACGCATAATATGCATAAGTATATATATATTTATTTATTTATGTGTGTGTGTGTAAATAAAGGCTGCCGTGACCGCTGCAATCTGCAGCGCAAACAAACAAAACAAACAAACAAACAAACAAACAAACAAACAAACAAACAAGCGACAAACAACCACAAACAAAATAAACACGAGAACTCAGTGAAGTCCGAGTGTGTGCAAACGAGGGTCCTCCACATCTGTCAGAACGCGTCGGCATAGCTCTTTGTAATCTGGATCCAGGCTTCGGCCAGTTGACACATGAGGGCAAAGAAGCCGGAACCTTCAGCCGAACAAGTTGGACAAGTTGCCAGCATGAAGCCAAGAGCAGAAAGTACAAGACAGCTCCAGCTGCCTGTTGAAAAATTCCTTGAAAGGACGACGCACTGGGTAGCCAGCCTAAGCTATTCCAAGCAATAAGACTAGGAGGGAACAAGGCAACAAAGAAAAGCCAGCATCTTGCTTGCTGATCACAAGGTCATAAACACATATTCCAATACATACAAAGAAAGGCGGCATTGCTCGTTTTTGATATTTGCAAGCTCCCACTTCAATACTACCCTTGTTCTCTCTCCCATAAGCTCCAGTTGGCCTTCAGCCCAATGACAGCTGCAAGCACCATCTAAATTCCGCAAAAAAAAGGCGCTCCAAGTAGCCCTCCGGATTCGAATGGACTCCAGCATGCCAGCACACCGGAGCTGCCTCTGAACATCCAGCGAATCCATCTCATGCGCCTGAGCGCGGGCAAGGGAGCCAAGCAGCAAACACCGGCTGCAAAATGAAAAAACAGCGCCTGCTTGTTGCCATTTGGCTTGATGCACCGGATGTAGCGAGGATTGGTGCCTTGCGGAATATGCTCCAAAAAGGTGGCAGTTCCCGCGGAGCAAACATCGAGGGGGCTAAGGGGAAACGGTGTGGGAAGTGCAACAGCATCTCCCGCATCTGTGCTTCACAGAGCCCGTCACTTCTGCGAATGGAGAAAAACAAAGACGTGCTTGACATAGTCAAGCTTGCGATTGCAGCCCAAGTGCGATTGAGATCCTCTACAAGCTGATCCAGCTGCTGCCGGAACATCACACTAACGGTGACGTTCTGCCTGACAGGCTCGGTGCAATTCTCAATTGGCAGGCGGTCTCAGCCTAGTTTGTCCTTATGGACCTGTTGCCCCCTCTAACAAATCCAAGTCCAAAGTCACCTCTCTGGGGTTCTGGCTTTGCTCTCTGGTTCGGCTCCCCACGCTTTGCCGGGGGAGCTCCGGGTCGGCTCTGGGCTGCCTGAGCCTGCAGGCTGGAGTCTGCATGCTCAGGCCAGCTGCGCCCGGCATGTTCTTGATTCCTTGAGCGCGCCTGCATATCCGGCGCGAAGCGAGGGTCTGAGAACAGCCTGGCCAAAGCAAACCACACCACAAAACAAAGACTGCAATGCCAATTGCAATTTGGCGACGTCCGCGTGATGGGCATCGAGGATGACTTCAACAGGTTTGTGATATCCTCAAGGCTGGGTTCATCCTACACGTCTGACCTTTTGGCAGCAGCGGCGGCATGCTAACAGTTGCAGGTCCAGGTGCGGCATGAAGTTTGTCTGTGTTCTTCCTTAGCCGATCACAAGCACAAGCATGCCCTTATGCACGCTTGTATGTTTTCTCATTCATCCCAGCCGCTCCAAGAATGAAATGACCTCACACCAGCAAGCAGTCCTCATTCAAGCAAACTGCCAGGTGGGGCTCATGCATTGTAGACCACCTCGCCCGCATAATGTGCCACTGCAAAATTTGTGGACTTGAAACGGGACGTCTTGTAGACCTGAGCTGTGTTTTGTGACTCTCTGCCATCACTTGTATAAATGAAGCCGGTTGCCAAAACTGGCTTAGGTCGCCAGCCACGCGTGAGGACTTGAAGGAACTATGAATCTTGCCTTGGGTCGACCGGCAAACAGTGGCACGGCCAAGCCCAAGCAACACGTTTCAGCAACCAGGGGCGACAGCACAGCCACAAACATGTGAAAATGCACTTTACGGACACAGACGCATGAAATTGTGACACCTGCAAAGTCACAGTTCAGGGACACATCCTCAACGGCATGACCGTGAACTGGTCATGCTTTAGCAACAAAACGAAATGCCTGACACATGAACATGTTTCGCCCGACACATGGCAAGGGCAATGCCAGCTTTGGCAATAGAACAACTGACCACAAATGGAAAAATAACACGCCAGCACGCGCCATGTGGCATTCTTGTGCATTCGGAGCTACCCCAAACTACCCCACAGCATGACGACAGCAATCCAATAACACGCGAATAAGCGCCTGCATGTGCATTCCAAGCCAAAAAGCGCAAAACCTACCCGGCCCTGAAACGCAAACCCGCCACTGCAACGACATGCTCATCATTGCGGCAACATTGCGCACACGCAAGAAAAACGGATTTCACTAAAAAACAGACGCCTGCCTCTTGCCATCCTCCTGTTTAATCTCCCCCATACTGCGCCCTCAGCTCGATGCCTCACTGCCTCACTGCTAGCTCAATTCAACTTTGTCAAGCTCGTGTCTGCCCGCTGATTCTTTCTATTGTTTTCAGAAGCGTTTGGCAGGCTTCCACAATCGCCCTCGCCCTGAAGATCGCAGCTTCAGTGTCTGAATCTGCATCTAAGCTTGGACCAGGGCTTCGTCCTTGTGAGGCCGCTCCTGCTGTTTTGTTGCGGGATTGGGTGCGGGATTTGCTTGTATTTTTGCTCCGGCACGCCCAAATGCCGCAACTTGCGTAGACAAGCACAATCAACATCGCCAGCGTTGTTTCACCCCCCCCATTGTCTTTTTTAACACCCCTCAACCCTGATTAGTTAGCGGCCCCCCGCCCAGGAAGGGTTGGCTTAGGGTTTGTGCCCTCCTTGCTGTAAGAAGTGACGTGACAAAATTGCGAGCTGCAGTCGTCTAGTTTTCGCATCATCTCGTTGCGGTACGAGATAGAAAGTGTATGACTCACGGCCGCTTCGGCAGAGCAGCAATGGGACATGGGTGCCAATCCTGCAGGGGATTAAAGTGAATGGCACCCATCCCGCACCGTGACTTTCGGCCAAGTTCGGATTTGCCACAAACATGGCATCAGACAAGCTCTTGCAATCAGCGGCCTCAGAAGAGGCTCTTTGTGAGGAAGTAGTTCGTGAACACGTTTCTGGCTTCGCTTGCCAAGGTCAATCTTGTAACCCTGAGGCGCGTGTTGTCGTCGACTGGTTCCACGGTCTGCCACTTCATCAAGACTCATACTCCTTGATGGTGGGCCTCGACGTGCTGCTTGATGACCTCTTCCGGCCCTTCATCATGCGGCGTGCTTTGCGTTCCTGGCGAGTCATCCTCTGTTTGTTGACAGGCTTCTTCGGCTCAACGTTCTCCGGCTCCGCTCTTGCCGCTGGCAACTGCGAGATGGCCGAAGGATAAGGGAACCAACATGGCCGGCACGCAACGCGCAAAGGGCGCCGTCTCAGACGGATCTGGTCAGGCTGGAAATTGGATGGATTGTCCTCCAGCTCTGCGTTGCCGCCGCCGTCGCCTTCGACGGCAACGAAGACTTCCATCGACAATCAACAGCTCTCGAACAGCTTTCGCGTATCTCGGAGCCATAAGCAGCGCTTAGCCAGCGCCTCCCCTCCTTGGCTCATGGCAGGGACGGCCAAGACTACGTGGCGAGCCGATAGACCAGACCTGACGTGAGTTCAGAAGATGCGCCCTCTCCTCATCATGCTTGGTTGCAAGTGCACCCACTGGAGCATCGTGAGCGAGAACTACGAAGGAGCCGTTGTGAGGGTTGGCTGGGTGCTCAGGGGGGCACGAAGGCGAGGCTGCGTTCAAGGTGACCTTGCCATGAGGCTCGGACGGAGGATCCCGCCGTGGAGCACGATCGCCTTGGACGTGAGGCTCTGTGGAAGGTTTCCAGTGATTCAGGCTCGTCGTCAGGCGTCAGCATGGCGCGAAAGGAGCTGTTCAGCAGCAAAGCTCCGCTGCCAGGATGTGACGAAAATGCGAGCCTCCGCAATCGTCTAGTTTTCAAATCATCTCGTTGCGGAACGAGATGGAGAGCCTATGCCGAAACAGCAATGGGACAATGGGGGCCAATTATGCAGGGGACCAAAAGGAACAGCCAAAACAATCACAAGATGTGCCGGGCTAACGCCGAAGAGGACTTGCATCATCCGCGACATACGCCGTTGTTTGCTAGTCAAAGGAGGGCTTTTCGCCGTGAGGCTCCGGAGCAGTTGACAACCTGCCTCACAAAAGCACCCTCTTGCGTCCTCCCGCTCCCCGCTCCCCGCTCCCCGCTCCAGCACTCCAGCACTCCAGGACTCCAGGAGCCCGCCCTACCTCCCCCTCGCTTTTGGATCCAAGCAGCTCAAGCACGTGTCATCTGTAGCATTGGGCATCAAGCACTCCGAGTCGAGAATGCAAAACAGTCCTAGCCTCAAAGAATAACCGGGCTCGTCCCAAAGACGTGCCATGTGTCCACAGTTTCTGTGCTCCCCGGCGGCTTTCTCTCCAGTTGGTCGATAATTTCTTTGTTATCTTGCCTGGAATGCAGCCAAATCGATGTCATGATGGCTCCCCCCCTCTGAACTATGAAGAAGTATGTAACCACCTGCTTTCTTGATACACCAGCACTTCCAATGCAGAATTATGCCCGGGTGCCACTCAATATGGCTCCAGGAGATTCCCTCCTCGTTGTAGAGCTGCTGCTCCAGCGTGAACCTCCAGCTGCAGGGGGTAAGTCTCCAGCTGTCTGTGCGCATTTGGACGTTTGGATTCAGAGCCAAAGATTGGGCTGCAAACCTGACCCCAATAAGTGTGTCAAGCTTTGCCCCGGAGAAGCACAGGCAACCCATCAGGCCAAGCATCATGTGCGAGTTGAAGTGCTGCTGCAGCTTCTCATTTGCAAAATTAATGCAAAGCTGCCTTGCGGTTCGGAAATGGCATCACTCCAAGCACTCTGGGTTTGGCTCATGCAAATTCCTGGGACCAAGGGCTCAAAGGAGTTCCACTCAAAGACCTCGAACCCATAGATGTCCAAAATGCCGATCTTCTTGGTGTTCTCCTTGCAGCATGCCCATTAAGCCGTGGGCCGAATGCAATCTCCAATCACATGACGTCCTTTCTGCCACCACCGCCACCTTTGCCAGCAGCGCTGAGGTTGATCCGCCAAACGAGCCAGTCAAAAAGTCGAGAGTACCTTGAGCTGACAGCTTTTTTTTCCGAGGGGTCATGCCACATTCGAGTTCTTTACACGGGCGAACCACTTGCAAAATGACACCCCGCTTTGTGGACTAATGCTGAAGCCTGTCTGGCAAGCGGCAGGTGCTTGGCCATCGAGTGACGGGTGTTTGATGAGCTTGTTGGATCCTTTCCCACAATCAAGTGCACAAAGGTTCTCCCAGTCACTACATCAAAGTCACTACATCAAAGTCACTTCCCAGGCGTCCTGCGGCATGTGAATGATCTTCTTTGTGAATGGATCTTCCAGGGTTTTGTGCCTTGTACAATGTCAATCTAGCTCAGGAGAGGCCAGACTACCAGTCAAAGCTGCTGCAAGGGCACTGAAAGGTCGTTGTGAAATCTGCCTTGGACACTTTCAGTAGCTCGCAAATCTTGTCGGTCAGCGCGCCATCGGGCAGAACGCTTCCGTCATCCCCCTCCTGTCTACGAACGTCGGGTGTGTCGGAGTCTCACACCTTTGTCCCCCTGAGCATGCAGAATCAAATCGGGCCCCCCTTCACGAAGGGAAGTTGGCGGTCCTCGAACTGCATATCACCCAAGTGCAGCACCTGGAACAAGCACGACTTGCGATCAGGGTCTGGAAAGTCTGGAAAAAGTTCGGCCGAGGAGCTGCAGCCACAATCTGAAACACCGAGTTCTTCTCCTCCTTGCTGAAGCCCAGGCCATCCATGCAGTCTGCAGCCTCCTGCCATGAACACAAATACGAACCCTTCTGCAACGCGAAGTAGTCCTCCAACATGCTGGCATCGTCGACCCCGTCAATTTCCGTGCAGACCTGGCAAAGCACCCCCGCATGAAAGTCCTGAAGGGGCCGTTCCATTTCGCACCCAAGAACATAGCTCGTCACTAGCGGCAAAATGCGCATGTCCATGAGGGTGTTGCATGGTGTAATGACTGTTCTTTGCCAAGCGTGGGGTGGTGCTTTGCGCTCTCACCTCGAACATTTGAGCAGAACACGCATTAGTACAAGTCCCCCCACCCACCCCCCGCGTGGGTGGCTGCAGGTGATTCTTTCCGGATTTTGAGGCTCTGCGTGCTTTTGCGAAGCTTGCTGAATGGCCCCAATGTCAAATGAGTTTGCCACAATCAAGCTAGTACGGCTACATCCCATGATCAAATCAAATCAATGCAGAGGTCGCCTCCCGTGCACCCAAACCTACGCGCTGATACAACCTGCAACCAGGCAACTGCTGTGTAGGAATGCTCGTAGGCCGAGCGCAACCCCAGAGTTGGACCGATGTCGGACAGCGAGTGGCCACCAGCGCACAGCTGATAGAATGCCTCAGCACCATCAAAAACTGCAACAGCTATCCCACCCCCGCCCCCCCTTTCTGAGAAACCAGCATGGTATCCTCTTTCATCTGGCTGTTGCTTGACCTTGGCCGCCCACCTGGCCTATGCAACAAAGCGCAAACAACCCCTATGTCCAGCGCCTATGGATATCAGTGCCGTGCTGGACTGGCATTCAGCCCACATACTCCTGGACTGGGATGGAGACAATACGGCTCTTCTCCAACAGGTAGTTCGAGATTTTGGCACTTGTCAGCTTCCCGGAACTACCAAACCTGGCCATTTCGAGAAAGATCTTCCGGAACGCAATTATGAATTGGCTTCAAACACACAAGTGCAAAGCGAGTTGCTCTATGTCAATGAACTTGCCAAAGCGGGAGGAGTTGTCATTTCTTATCGTCTTTGCCTGGGCAGCAACGACTACGAACATCCACAGCTTCGAGTCTTGAAAAATATCAGGCCCGCACATTGCCAAAGGCTTCCAGGATGGGGTTAGATCTAAGCACCTGCTCTTCGATGCTCGTCTTCTCGCTTGTGGCGCCTGGGGCACAAAGGCACATGGACTGCGAAAAGCAAAGCCAGTGCAGTCCTGCCGTCCTTTGGAGGTTTGCAAAATACCTGGGCCAAATCGGCTGTTCCAAGCAAAGCAGGCCCCCATGAAGCCGAGGCTTCCAGGTTGTTGACCCTTCCTATCTCCTTCTCCCTCTCTCTTGCCCTCTCTCACCGAAGATTCTGGGGATTGGCCATGGGTGTTCCATCCTGGCCGATGGGACTGCGCTGATTTCAAGGCTTGGAGCTGTTCAGGATCTCTACGATGCAGGATGGGGCTGCACGCTACCAAACCACTGCCAGGCTGCGTAAGGATGCGTTTCGTTGCCTCCGTCTTGCCAGCCCCACTTTCGCCCGAGATGATAATTGACCTAACAACGTCGCAGGCGAGCATTGCCGATATTCGACATCGGCCCTGGCACTCTCAGAAAGCCACTGATTCCTTGCATCCCCCAGCATGGCAGTATAGGCAGCTGCAGCAACGGAGAAAAGATGGGGAGGCACATCCGCATCTTCGCCGCTGCCTGCAGTCAGGCTCACACCAGCGCGGGCCTGCACTTTGCCACAGGGCCTGCTGCTGCAGATCGCTCGCGGTAGAATTTCTGCTTCGCTTCCGTGTAAAGCCCAGGAAGATTCTGAAAAGGATTGACCTTGGCGTCAGCTGCATGCACGCGGCACACACTTTGCCGCACTCTTGATGAGCCTTCCCATGCTGCCAGGCGGCTGAAATAAGGATGGGGCCTGGGAGCAGGGCTTGGCTAACCAGAAGCTCAGGCAACGCACTCTGGAGTCAAGACACTGCCAATGCCGGTGTAGATATTGTCATTGAAGTATCTGGAGCGCACGTTGTGAAGGAGCGCTCCCTCGTTGAAGTCGCCAAGTGACAACCTAAAGAAAGGCGAAAGGCTCAGCAACTATTTGCTCAAATAGAATTGCAATGGAGGAACAAGTCGTCCACTCCCCTTAGGCAGTTGGGATCCACTTGTCTGGCGTTCTCTGGTGCCACCTCGAACTTCGTGCCCTGACATCTCACTCATGGGCACAAAATTGGGCAGCTTCTGGCCTGGTCGTCCACCACCACATAGAGTCCTCGAACCAAAACTGAGTTGCAATCTTGCATGACATGTATCGACATGGCCCGCAGCAAGGCCCTGGGGCCACGCACCATTCGAGCCCACGGAATCGACTCGACCAGGTGCCCAGCCCTGACTGCAAGCGATCTTGACATCAAGACCCGACATCCGGGCCTCGGTGGGATGATTTTCAATCCAGACCCTGGCATTTCCATTGCCCCCAGTTAGCACATCCATGGCTCCGTCGCTCACCAGGGCGCAAGATGTAATTGCACTCAGGGCTTGAAATCTAGGTTCTCTCAGCTCTAAAGTTTCATGAGCTGCCACAGCCAAACCGTGAAGCACGCAAATGGCTTGTCTTAGAGTACGCATGTGCCAGTCTCAATTCTTTGAACCATTGCAGATACAAAATTGTAATAATGACCTCTCACATGCCATCGACGCCTGTATGCATACACACGGGAATGAATGAATGAACGAACGAACGAAGGAGTGAGTGAGTGAGTCAGTGAGTGAGTGAGTCAATGAGTGAGTTGAGTTGAGCTGAGCTGAGTGGAGTGGAGTGGAGAGTGGAGTGTGAGTGGAGTGTGAGTGGAGTGTGAGTGGAGTGTGAGTGGTGTGTGAGTGGAGTGTGAGTGGAGTGTGAGTGGAGTATGAGTGGAGTGTGAGTGGAGTGAGTGGAGCGTGAGTGGATTGTGAGTGGAGTGTGGGTGGAGTGTGAGTGGAGTGTGAGTGGAGTGTGAGTGGAGTGTGGGTGGAGTGTGGGCGGAGTGTGAGTGGAGTGTGAGTGGAGTGTGAGTGGAGTGTGCGTGGAGCGCGAGTGGAGGGAGGGCGAGTGGAGGGCAAGTGGAGGGGCAAGTGGAGGGGCGAGTGGGGCGAGTGGAGGCGAGTGGAGGCGAGTGGAGGGGCGAGTGGAGGGGCAAGTGGAGGGGCAAGTGAAGAGGCAAGTGGAGGGCAAGTGAGAGTGGAGTGTGAGAGTGGAGTGTGAGAGTGGAGTGTGAGAGTGGAGTGTGAGAGTGGAGTGTGAGAGTGGAGTGTGAGAGTGGAGCGTGGGAGTGGAGCGTGAGTGAGAAACCTAGAAATATATTTGTTTCCCCAACAAGACTGGTTGTAATGCCCTTCAGGGTGGGTACGAAGGCTTGAATATCCTCATCCCGGTGCTCAGCCCGTAAGCTCGATATTTGTTCCTGATGCAACTGTGCACGCTTGTCGTTGTGAACAATCGCATGTTACTTGAGCCGTATGGCCATGGTGGATGTAAACAGGTAATATCATGATGATGATCTATTCACACCCCCCACGCAGTATGCCTCATTCTGAGGTTGTGGAAACTATTTTCATTGTGGGACCATCAATGAACATGACCTAACTAGCACTGAGTACTCACGCTCCGTTAAACGGTAGCGCTTTCCCCGTAAACGTGCCCAATTCACAGCAAAGGCATTTGTCGTGGAAATGCCCGAAAAGTTGGGCGATATCGCATCACAATCTTCACATGAAGACATAATACCATTGGCGGCCCTCGTCTCCCAGAACGAACACATCGGCACTGCCTAACCCGGACATCGGTGTGGAAGAGTGGCGCATCAGCTCTTCGCCCACTCAGCCCCAAATGGCCCGGCCGGTCCACACCTTAACGCTGGACTCAGGCCTCACGGTATACCTTTGTCTTGCCACACCCCTTCTTGTCGACCAACGCCACATAGACCTGACTGAAGTTGTGATCCAGCATTTCCCGATTCTTACAAAAGCTCTGCAATTGTTCCCAGAAAGTTCCCAAGCTCCCAAGAAGAGCAGGTTCGAGCAGGTTGCTGGTCAGCACGGTCATCCAGTGGGAATTGGTCGTGGTCAGGGTTTTGAGATGCTTGCACTTCGTCAACGCATTCTCAATCAACTTGCCCAACCGCATTCGTGTTTCGATGGCAGTCAGGTTCTCATAAATCGTCTTGAACACGACACCCAGGCCATTACAATCAGGAATGTCCTGAGAGCAAGCAAAGCACGACCACACCAATAACACAGGTACTCCCGTGGTTATCCATGCGCTCGCCGAAGCGAGGTTGTTCTTGTACTTTCGGGGGTCCCTGGGCGTCCCTCCCAGCCGCAATCGCTTCGGGTTCGCGCTTGTCGCTGGCGCGGCATGGTCGGTGCACGCGTCCTGTAACCCTCAATGAGTACTTTGTGTAGACGGCCGGGACGTCCAGAGGCCACATACCCCCGATGGCTGCGTAGAAGGCTCATCCTTCCTCACAAACATTGTGGAGAGACGAGGATAATTTCCACCAGAAAAGGAAGGCGGTGGACTGGATCCGGGAGTCCGTCAAGCGGTCCCCCCTTCACACAGTCGTTGAATGATTGACCGACGGATCCGGAGGCAAGCGATACCTCCTGCACACGATCGTCTTCGGAATTCACCCGGAAAGCAAGGTCGTCAAGCGATTCCCACTTCCAGTTGGATTGAATACCATCGGAAAGCAAAGCACTGCTCGCACCAATGCGAGAATGAACCGAAATGGCACACAATACTAACTGTGCGATGGGTTTGCTAAGGCTACCAACATGTGCTGACAGGCTGCTTGCTCTGCAACTGCCTTCACATCTCTGATATGTCTTGAACCCATGCATGCAGTACTCTACGAGCCGGCGGCAAAGAGACGGAGAATAAACTTCTGTTCGCACAAGGGGCGTGCTCATGCGATCCATCACACTTGAGCTCGAGGTCCTTTGGTTTGCCGAGGTTCCACGAAAGAAACGACCAGGGTTTCTTGATCACCCTGCCCACCCCGTACTGTTCAACAACTCCATACATACACCCATGGACATGGAAGTGCCTGCAATCGGTTCCTGACATGAGGTCGAGCATACGCTTAATAAGCACAACCCTTTGGCAACCCCAATAGGGCACCGCAATGTTGGCGCTCGTGCATGACTTCAGCAAAAGCATCGAACAGTTTCCAGAAAATGGTCTTCTTCTGCTTGATCTTGCGCAGTGTCTCTCCTCCTTTGGACTCATTGAGTCGGTTCCAGGCCGACCCCCCAGTGCATGGACCCGCAAAGATCCTTGTTGGATAAGGGCTTTGAGGGTGGCTTGGTACCCGTACTTTCCAACGTTGAAGTCTTCCTGTTCAGTGATGGTCATCAAATTGATCTTCACCGTTCCTTCACCTTAGCGAAATGGTTCTTGATCTCCGCGCACGCCAAAACCAATGTAGGGCGTCCCTTCAAAGGCTCGTGAAGCGAAATGCGTACATCGAAACAAGATCCAATGGGTCCGGGTACGGAAAACTGCGTCCTGGTTTTGTTGCCATTTTGCCTGAGGAACTCAACCTGTACCATTGTGCTTGCGACATTGTTCTTCCTGTGGTTCCATGACACATAGCATGCACACCATGTGTCCCGCAAAATGTCGTTCTTTTGTGTGTGTGGTAGATGTTTCATTTGCTTTTTATCAGTCTTGAGCCGTTCGAAATGGGTAGGACTCCCGCCATGGGCAAGGGAAGTTATTGCCTTGAGCGGCGTCGGTGTGGTGCGGGTGTCGCCCCCCGTTCCTTGGGCAGTACTCGAGATTCAGTCTTGCCCGTCCATTGAGCCGGGAGCTTGCGGGTCCCATCAACGGGATCCCTCCACGCATCATTGACGCACTGGGACACACCCCCCAGTTTCCTGCGGGGGCAACGATGATACCTCACCAAGATACCTTCAGCCTCCCTTTACACCCATTTGTCAAATTTAAGTGACTCCAGCGTCCCTGAGGTCGTGTCTTGGGATTCCGGAACAACGACGGACTTCGAAGAATCCGCCTTGGCCGCGCGGGTTGGTCCCTCGCCGGCCTTCTTGAACAGGAAAACAGCTCGATCCACCCAGTATTTGATGACATTATGAATTATTCGAGCGACTCGGCTCCTCATCCCAAGGCTCAAGCTCCCATTTCCCATTAGGAAGCACCCACGTCGTACGCAACCAACGCACACCGTCATCCTCCTTCCCGGTCTAAGCTTCTTGAGCCTGGGCATCTTGGCCACCACGAAAATAGGTGAACCCTCGTGTTTGTGTGACCAACTTTGGACGTCATGCCCGGCTTGTACATGTGTGTTTGGGTATATGGAAATGCTGGAACTTCATCCACCACCTGCCCATATGCCTGACGTTGGCCAGACTCGGCGTCATGGGACGGCGTCAATGCTTCCAACGTTGCGGATCGTCCAGATCACCCTGATCAAAGATGTTGACTAACATACACGCATGCTTCCAACGAATGGGATCAGCAAAAGCCTTTGTGTAAATGTCGATTCTCTCTGGCTATTGCCCACCAACGGAAAACAAGTATGCTTGCCACGCAAGTTCACTTGACAGCCCGAAGTGGAACGCAGGGAATCGACACATCCCGAGAAATCTGCGTCTGCATACATGGCCACCTGAACCTGGTCTAATGGATCACCAACCCAACCGACCAGCTTCTTTTGTTTGGACCAATTGACGTAACACATCAAGTCGCTTGTCGTCCTCTTTGCTCCATTTTGTGACATGACGCGCCAATGGGAGCAAAACGAACCTTGCTACACGCGCCGCGTATAGCAATTTCATGAGCACACTAGCTGCGTGAGGTGCAAGTTCCCCTTGAACCAGTGGCTGCGCATCCGTCTCGCCCGTCCCGCCTGGAATGAATGGAACATCAGGATTGAATGTATGCTTGCACCAGGTGCATTCCACCCGTTTGCCGAAAGTATACGGCCTTCGCGCTGGATGGTCCTTCATATCCTCCGAAGGCGACGGAGTCTTGGCATCCTTCAATTTGACATGGTTCCCAATGATATCCCTATACTTCTGAACAGACATCGCAAGGACTTCTTCCATGTCATAGGTCACCGTGTTGACTTGCACACCACCCAACTTGGTAGCTCCTTTTATCTGATTGCAACCCAAGTATAAACCGAGACTCGTTTCAGGTTCGATCTCAAGCTTGGTGCAAAGGAGGCCCCGCCCCTTCTTCAGATTTCCTTTCGGACCAGACATCTTGAAGTCGTCCACGTAGACTACCAGCAAGAAGTTAAGTTCCTTATGGACATAGACGGATGGCCATTCCACCTCCGCAGGAACAAAACCCACCTTTGTGGCACAAGCGCTTTCACCATTCTGACGCAGGGTTTTCGGAATTTGTTCCAGCTTCCATCTTCCGGCCAACGATCCCTTGCGAGCTCCGCCCACAAGGCAGGACCTTCAATGTAAGCCTGAATGTAAGCCTGGACAGCATCGGCAACTTGAACCTCCCATCCTTCAACACCGCTTCAAACGTTGCCGAACTGTTGCCTAGATCATGGAAAATGGCATCAGCCATATCTTGATCCTTTACTTGATTGCCTAACAGCACCACTCTGTACTTGAATTTCCTTCGTGGGTCGTCGGCAGGCAGTACGTTGATCATTCTTTTCCACCATTATGCCATGGACTTCTTGGCGAAATGAACGACTTTTTGAAGACGACGAGCTTCAGCTCGAACGTCATCGTACTCCCGTACAGCTTTCATATCGAAAACTTTTTGTTTGTGCAGACCAGACCATCTTTACGAATGGCTTCGACAGCTTTGGGATTCGAAAGCATCTCCTTCTTTCCCACCGGCCTAGAAACCATTGCGTTGTGAAATCACGGAAACATTCTCTTTCAACTTATCTCGATGAACATGAGTGCACGGTACACATGGCATCTTCGGAGCTCCGTCCTCCCAGCTGTCCGGTTCCAGATCATCGATTGTGTCGACTTCCATCATTCCGACGTATTCTTCCCAAATATCATCCTCGTCCTCGTATCTGGAACACGAGGCCGCATGGGCGTAGGGATTTTCTTGGTAGTAGAACCAAATCATCAACCGTTTGTCACCTTCCAGAACGATCCTTTTGATCTGTTCTAGGTCGTATCCAAACCCAGCGTTCTCATGGTCAGAATTCTGTCGAACTCCGGAAGACTCAGGATCACTTTTGTGTCGTTCACCTTGGCCTTCTGAGAAAGCTTCCGCCATGCCTTGGAGCCATTGCGTTCCCACTTCTCAACGGGTTTGCGTATCCAGTCTCCCGTACCCCATTTGCCCTCAATGATGCGGAGCCCAATTTCTTCACGGATATTTCTATCATTTGCACTGTCTTTTTTCTGGATGCTCTTCAGTACCGTTTTACGCAACTTCTTAGCGTCTTTGGCGCTCTCCTTTGCCGCCGCAGCATCCTTGCCATCCTTCGACTTCTTGGCTTTGTCCTTCATCTTCTCGGCCTTCTTTTCGGCCTCCTTGAGGCTCTTTTCCAGCCCCTCTTTGATGTCCTTTTCGATTTCGGTTGCTGCATATTCCCACGTCATTCTATTGACTATCGACATGAGACATCTTCTTCCACTCTTCCGGGGACACATCAGGAGGTCTAGAAGTCTTGCAGGCTCTTCGCCCATCTATCCCAACTTCCTAGGGAGTTTGACATCCAGTTTTACCCTCCCCTTGTCGTCAACATATATGATCCCATCGCCAGCTTTCCCTCTGACGTGTTCGCATTCCTCTGGCGGCTTGGGAGGTTCCGCGTCAGCGAATCTGTACCAAATATACTCAGTACCCTCCTTAATCACCGTCCTATAGAAGTCTTCCCCTTTCTTCGGATCAACGCTGATGCAATCAAGCACTTCGGCCGTGTCGCTGTTGACAGTCGTACGGCCTACAACATCCCAACATCCTTCCATTTGGGGCCCCCTTTGGCGTTCGTGGTTTGGAACGCAATTGCCTTTTCATCCCTCCGACTCCACCTATGGTAGCCCGGTTTGAGACCAGCAGGCATTGGGATTTCTCCCTTTGCCCCTTTGCGCGCGGCTCCTTTACGATTAGGGATGTTCTTGTCCGGTTTGACGGTTGGTTTGGCATCCTTCACATCTCCTTTGACGGCTGAATCAACATCTCCAACTTCATCGTCAATACCGAACCTTTCCTTGATCTCTTTCGACCTGTCCTTGGCACTTCCACCGCCACCGTGCGAGTCAACTCCTCCGAAATCATCATCATCACCGCCGTTTCCCATCATCGTCGTCGCCTCCTGATACATCCTGCAGCGCCTCTCGATTCTCCTTTTCCCAGCAAGCCTTGATAAGAGCCTCAAGGTCCCCGTTCACCTGTGGGAAGGCGAGTGGATGACCTCGTCCACTACATGGGGCCTGCGCAAACTCATTGGCACGGACTTACACCCCATGGTCAAATCGGCGTCAAGGAATTTATCCAGTTCCCACACAAGCATCTTACCACTCCATCTCATTCCACTCCAGAGTTCGAAACCCGCGAACACACCCCTCATTGACCTGGGTGCAAACTTGTGCGTGTCATCTCTCGTGGGAGAGGTGTTGAAATGAACGTAAGCTCCTAGTGGTATACTTTTGCCACCGAAATGATCCCCATGCATGTCGTACCAGGCGTTTTCTCCGTCGACGATTTCGACGTTCAGCAAATGACACGTCGACGTCAGAGCAAAAGACCAATAGCACGGAGGTAATCCAGCAACCAACAAACAAGTGCTGACCTGATCGATTACATAGAGGTTGTTTCTTTCCGCAAAGGAGTTGTTCATGGGCCGACCGGGCAGTGAATGATCAAACGTTATCCCCTGCTGTTGGCACGCACTTACGAACTGGGGTGCGTGATCACTATAAGCAATCCGAATCTCCGTCTTCCCGTGAACTCCTTCAAACATCTGACAACCTCATCCGCGGAACAGTCCGAAGTGGGATGCGCCATCCTCATCCCAGAATATACGTCACGTACAACGAAAACATTGGTGTCTCGATTCCCAATTGTCCAACCCTTTCTGACGTCAAGACATCGAACGTCACAAGGTCCCCCCACTTCTTGAGTTGTTGCTTGAACGCGCCCTTCTTGGTTTTGAAACGCCGCATCTTTGCTCGGATACAAGTATCACAATAAGGGTTGGCGAACCTGTGGGTCACCCTGTGTTCCCACGTATCCGCTTCATGTTTGAGAGTTCTTTTCTTCCTTTTCACACCCTTTCCAGCTTCAACATCAACCTCAACTTCATCCTCGTCGCTACCTCCACCTTCATCCCTTTCATCGGCATCTCCCTCCTCTACCTCACCGGGCTCTTCTGCCGGTACCGCGATTGGTGTTTCATCTGGCGCTGAAGTCAATCCTCCAGACATATTCATCGCACGATCTTCGGGATAATCCAAGACTCCGATAGCTGACTCAGTGAGTCTCCCCAAAGGACCATGCTCCGTTTCGGCATTGGTTACCAGGTAAGGAATGTGATCCTTGACACGAAAACGTACAACAGATTTGCGATCATCGAACATGACAGGTCCTTCACCACACATCCACAGAAACTTGCAACCACTATCAGCACATCTCCTTCCAATGGATAAGACGATAAGAGTGATGGAGATTCTTCCATCACGAAAGGCTGTCCTTCATTTCATCTATGACAAGGTCAACCTTTTGATCGGTTTCGGTGATACCGTTCGCCGTCATAAAAGTCATCGCCTCCGAACTCATCCTCGGACTGAGCCACCTTCGACCCGATCAAGTCGTGGCCGCATCCGGTGTCCATGAGCCATTTCATCCTCTTGGGCTTACCCGACATCACTACCATGGCGATTGCATGCTGGGTTTCCCTCAGAATGGAAATCACCGATCACTGCCCATCCCCTTTCTTCTTTGCTCTATCCACATAGTCAATCTTCTCCTAGTTCTCCCCTGCAAGAACAATTTCCATTGTGTATTCGTTGGAATTGGGTATCTTGATGGAAGTCTGCGAATCACGGACATGCTTTTCCCACAATTCACCAGCTTTTGCGGCTCTGGTGGCTGCCATTCTGCTTTCCTGATGTTGGTCTTCCTTCGCATGCCCAGCGCTTACCCCCTTCTTTCCATGATCTTCTCTGCGATGCTTCTCAGGGAATCTTCACTGCTAATATCACCATCGTCGTACTCAACCCCATCCCGAAAGACCACGTTCTTTGTCTTCGAGCCCCCATTCTTGGGGTAATAAAGCTTGGCTCTCGGGGTAGCGGGAGCGCATTCAGCTCCAGCATCGCTATTTCCTCTTCGCTCAAGGTTGGCTCCGCTTCACTCTCAGAATCTTCCCACAAGGAACCCGTAGATATCACCGGGGCAGCCTTCGCCTTCTTCTTCTTTTTCTTCTCGGGTCCCGTTTCACTCTCGGTGTCAGAACCCTTCTCCGCCGGCGCCGGGCTCTTTGGATGCTTGAGTCCTTCCCTTTCTCGCACGTCCCCTTCTTCCAGAATGAACAAACTCCACTTGGATGGGCGGCAGTGTTGCTATGTACATAAGGCGCTTGCGAGACATAGCTAACCAGCATAGCCGAGTTAGCTCAGGGTTGCGGCCGAGTTAGGTCGGAGCAAGGGCTATGTTTACTACGGCAGACTTAGGCAAAGAACAGGCACAATTACTAATTCGATCTGGCGGACTTAGTAAACCCAACAGGCCAACATAGCAAGTGCAAATGCGAGAGTCAGTATATGGGCAAGTGCCGTTTGTCGCACTCTCAAAAAATGCTATGAACGATGGCGCAGCTGTGCTGAGAGCGGGTTTCAGACGATCGGGCAGCAACATGCAACGCGACGTCTTGTAGCAAAAACGCAGCCGTATATATCTTCAAAGCCAGGGCTGCGTGTGCCTCAAGTTCACTGGCCAGGGCTCCATGGCTGGTAAAACACAACTTGCCTTCTTTCTCCTAGCCACAAACTCCTAGAGCAAAATGCTTTTTACAAGAGGTGTGTTCACCACAAACACACAACACAAGGCACAAGTATCATATTACCGTTGTTTCAGAACATTCGCAGTGGTTCTGACATTGCTACGCCCTTCGTGACGTATATTCGACGGTGTCGTTTCCTCAGTCCAAGGGCTACTTGTGTCCAAAACAGACTTGGTTGTGTTTTCTCACAGTGGTCTTCAAAACGTACTGATTAACGCTGATACGCATTATTTGACAGCCATCCCACAAACACTGTCATGTTTAACCAGTGGTCTTCAAACCAAAGTGATGTTGATAACCTCAAGTGGGTCACTTGGAAGCCACGCCGACATTGCGCTCATGCAAAGGTACTTCCCCTGGTTCTTCACACCAGACCAATTTGCAAGCCAACGTATTTCTGTTTTGTGTTTATCAAGCCACCCCGCACTCATGTCGGCGCAAAGGTAACCCCGATGCCTGCTTCCATCGGAGATGCAATTTAATGAGGGTTGACGCCCGTGAAACCCAAAGGCATTCTTAAACCCAAATACATTCCTTTTGTGTAGCCACCCCCAGGGTCATACCAAGGTACATGTGGCCCGCACCAATGACCAATGGCAGTCCCTTCAGGAAAGTCGTGGTTTTAAGAGAAAGCGCTTGTCAGACCAAAATGGTTGTCCCCCAGGTTGCCTAAAGTCGTGCCCGCCTGTACATGTATTTCTCATATGGAAGCAGCCCAAAAGATGCCCAAGTGCAAAGTGATGTTAAGCAATGGTGGTTCCGCGTTCTAGTGGGCAGGCTTGGCCCTCGCAGGGGTTCGTCCTGGCAAGGGAAATCATGATTATTCCTACACGTCACGCAACAAGTTCTTGTCTTGGCAGGTAAGGCAAGCTAAAAAAGAGCGTTCGCACCATTTCATGCCTACATGCAAAGCCACCTCAGAACCATATCAGTGTAATTGCCCTGTGTAACCCAAAGTAGTTGTCTTATATCTGTAAGAGCCACCCCAAAATCATAACAGTGTAAGGGTAGTCCTGGGGCAACCAAACACAATTTGACAAACCTGTATAAGTGTTCACCCTGAAGCCACAAAAGAACCGAATCAATGTGTACAGATGTTTAGCCCGTCAGAACTCCCTCCCCTCCTTCCCCGTATACGCCCTGCGTGGGCCGCTCTGGCTGGCGTGCAGCGCGGGCTGCCTGCCAAAGCCACAACGCAGTGTGGCAGTGGTGCCAGACTTGATCCCTTGCAGCAAATCCAAAACCCTTGCCAAGCGTAGGTGTGAGCCCACAGGTGCTTCGAAGCCAGAGAGTTCTCCAAAACATGGGTAAAGAGAAAGGGCCTCGGTCGCTCCACGTCGAACATCGCCAACTTGTTTTTTGTTGCAAATATATCTGTCCATCCAAGCATCGTTCTTGGGGCTGGGGAATTGCTACGCTTGGGACCCTCTTCGTACTTCTTCTTCCATTCCGAAGTGTAAGTACTCTGCTGATGGCTGCATTTGCAATCGGAGCCCTTCGTGCGTTTGCCATGGAAGAAAAGGAACTTACATGCAACGTTCTTGTCACCACCAGGAGAAGGATCTTGAGATTTGAGAGGTGTCCTTTTTCGCGGCTTAGACTTCTCCTTTTGGCTTCTGCTTGTCAGGAAGAACGGGTGCCGAATTTTGGCATCCTTCGCCTCCGACTTGGGTTTAGCCTTGGGTTTTGCCTTTTCTTTGGGAGAGGGAAGCGCATTACCCAACTTGTGATCCTTGAGGGACTTCTGCTTGTTTTTCCCAATTCTTCTCTTCCATGGTTGCTTTCACCCGCCGATTAATCATGTTGAGCAAGTTTTCGCGGGATCACTGCGTTCCATGTGTTCATGCAGCTTCCAATTCCAACTCTTTTGAGTTCCCTTTCAGCTTTCGATACAGCGTATCTCTCAACTCCTCCTCTTGCAGAACGGACTCGGGTTTAATTCCAGCAATGATCTCTAGGCACCGCAGTTTGAAATCTCCCGTCTTCTTGTCGCCAGGATAGGTCAACTTGTACAAGTGTTCCACTCCGAAAACAAGATCGAGTCTGTCGTACGTACGAAAGCTGTCCAGAACCATGAATATCATTTGTCTTCCTTTAATGCCCTTTCCGACCTTGATCAGCTTGGCAATTGCCTGCTAACCCTCAAGAGCGACTTCACTCGCAGCGGGCTTGATCATTTTGTCCGTGCTTATCACCAACTTGCTGTCAACACCGGCGAATCTCAAACCGCCGCCGTTGGAAAGTGCATCGATCGTGGCTTTCGGGCTAAATGCCTCAGCAAGCCACGCCCGCGGTCTGGATCACCACAACCTGCTAGAACGTTCGACAACAGTTTGCCTTTCAATCTTTGGCCATGAAGGGACTGATCGTCTCTGCCTCCTTTCTCGAGACCTTGGTCTTGGTGACCTTGAGACCTTGGTCTTGGTGACAGCATCAGACAAGGTGGTTGGCTTGACAGGGGAAGTGGACCGCTTAGGAGACCCACTCCTCGAGTCCCTGCATTGGGCGTGGCAACGTCACCGAACTTTGGCAATGCAACAGATTGGTCATTGAATAGCTCATCATATCGTTCGGTCAATTCGTCAAGTTCCTCCTGTACCTCATTCCTATGGTTTCTGAGTCTATCGCAAGCGCTCTGCAACTGTTCTGACTCTTCATCCCGGGTCTGCGCGATGGACTCAGCTTTCCTGGCCTTTACCAATGCCTCCCTCGCTTCGTCCTCCGCTTTTCTCTCGCCGTCTCTGGCGGCCAGATACTCAGAGTTCAGGTTTCCCATGCTCTTTTCATTGAGCATTGAACTGTTGCATGGACTCATATTGTTTCTGAAGGGCGCTGCGCTGAGTCTGGGCCACGTTCTCGACCCATTTCATGTTCTTCTTCATCAGTTCAGCTTGTTCCTCCGCCATTTCGGTAGAGACCGGCATGCCGTGACTCTCCTTCCTGGCTTCAGATAATTCACTCTTCAGATTGGAAGCTGTCGTCTCCTCTTGGTTCAAATGATCCCTCAAACGATCAACTTCCAGTTTGGCTCGGTTTTCCACATCACTGAGTTGTGTCCTTGCCTCACTGGTGATCTGAAGCTTGATAGCCTCAGCTCTTTGATCGGCTAGCTTTTCAGCAGATAGGAGCCACTCTTCCTTCGGTTCACTTCGATTTTTGGATCTGTCCGTCTTTGTTAGTAACAATGTTGTTATGGTACATTTCCGCACCTCTCAATCTGGCTTGCATGGTCGACTCTTCATGTCTCATTGTTTCTCGAAGACGTTCATTCTCATGATTCAGTCTGGCCCGTTACTCGGTTCCAGAACTTATCATGGACTGATATTCGTTCGTGGCCTCGATTATTTCCGCAAAGAAGCTGACATCTCTCTGTTCTCAGCTCGCATCGTCCGATTCTCACAGTTAAAGTCATGAGCTACTGTCTCAACTTCACTCAGTCCGGTCGATTTGACGTCCAACTGATCCATCGCCAAGTTGTATTCGTCTCTCATTCTACCATGAACGTGAGCAAATTGGGATTCAAGGGCATTGTTCATCCTCTCAAGCCCCGGGATCCTCTGCAGGCTTCCCGCTTCATCGGATTCCAGTCTACCTGCGGCTGACTGCAACGACGCACATTCCTTCTTCAACGCATTGTTCTTAACAAGCTGTCCTGCGGCCTTACTCATTTGTGCTTCCGCCTTTCTTTGGGCTTTCCGCAATTCATCATCGAGTTGTTGGTCCGCATTTCTGGGGTCGCTTGGGGAACCCCTTGGGGAGGATGACTTTTCTCCCGTACGAGATTTACAGACTCGAGTCCGCCCATCGTCTTCATCCGAAGGTGACGGTGCTCTCGAAAGGGAGGAAGCTCTTGCTCCCGTGGTCTGATCAACGCCGGCATCACTCTGCTGGCTTACTGCTGCAGGCCCAGTGCTCGCAACGATAGTATTGATAGTATCTCCACTCCCATGGCCGGCTGATTCCATGAAATGAAATGTCGGCAGCAGGTGCTGCGAATGTAATTGAAGATCTACCATCGGACATTGTCCCGCAAGTATTGCGCCACCACTTGGCAATGTGAGTAAATAAATCGATCGATTCAATATGAAGCGGGGTTCAAGACCTCTCGCTTCGAATCAATCTTGTCTCACAGCACGTGGGACAAGCCCTACGGCTGTCTCACAGCACGTGGGACAAGCCCTACGGCTGATAACCTGAGAAACCGAGGGGTATATTTGTTTCCCCGACAATACTGGTTGTAATGCCCTTCGGGGTGGGCACGAAGGCTTGAATATCCTCAACCCGGTGCCCAGCCTGTAAGCTCGATATTTTGTTCCTGATGCAACTGTACACGCTTGTCGTTGTGAACAATCGCACGTTACTTGAGCCATATGGCCATGGTGGATGTAAACAGTTAACATCATGATGATGATCCCTGTTCTATTCACAGTGAGAGTGGAGTGTGAGAGTGGAGTGTGAGAGTGGAGTGTGAGAGTGGAAGGTGAGAGTGGAGGGGGAGAGGAGAGGGTGAGAGTGGAGGGTGAGAGTGGGGTGTGAGAATGGAGGGTGAGAGTGGAGGGTGAGAGTGGAGGGTGAGAGTGAAGGGTGAGAGTGGAGGGTGAGAGTGGAGTGTGAGAGTGGAGTGTGAGAGTGGAGTGTGAGAGTGGAAGGTGAGAGTGGAGGGTGAGAGTGGAGGGTGAGAGTGGAGGGTGAGAGTGGAGGGTGAGAGTGGAGGGTGAGAGTGGGGTGTGAGAATGGAGGGTGGGAGTGGAGGGTGAGAGTGGGAGTGTGAGTGGGAGTGTGAGCGGAGTGTGAGTGGAGTGTGAGTGGAGTGTGAGTGGAGTGTGAGTGGAGTGTGAGTGGAGTGTGAGTGGAGTGTGAGTGGAGTGTGAGTGGAGTGTGAGTGGAGTGGAGTGGCGTGGAGTGGCGTGAGTGGCGTGAGGTGAGGTGAGGTGAGGCGAGGCGAGGAGAGGCGAGGTGAGTGAGTGAACTTCTTACCTGCCTGCCTGCATCCATCCATGCATGCATGCATGCATGGATGGATGGCTGGATGGTGGATGGATGGATGGATGGATGGATGGATGGATGGATGGATGGATGGATGGATGGATGGATGGATGGATGGATGGATGGATGGATGGATGGATGGATGGATGGATGGATGGATGGATGGATGGATGGATGGATGGATGGATGGATGGATGGATGGATGGATGGATGGATGGATGGATGGATGGATGGATGGATGGATGGATGGATGGATGGATGGATGGATGGATGGATGGATGGATGGATGGAGAGTTATATGTGTATGTTCATGTGTATGTGTGGGTACCTGCATGTGCATCTGCATGTGCATTTGCATGATGTGTGTATCTGTGTGTGTGTGTGAGCCTCTCCTCTTCAGCATTGCGGTGTTCATTCAAAGCGCTCTTTTTCTCCCTCGTGTCCAAAAGGTACGCGCCTCAGTGGCCCTTCAGGTCCCCAAGCAAAGCAAACAGGTCATAACAGGTCCTTTGTGCCAGGCTGAATCCTAGGATTTCTGTTTAAGGCTTTTGCGAAACTTTGCGGGGCTTCCGCTTGCGAGCCCCAGATTTTTTTCCGGAGCTGGTGAGACATCGGTGAAAGACGCAAAGCGCAGCACATGGCACATGGCTCAAGCATGCGATCGCCAGGTCATCGGGCTAGATGTACCCTGCGCGGTGCTGGGGCCTCAGTTCATGATAAAGACCACCAAAAACGAAAAAGAGACGTGTTCTCCGCCTTTGAGGTTCTCTGCAACTGAGATGCACAATTGACCAGAGGCTGTCGATGCCGATCCCAACTCTGACCGAGCACTGAGCAGCAGCTCCTTGTGGGTTTGCAGCATGCGGTGCCGCAGTGCAGCAACGTCTTTATGAGGCAGGCACGGAATCCACGGTTGCATGCTTCTGCTTGAGTCTCTCCAGCTCAAGACTGGCAAGGCAACAAACATCAACATGACTTGCAGCGAGCATATTGCAATCGCAAATCGGTGTGAAGCACCATTTTAACTTATTTTAACCTTTCCCTGAACTGCAACCCATCACACCCGGCAACGAACGATCGCACACCTGTCGTTCAGTCTCTGATGCTCTTCCTCAGCACAGCAGGACACTTCCTCAACCCCTGACATCTCACTCAACAAGCCGTGTCTTCGCGGCCTAAGCTCCCAACATGCAGCTTCATGTCTCGAACCTGACCATCGAGGCAATACAGCGTACTCATGCCCTGCATGCGCATTCTGGGGATTACCTGTGTTGCGCTTCACGTTCCTCGGCCACTGGGCCGAAAAAATGATGTGACAAATGTCACAGTCAACTTGGTTGCAAGAATGCATCTCCGCTCTTGGTGCTTGGTTAGTGGCTAGCCCAGTAGCCACCGCCCTCAAGAACTCCTTTCTAAAGAGAGGCTGTTTTGCAAGTTAGTGCCAGGTTGGTGCTGCAGGTGCTGGCCAGGGTGCTGTTTGGGGAGTGTTTCATATCTGAGCACATGCTGCCGGCATCTTCCGGGTGACTCGGGCTCGCATGTACCGTTCCCACGGCCCCGGGCCCCGCCTCCTCGTTGTCCAGCGCCAGCTGTTGCCTCTCCCATGCGAGGTCCAAGCCTCACAGACGGGCTCCAGCACTCGCTGAGAGCAACAGGAACGGCCGAATGGCCCCCGACGTTGGGAAAAGCGACGGAAAAGACGGAGAAGAGAAAAAAGAAGAGGAGAAGAGGAAGACAAAAAGAGGCCACAAAGAGATGTGCAAATCCCCGGGTTCAGGCCTCTGAGGTCGCGTTGGGCCTCTTCAAGCTGCACCTGTAGCTCCGATGAGCTAAAGAGCACATGCTCCAGAAAGATGTCCCATCGCCTGCAAAACAGTCGCCTGCTGCGAGCGAGCCAGGATGGCCCGCTCGGCAGTCTCAATTCCCTCCAGCAGCTTGCCTATTCGACCTCAAGCTGCGCAGCTGGCTGGAAGGCGGACGGAACAAACGTCACACATCAGCTGACCAGCATGCGCTCAGAGCCCGTCGGTCATAGCTCGACATCACCTGGCATGACGAAGAGGCTCAAAGAAGTAAAGAGGCAAAGAAGTAAAAAGGCAAAGACGAGGATGAACACAAGCGACACAAGGCTTAGAGTCCACCTTGAGGAGCGCCACTGCGCCGCGCATAGCCTGCGCAGACGGTGGCCGAGATGGCCGCGCTGGCTTTGCCAGCTGGACCTGCGCGGGCTGCACGGGCTGCACGGGCTGCACAGGTGCAGCGCATTTTGCATTTGGATCGCCGTCCCCGGCCTCTTGGGAGGGCTCTATCTCCGCCTGTTGAGCAAAGGCCAAGGAGCCATTGACGGCATCTGACGAGTGGGCCAGCTTGGACTTCAGGTCGATGTCTCCGGGTTCACCAGATCCGCCCTTTGCAGATGTGGCTTCCAAAGCAGCTTCCAGGGATCCGTCCTGGAAAGCCACCGACAGCTGCTTGCCAAGCTTCTCGCGCAGGTCGCCGGACTCGTTGGGATTTTGTGGCCCGATGGACGAAAGCAGGGATTCCAGCGCGCCGTCCGCCGCTGCCTCCTCCATGCGGAGCGCAACTTTGGCGCGAACAGCGTCCACGTTCGACGTGCGCTTGGTCAGCCTCTCTTGCAGTGCTGCTTCCAGCGAGCCGTTGGCCAACGCCGTCTCTAGTTCAGCGGCCACCTTGACTCGCAGAACTTCAACATCACAGGTTGCTGTCCTTGCAGAGTTGGCCAAGGCTGTCTCCAGTGACCCGTCCTCAAGGCACTTCTCCAATTGAGACGCTACCTTGGTTCGGAGGATGTCGATGTCTGTCTGCTTACTCTGGGAGAGCGCAGCCTCCAGCGACCCATCAACCAATGAAGCCTCCAGCAATGCTGCTGTCCGATTTCGAAGTGCATCCGTGTTGGTCCTCGTTGTTCTGGCCAGCGCGGCCTCCAGCGACCCATCAGCCAAAGAAGCCTCGAGCAATGCTGCTGTCCGATTTCGAAGTGCATCCATATTGGTCCCCATTGATTTGGCCAACGCGGCCTCCAGAGACCCATCAGCCAAAGAAGCCTCAAGCTGGGCTGCCATTTTGGCGCGCAAATGATCAACACGTTGGGGCTGATTGTGGCTCCGCATGCTCGCAAGAGTGGACTCGAGCGAGCCGTCCATGCATGCGATCTCCAGCTGCTGTGCCATTCGCACCCTCTTCAAATCAATGTCGCCCTCGCAGTCAGGCTCTGGCTCGGCAATGATTGTGGCAGCATCCTTTGGTGGCTGAATGCTGGCCCGCAATTGTCAAGCCTACGAACTCGACCTTGGGGTCTCAAAATCATAAGTGTGCATGTCCCTCCCCCATGCTGTGCAGTAGGGCTAGCCAGAGTGCGAGCAAAGCACTGGCCTCTTTTGATCCAAATCTTCGAACGACATCCCCTGTCCTGATCATCCTCAAAGGCTATGTTCAAGGCAGAGTCCAAGGTGCCCTCTGCAAGGGACTGCACCAAAAGCCCTTGAAGCCGCAGCCTCGGCAAAATGAACTGAGATACCACCAAACAAGTAGACAGGAGCAACGTTGCCTTGCCATGCTTGTTTGAGGGTCGAGATTTAATTTGGGTTTTTTTGTTTTATTGTGGGATTTTTTTGCTTTCCGTCCTGGCTACTAAAATGCTGTAATTTACAGCATTGTCTCGCGAAATGTACGTATTTTACGCTAGTCCGTCAACATCATCAGCATTGTTTTCAACATCCCCCGCATGTCCAGCCAACATCCCCCGCATCACCAGCAAATGGCTTCCTGCATCTTCAGCATCATCAGTTCCTCTGCGGCAAGGTAGGTAGGCATTTATGCATGCATGTTAAAAAGAGGGGCGGGTCCCCCCTGTGAGGATTCAAATACGGGCAAACTAATCCCTGTAAAACACCTAAAACGTAGCGGGGGGCCATGATGATTGAAGTGATGTTTCAATTGGGGGTGCGTTTGAATCTCTGCCAAAATCCAAAAAAGTAGCGGGGGGGTTTGGGGGGGGGGGGTGAGGGGCACCTTGTACCAGAAGGGAAGTAGTAGAGGTCGTTGTTTAGGTCCCTGGATCTATTCCAGAGAGAATCCAATATGCCACTATGGATGATTGGAGGATGGATTGTCCCTGGTGGATTGTCTTGTGGATAATCCTGTAAGCGGCCTGCAAAGGTTCCTTTGTCACGCAATCATGAGTGTTGCTATGATACAGAAAGGGCCTTGAGCCAAATGGTTGCGGGAGATCAATTGTGTAACAAACCAAACACAAAACAGACACAAATTTCTTTTGATCTCCAGCACTAGATATGAAATACTATTGGCTTCATGGCCTTTGGCCGTAGCCTTGCTGTATGCCGTAGCCATGCTGTATGCCGTAGCCATGTGTATTAAAATGCCGGATTCATCCTCTTTTCTGCTCGGATGAAATGTCTTGGCTTGTGAAATGGGAAAACACTATGTACTGCTTCTGTGAGATACCTAGATGTATCAAATGGTGATGTACAACGCTATGTACACGCGGGACGAATGTGAAACTATTGATCTCTCACTGTATAGCCTTGTAGGCGGTGAGGATCAATCATCTGATTTGAGTTCGTAGTGCTGAACGTATGAATCTTCCTGGTCAGTCGGATCGATGATACCATCGACGGCTGCTGTCGGATTGACTGCTATAGTCTCCATAATCATTCCAGGTCGAGGCGCCATAGTCCTTCCACTGCTTCTGATGTCCCCACTGCTTGTTGTAGTCCTTGTATTCCTGCGGGGTCCAGGCTTGTTTCTTCTTGAGGTACTCCTGGGATCTCTCAAAGTTGCGTTGCCTGGTTGCAGATTTGCTGCGGATGTAAACCATGAGGGGACTGTGCGAGTCGGAGTCCTGTGAGCCATTCATGAACATGTCATTGTTCACGTGCTCAAAGCGCTCGGCGGATGAGACCTGGTAATCGAATATGGCCTTTGTTGGATAGTTCCGCATGGCTTCCAGTTGTTCATCATCCATGGCGTTCATCTCGTCCTTCCGGAAAACCTGCTGGATATTCGTTTTGCCCCATCCAAGCACGAAAGTCATCATCACATCTGGGAATGTTCGATCGTATCCTGATCCACACTTCATGTACAGTTGATGACGGACAATGGATTTTAGGGTGCACGAAGTCTCCATCGCATACTCCATTCTGTCCACGAGTGGCAAATTCTTCGTTTCATTCCACAGTCTCTGATATGCCTTCATGAGGATGTTCACGAGACCGTTGGCCGGATTGAAGACGTGCTGGAGTTTGCTGTAGGTATTCGCTGATTTATTGGCGTCTCCGGTGATCGCATCGCATCGGTACAAAGTTACGAGCGGCATGATTTCATTCTGAAGATCTTCCCGTGCTGGTCCATGGCTGATTGATGGATGAATGTGGAAGACTCCAATGGTAGCAAACGGAAGGTCTGCCCTCGTTACGTGGCGGTCGTCATACTCGAGGAGTGACTTGTTGGATGATTTCGGGAGCATGCCACGAATCTCATCACTCTGCTCAATGTGAAGAACGACAATCTCCTTGTCTCGGCCATAGTTGGCAATCCGAGGTCGGAATTTCGTATTCGGGATCAGTGCAACTTCCTTCGGTTCCGAAGAAACACCTGAACATTCGAATGTGGTTCCCCAATTCTGACTCTTGGTGGAAATGTGTCTTGCCAGTAGTTCCACTCTTGCAGAAGGTCCGCCGCGGACAAAGCATGCGATTGGTCTGGATGACCATTGCTTGATCACGATGCCTTTGTACCCGAATCGGATGAACGTCTTGATGAGTTCCCTGGATTTCTCATCATTAGGACTGAAGAATGCGTCTGCTTCATTCAAGATGCGTGCACTGTTTTGCATCATCATCTTCACGATTGGTCGATCCTTCATCGGCATGTTGTACACCTCCCTGTTGTCCAGCTTTGGGTTCCTCGTGAGGTTTCCATGGTTCAAGGTAAGCATGTTGATGAGGTGAACTCATGCGTCTTGAGATAGTTCACAGGAGGACGGTCGGTCGGCTGCATCAACGATCCCAGGATATCGGCATATGCTCGGATGATTTCCGGGTCATCATGTGACCTAAGCTTCTTCAGTCCAAGTGGAAGCTTAATCGGATAGCCGGATCCTGGTTGTGCCTGCTTGTACTCGTCCATGGTGGGACATTCTCCTCGATGAGGGAAGTAGAATTCTTCTTCTCCGAGATTGACATCGGGATCGACATGTGCCAATGAGGCTCTCTCGCACTCTGTCAATTTGGGATGAGCTCTTCTTGGATCTTTGTTGTACTTGTTCATGAAGCGGAGGAGGTTCCCCTTGGTCTCCGCGAGCTCTTCCTCGGCGTCCTTTTGTTCAAATCTGTTTCAAGATAGATTTGCTTGAGTTCCTGGATGAACTCGTCTAGGTTCTCTGAATTGTGATATTCCACGGTGACCTTTGGTTTGACGGATCTTTCCCCGGAGGGTTCCATGGTCTCCTCTTTAGCTTCGTCCTGATCGGTGGAGTCCCGTCGCTTCTTGGTCTCTGATGAAGTATATTTTTCCTTGCTGTGTTTGGTGGAATTCACATAATTGAAGAAGGCATCGGCGAATTCACGGATCTTGGTGTCGTACATCTCGAAATCTTCACAACTGAGATGCTTCTTCATGATCCACTTGTTGCTCGCCATGATGCTGCCATCAGGTTCAAATGCTGCAACAATGTTCCTTGCCTCGATGGTTTGATCTGTCAGCGCTGTTCGCTCTTCGGAGAGTCGGATGCCATAGTCTTGGTCCTTGAGAAATGCAAGGATCAACAGTGCATCTCTTCCTGCTGGCACATGGGTTAGTGCTGCTTCTGGCTCATCGTCGTCAAGGATGACGTCATCGATGCATGCCATGTGGACGCGCATTCTCCCCGAAAGGTTTGACTGGGATTTCCCAGATTTGAGCCCGTTCTCCATGATGCTGAGGAGTTGATTTCCATAGGTTGCATGGAACATGAACGTGATGGGCTTCTTCGCGAACGGCTTGATTTTTCTCTCTTCTTCAATGGATGGTGGTGCCGGCCTTCGCATTCTGTACTTGGGCTGAGCTGTGCTTTCATCTTCATGAGGCGCCTCGGATCTGGACGGATGCGGACTGGTGGAATGGATTCCGTTGGGAGATCATAGTCCGGTTCGTCGTGTTGAGGCTCTCTCTGCTGCTCAGAGTACAGGGGTCGTCCAAAGGATTGGATCTCGACTTGTCGTGTATGTCCGCTTGCCCCATGGGGCAAGTCGCAGATGAGAATCCATCCGCCTCTCAACAACCCGAGAACGTCAACATGGAGCAGGTAGATTATGATCCAGATTCCGACGACGATGATTCAGATGAAGAAGGGCATCCCCCCGCAGGAAGGCCGACGTCGAAGGCGATGCCACATCCAAAACTTGTTCCAAAGTCACCGCCACCAGCACTGAGGCTTGTCTCAAAGGTCAAGCCAGCACCTAAGAACATCCTGGATGAAGAGACGGAATCCGACAATCATCCTGGTGATCGACCTGCACTTCCAAGGCGACCAGCGATGCGGCCAGTTCTCACATCCAATGACCGGTGGTTTGTAACAAATGGATCAGAATCAGACATCAGCCTCCAGAAGGAATCCGTACACCCAGGACCTTTCGGAAACTCAAAATTCCTGAGTTTTGTGTACGAATACTATAAGGAGAGCTCAACCATCCTCGATGTCAATCCGGACTCCCACTTCATCCCTGAGCATGAACGACCACATGGAGTCAAAGTATTTTGGTTGAAGGCCAGATTCAACGATTACTGGCAGCCAACACTTCAAGGTGAAGGACCTCATACAGAGAAACAATACATGGACTTCATCAAGAAGGTCTACAGCATCTGCTGCTACACCAATGCTCAATCCGAAGTTTACGGAACCGACATCATCCCGATGGTATGCCACAACGGCAACATTGATCTCGAGAAGACCGTCCAGAATGTCGAACAGGTTTGCAAGTACTTCCACATGGATCCATCCAAAGCGAAACAGATCACTGACCTCATCCTCTGGCGAATCGAGAGAATGAGCAGATCGTTTTCCGGATGTCTTCGACATGATCCAAGGCATGGCATCCACAAGGAATGCAAATGACAAGTGGGCATGGGTCCTGGTGGATCCGTTGAGCTCTATGACGCATTGACCTGCATCACACATGCCAGGAACTTCATTGGAAATAAGCCAGGACTTCTCTTGATGGCTATGTTCCCGAGCTATGGAAAATCACGTTTCGAAATTGCATTCGTGTATCCATCCGTGGACGGGTCATATAATGAGCGCAAGGCAAGGGGAGAAATTGTTCCAAGGAATCGAGGGATCGACAAGCTCACCACAAGATCCGCACAAAATGCACTCCGGCCCAATGGCAAGGAATTCTATAACGATCCCGAGATGGAGTTCTACGTGAGATGCAACGTCGGACGTCTCATCTTCCTCATCACGAGCAGGGGATTCCTTCAACGGAGATGCCCGTCTCTTCACCAGCGGCTTTGGCAAAGGAGCCGCGGCGCTGGATCGTCCGAAGATCATGTTGAGAATGGGCATGTCTTCGAATGATCGAGCATACAAGATTGCAAAGGTCGGATTGGTTGTAAACCGAAAGTGGCTGCGGATGCAGACACATATTTCTTGAGATTCAAAATGGGTCAAGTGCAAAAACACGCATCACGGATTTGAGGAATTGAAAATGTGCAAAACGGAAAAACTCATGCATCAGAATTCGTGGACATGCGGATCATGCCCAGGTTCCCCAATAAGCAAACATTGATTCTGCTATACCGACTCCTGCAAAGGCAATGATGTCGGGTCCTTGCTTCGTATTGTGTGCTAGCCACTCAACCAAAAACGCCTTGTTCTGCAACATGGTACGGAAAGGTGGATGTGCGTCAACATTCAAGAGATTTCCGGTGAGGACGGCCTTGATGAGCTCGTCTGCTTTAGCTGAGTGCTTGGTCAGCGAATCTGCCAGACAATCTTCACTCCGTACATGTGCAAGGTCGTGCATCTGTCCACTGTTGCTTTCCTTTCTCAACATCTGGATCAAATGCATTGTTTCTTTCTGTTCCGGTTGATGTGTTGTGGATGCTGTGGTGACAAGATTGTTCGCATCAGTGCGGATGTGTACATCTGCGATTTCGCCTGTTATGTCTGACCAGAGACCGCGAAGAAATAATGCTGAACCGTAACAACGCATTAGTCCGTGCAACTCTGCAACAGTAGTGGACATGGTTGTGGCGGTGATCTTGTGCGTCTCATAGTCGACCAATGAGCCTCTCGAGTTCGATGAGCCCTGGCGAAGATCTCTTTCTTCTGCAAGAAAAATAACATGCGCACGTTGGGATGACTTATCCTCATTGTTGCGATAGGATGCATCTGGATAGCCAACTATGCGTGTCTTGCCACGAAGGGGCCAGAATCTCATACTAAACGGGATGCTTTTGATGGTTCTGACTGTCTTATTAATGGCACGAACGTCCTCAATGGTCGGTGATGATGCCTTGGACGCACACCTGGAGAATTGATAACCAATGTGGAAATGCGCTCGCGATTGTAACCAATTGATCTGACCTAGGACACTTCTGTATGCAGTATGCATTTGTGGAGTAAGAGGAGCGTCGTCCTTCAGGTGTTTGTCAAAGGTGATCTCCTGAAGTTCGTCAATGGCAACATTCTGATGGACATTGATGGATGTACCAACCGTGCTTGTCATCTCGCTTCCATTGGATGCGCTGTCCTACGAAGAGGCAATCATTTTTGTCTTCGGAACCAACTTGAAAGTCTTTTCGAAGTCGTCCCATGATTTCCTTCTCGAACACGTCATCCCCCGTCATAAGAAGATCATCTACATGAGAGACAGTGCTCCATGAACTTGTCGATTCTTGGCATTGTTGCCAGAAACAGGGTCCATAAGGTAATCAACTGCTCCTTCGAGATCGAAAGTAGTGGATGACTTCTTCTCACTCACCAATGCGGGCTTTGGAAGCTGCTTGCCGTAGTATACGTATGTACAGCGGTCTGCCCTGGTTGGCACCAGTCCGTAAGAACGGAGTGCCGAATCAAGGATGTTCCACCATCTGCGGGGTGCGTCATTTAGCCCGTAGGCGGAAATAAGAGCTTACCAGAAGCAATTCCTTGAAGCTAAACAGCTTGAGTGTAAATCTTGGCTTGACAACGAAGTGTTCGACTTAGTCGACACACGCAAGATTCAGGTCAGGAATTGGGTCACTGGTCGCTGGGTCCTTACCCTAAAGCGAGACAAGGATGGTAACTTCCTGAAGACCAAGGCTCGCTGGGTCCTCCGAGGCTTCCAAGACAAGCACAAGAATGATCAGCAGACAGACAGTCCTGCTGCATCCAGGAGTGGCTTCCGCCTTGCAATCCAAGCAGCCTCAAATAAAGGCTGGAATGTATTTCACATGGATTTGAAGACAGCATTTCTCCAAGGCGAAGCATACGATCAGACTCGTGACATCATTTGTCAGATCCCTCCTGAAATGGGATATCCACCACACATTGGAGCGCGCATGAAGATGGCTGTAGCTTCCTTCCGCTTCTTGCCAATGAGTGCGGATGTGGATGAAGCCTTCAAGGATTCTTGCTTGGATGTACAATACTAAGAGTGCACGGTCATCATCGGTCATGTTCTTGCATAACTGGTCAACATGATTCTGATCTGTGTATTTCTGATGAGAGAATCCGCATCGGGGCGATGGGATGAAGGTGCCTTTCACGCGTCCAAGAAAGACAGGGTTGCCTTCGATATCTCTCGGAACCGTAAAGGATCCGGGATCTTCTGTTCGGCTGTCATGAGTGACCAATGTGCTTCATCAAGAACGAGATCAGCTTGGTGATCTTCGTAAGATCTGGTCCTCTGAGAGTCTTATGATTCTCCATCTTCCTGGTCAGTGTATCTCATGGTTCTTTCTGAACTTCCAGTGCCGGATGAGGTTGGAACATGAGGGATCAGTTCTTCCTCACTTTCATATTGTACCGGCAAATTTGCTGGATTGTTCGGATTGTACTTGGATGAAGATGCAGGATCATGTCTGGGAGAATGCCCAGGTGACTCATCATTGTCATCTGGCTTCTTCTTCTTCTTCCCAGTCTTCTGCTTCTTTGATGGACTGCCAGTTGTTTCTTCTTGCGCAAGTGTTGGCAGTTCAAGATCTTCATCTTGGTCTTCTGCTTCGGGATTTGTGAGAATCGCAGGTGGTGAAGGTACCACGACAGTCGGAAGAATTGGCTGAGATGATTGCGACTGTGACGGCAAAGAGACATCACCCCCCAGTCGATTGAGTCCGCTTGAGGATGAAATGGACTGTTTTTGCCGTTTAAGCGCTGCATCTCCTCCGCCAGGTTTGTCGTGTGGCGGTAGTGGTGGATCCACTGGACTGTCTGGTGACACACTGCGTGGTGCTGGCGGCATGGGATGATCAGGCTGATGTGGAGGAGCCGGAGGAGGATCTGACATGTTCTCGTCCGTTGGCGTTGGAGGTCTTGGATCAAGCATGGGATGGTCCGGTTGATCAGGTGGCTGCTGTGGGTCAGGTTGTTGAGGTTCATCCGATCCAATGGATCCGTCTCGATGGGCATCGGCCTGATAGCCGGCGCATCTGTGAACGACTGATGAACGGATGAAAACATCACGGCATGCCAAGTCTTCGGATTATATGTCTCCCAATTGCATTTTGATGCAGGCAAGACCCAAGTTCTATTCAGCTGATCAGGCTGCCAGAAGGATATGATCGCATCGTCCGGAGGTGACGTAATGGGCAAATTGATGCCGATGGTGTGGACGTATGCGGTGCATGCATCATACTGAGTGGATGAGATGCACAGTTGTCTCAACTTCTTGCAGCCATTCCACATGTTCTGACATCGCCAGTCATCAGGATCTTGCTTGAAGATATCGATTTCAGTTGGGTACTGCTTCATCGTCTTCTGAAACTTCTGGACTAGCGGATCCTGGATGACCAATGGTTGAACGTCCTTGTTGAACGACACGTCCTGTATTCTTACTGCAAGACTGCTGCTGGTCATGTTGAACTCCTTGTCAATGGCTTCCATCTCCTTTCTCAGGATGTCAACCTGCTTGATGGTGAATGGTTCAAAAAGTTCCTCCAAGAGGTACACCTTGTTGTCAAGTGGTTTCACCTGCAAGTGTCGTAGGAGGATATGCGCGAGATCCTGACAGAACTGGTAAGGATACACCTGCGCCAGTTTGGTCCTGCTTCCGAAAGTGCCAGCGTTTCCCTCTAGGGGTTGGTGTTCATGCTTGACTGAGCTGGAGAAGTTTTTACACCGTCGGAAGATCGGTCTCATTACCTCGGGAGGTAAGCAGTGCATCAAGCTCGTGGGCTTGAGACTTCTGAGCCCAGATTCAGGATCTTTTAGTCCGTATGCGCAGAAATGGAAATCTCCCCAGGTCACGGATGGATCTGAAAACAATTGCTGCATACAGTTCAGACACCATATCCTGGATGTCTGAGGATTTTCAATGATGAAGTATCTTCTGTGCTTCAACTGATATCGCGCAATGGATGCCACAAATTCAACCATGGGAAGGTAGCGTCTCCGCTTTTCCCCGACCTTTTGTTGGTCTTGTTGGATGTTCTGCATGTTTGACCATGGTCCACAGACCGGTGCCATTAGGATGACATCAGGTGCTTGCTCCCTGATGATCTCCATGACCATGTGTCGTCCCTTGGATGTCATTACGTCGAATCCGGTGCGGATGTCTACGGGAGTCCCAACCTTAAGACCTGAGAGTGCACAGCATTGACTGAATCTGGCACTTCCCGCAAAGATCTCGAGAACGTGGATCTTTCCTTTACGTACACAATTCCAATGTGCTTGTTCAGGAACGGATGTGAGGTCCTCGACGAACATGTTCTCTGCCGGATGAGGTTCTGCAGGTTTGGGAGTTGTTTTCCCGCGATACGTAATGGCACTGAGGATCTTGGCTTAGGAGCTGGTGCGGATGACTCCTTTTTCTTGGCGTCTGCAGAGGAGCCTGGTTGCTCTCCTGCAAGGATTCTCGCTCTTCTGGCAATAGAAGGTCAATTCCAGGTTTCCGGAGGGATGGTTTCATCCTTCCTGACCTTCGTCATGTTAACCTTGATGAGTCGAGTCCCAAGATCAAGTCCTACCATTGCTCCTTGAATGGAAATGACCTTTCCTTTCAGCCATATTCCTCCCTTGCTTCCATCGGAACGAATCTTGGATTTGTCTTCCTGCCAGTAAAATACATTGTCCTTCACCTGAAGAGGCTTAGCACTCATTCGGAGATTTTGAGCAAGGTCTCGTCGGATGTCTTCGGATTGACGCGCTTCTTGGAACGCTTGCTTGGACAGCTGCTTGATCTGGATGGCTGTCAGCTCTTCTTCATTCCTGTCAATCGTCAACTGAGTTGGTGTTGCGACATCGAGCTGGATGAGATCTGCTGGTCGTCTTCCGAATGCGAGCTCCAATGGTGTTACACCCCCGTAGGTGACAGTCTGATTCCTGACAGTTGCAGCGGTTCACCAGCTGTCTGTATGTCACTTGCTTCAGTGTTGCAGGTGCTGTTCCTGCCTTAATGGAACTTAGCATGATCTTGAGTTGCGCCTTCAAGAGTCGAACTGCTGCCTCAGCTCGATTTGGCCATGGTGTGTTCGGTCCCAAGGATATCGGTGTGATGTCAAGGGACTGATAGAAATGTTCCCATGTCTCTGTCATGAAGGCTTGATCTGCGACAACCGATTTGGGCTGCAAGTGGTACTGGTCAAAATAGTTCCTGAGGACAGTGATGTTCTCGACTTCTTGCGTAGTTGTCACTGCCTCTGCAGTGAGCAATGTTGTTGCTCCATCCAGGATTACAAAAACAATGATGTGTTCTCCTGTTCCAAGAGGAACTTGACAGTGATCAATGAATGTCATGTCACCAAAGGTGTCCGCCCGATGTGCTTCGTGATGGTGCATGTTTTGCCGCTTGGCAAACTTCACATTCACTTCGGATTTTGTCAAATAGATCGAATGTTGTTTTCGGCAAATGAAGTGAGCGAGTTCTAAATCGAAATTGCTCCGTTGTCATGTGAGGTGGAGCTTCTTCAACTCTTCGGGATTTGACAATCGCTTGTGGATTCTGCCTAGGGCAAGCGGAAGCGATGTTGGTTCTTCTGAGGATGGTGCGAAAGGATCTGGCTATGGTCGACCGGCCCCTCTTGTCGATGATCCTGTCTGCTGCCGATCCTGAACCTGCTTCTTCGTCCTTAAGCGAATTGTCCGCGAAGGTGAAAATGGTCTTACCTATCCACAGGTTAATCATCGGTTTATTTGCCTGGGATGTAAGTCTCCAATTGTCTTCTAGAATGTCTGGATCTCCACCTACGGATGCATCAATGATTTCCGTAGTACGTTCTCGGCTAATGTTATCAGGATTGATTGGACACTCCTTGGCTCCATTTGGTGTGAACAGCGCCTTGCGGGGCGTGATGTGCACACGGACGAGCTGCTTGTTCTTCTTGTCAAGGATCCAATGGTCCTGCTTTTGAGACCCAATGATCTTAGGAGTTGCTAGGTCCTCCTTTGTCTCGGATGATTTTGCTGCACAAACAGTTTCACTCTTGGTGAGATCCCCGGAGGGAAACTTGATGCTGTTGTCATCATCATAGACATAGTTGGTGAGGCCTTTGTGAGCAATTTCTCCATGTGCCTTCACTCTTGCAACTCCAGCGAGGTCGACGAGCGCATGTCCTGTGCCGGATACTGGAACTGCTTGTCGGTTCATGCCAGAGGCCTTGCATGTGATCTTGTCACATTGAGGTGTGTGCTCGATGGTCATGTAGAGGTTCCGCATCTGACTGATGCTGAGGAGGATCGGTACAGTTCCTTGTTCAAGGACGTCGATGTTGGTACTGCATGGAGGAGTTGTGTGATATCGAAGATGCAGGGTCCAATTTACCCTGGCGGTCTCTCCGTTTGCAAAAGTGAACTTGGTCTCGGCCGGGATGTACTGATAGGAGATGATGTCCTTCATTGGTTCGATGGCCTTAGTAAAACGCTGGATTGCATGCCAGCTGCCCATAGATCTGGTACATCCATTGTCCAGAATCGCAGGTCGGATTGTGCTGAGGGTTGATGACAGGCGCCAGGCTGTGATTTGTTGTGACGGACAAATTGTGTTCTGAAACTGTATCTGATTGGATCAGCTTCCCGTGGATGGCCTTTTTCTCATGATGCTCATATGCATCATGGAATGCCATTAGTGCTTGTCCTGTGCTGAATGTCTCATGGGATGAGTACCAGCCATGTTCGTTCCATGTCCATGATTGATCCCAGTCTTGGTCTGTCCAACCGGCATAGGTAGGCTCTATATGGATGGCGCAGTCTGCTGGATGGCGGGCTGCTCTGCGGTGGCTGCGAACGTCTTGGATTTCCCTTTTTCATGTCCGCTCTTTCCTTTGCCATTCTCATAGGATGGATAACCTTTGTTTCCATCATAGGGATATTGGAATTTTGATTTTCCTTTCTTTCCCTTCTTTCCTTTGCCTTTTCCCCAATATGCCTGGTCGTAGGGATCATAGTTTTCATTGGCCATATTGGCCTTTCCGCCAGAACCGCTTTTTCTGAAGGGTTTAAAGCCACCTCGTTGGTGACTGCCCTTTTTGTTTCCTGATTTTCCTTTTCCTTTTCTCTTCTTGAATTTGAAGTTCCGCCCCGACACTTTTCTTGCTATGAACGCATCGTTCTCCTCGAGGACCCAGAATGTCTCTTCATCGTTGTTTGACATGAATCCTTCAAGTCCTTCTTCATCCTCAACCCAGAAGCCTTCTTCTCCTTCATATTCACCTTGTTCGATGATGAAGAATGTATTGCTTCGGTTGCCTCCTTGAGGTCGGATGGATGGATCTTGAATGGTCAGCATCTCATAGGAGTAGTTCTCTAGTGAGATGTTTCTCAATGACATTGCACTTGTCAGTCTCTCTCTCTCCCTGTTGATCTGACAATTCACTCTGGATGATGAAAACTGTGCAATGAGATCATCCCCGAAGGGAAATGCGTCCGGCTGTCTGTCCTGCATTCGATATATTGTCTGAGGACTATTGGATCATCCTCATTGAGCAGGGCTGGAGGCGGTGCTCGAACACCGGCTGCTTGCTGATGCCGAGCAATTGTTCTTGCATTTGCTTCCTGTACGGACTGCCGAAATGCTGGGGACTGTGCCGTAAAAACTGGCATCAAGTCCATCCATGCTGCCTTCAATCTCATAAGAAGGATTTCGAATTTTGATGTAAAAATGAGGAACTCTTGGTTTTGCCTTCGATGATTGAAGAAACTGAGGAGCCTGTACAGATACACGTTGGTCGCACCTTTCAAAAAGTACTTCTTCAGCGTGTTCTTGAAGTAGTTGACTCCTTCGTCAGGATCTTGCAGAAGGTCATTTTGGAGGACTGCCTTATACATGCATGCATCTCCGGTGAGTCTGCTTTTGAGCAGAGGTCCTCTCTTGGGTGCTTCCACTGTTGTAATTGTCACCCAGTCGTCCACGAGTTCTTCATACCTGAACCAGCTGACTGTTCCGTCGTACGATGGCGGCTGCTTGGCGGTCATCGATAGATAGAGTGTTTCCTCCGTATAGCCTTGTGATTTGGCCATACTCGAATAGGCTTCCATGAAGCCTTCTCCATCGGATGACATCTTCCCTTGGATCTCTGCGGAAAACCTGCTCCGCTACCACAAATTGAGGCCCACTGCAGGGGTACCTTATCCCAGAAGGGAACTGGTACCCTTGTGGTAGTAGAGGTCGTTGTTTAGGTGACTGGATCTATTCCGGAGAGAATCCAATATGTGTAACAAACCAAACACAGGGGGGGGGGGCGGCAGCCCTCATGGTGATCAAAAAAGTGATGAATCAATTACGGCAAAATAATCTAAAAAGCAGCGGGGGGGACCCCCCCATGATGATTGAAAAAGTGCTGCTTCAATTAGGGGCACAAAAGCAAAAATGAGCGAGGGGGTTGGGGCGGGCGGCAGCCCCCCCACGATGATCGAAAAACTGATGATTCAACAGCGGCAAAAAATATCAAAAAGCAGCGGGGGAGTGGGTGGGGGGGGGCAGCAGCCCCCCATGATGATTGAAAAAGTGATGATTCAATTAAAGGTGCGGGGGGGTGGGGGGGGGCGGCAGCCCCCCCCATCATAATCGAAAAACTGATGATTCAATGGCGAAGAAGTGATGATTCAAATAGAGGTGCAATGATTCAAGAAAGGGTGCGATAGAATACAACAAGCAACGGGAGCGTTGGTGGGGGCGGCTTCCCCTATGATGGTCGATTAAGTGCATACATGTGCCAGTCCCCCCCCCCCCACAATGGTATGGTCTGTAGGGTCCCCGCATCAACCCTCAACCAACCCACCAAGCCTAAACCAACTCCAAACCACACCCCAACCACCCACCACACCACCCCACCACCCACCACCCCACCCCACCCATAGAGGGGAGGGGGGGGGTGAGGCCCACTGCCCCAGGTGGACTTTCGTCCTGATCGGTGGAATGCCGTCTCTTCTTGGTCTCAGAGGAAGTATCCTTTTCCTTGCTGTGCTTGGTGGAATTCACATAATTGAAGAAGGCATCAGCAAATTCGCGGATCTTGGTGTCGTACATCTCGTAATCTTCATGATCGAGATGCTTCTTCATGATCCACTTGTTGCTCGCCATGAGGCTGCCATCAGGTTCAAATGCTGCAACAATGTGTCTTGCCTCAATGGTTTTGTCTGTCAACGCTGTTCGCTCTTCGGAGAGTCGGATGCCATAGTCTTGGTCCTTGAGGAATGCAAGGATCAACAGTGCATCTCTTCCTGCTGGCACATGGGTCAATGCGGCTTCTGACTCATCGTCGTCGAGGATGACGTCATCGATGCATGCCATGTGGACGCGCAGCCTCCCCGAAGAATTTGACTGGGATTTCCCAGATTGGGGCCCGTGCTCCATGATGCTGTAGAGCTGATTTCCATAGGTTGCATGGAACATGAATGTGATGGGCTTCTTCGAGAACGGCTTGATTTTTCTCTCTTCTTCAATGGATGGTGGTGCCGGCCTTCGCATTCTGCGCTTAGGCTGAGCTGCCTTCATCTTCATGAGGCGCCTCGGATCTTGACGGATGCGGACTTGGCGGAATGGATTCCGTTGGGAGATCATAGTCCGGTTCGTCGTGATGAGGCTCTTTCTGCTCAGAGTACAGGGGTCGTCCAAAGGATTGGATCTCGACTTGTCGTGTGTGTCCGCTGTTGCATCTCACATAGAACTCCATCTCTGAATCAACATAGAATTCCTTGCCATCTGGCCTGAGTGCATTTTGTGCGGATCTTGTGTTGAGCTTATCGATCCATCGATTCCTTGGAACAGTTTCTCCCCGTGCCTTGCGCTCCTTATATGACCCGTCCACGGATGGAAATACGAACGCAATTTCGAAACGTGATTTTCCATAGCTCGGGAACATAGCCATCAAGAGAAGTCCTGGCTTATTTCCAATGAAGTTCCTGGCATGTGTGATGCAGGTCAATGCGTCATAGAGCTCGACGGATCCATCAGGACCCATTTCCACTTGTCGTTTGCATTCCTTATGGATTCCATGCCTTGGATCATGTCGAAGACATCCGGAAAACGATCTGCTCATTCTCTCAATTCGCCAGAGGATGAGATCTGTGATCTGTTTCGCCTTGGATGGATCCATGCGGAAGTATTTGCAAACCTGTTCGACATTCTGGACGGTCTTCTCGAGATCAATGTTGCCGTTGTGGCATACCATCGGGATGATGTCGGTTCCGTAAACTTCGGATTGAGCATTGGTGTAGCAGCAGATGCTGTAGACCTTCTTGATGAAGTCCATGTATTGCTTCTCTGCATGAGATCCTTCACCTTGGAGTGTTGGATGCCAATAATCGTTGAATCTTGCCTTCAACCAGAATACCTTAACTCCATGTGGTCTCTCGTGCTCAGGAACGAAGTGGAAGTCCGGATTGACATCGAGGATGGTTGAGCATTCCTTGTAGTACTCGTACACAAAATTCAGGAATTTTGAGTTTCCGAAAGGTCCTGGGTGTACGGATTCCTTCTGGAGGCTGATGTTTGTATCCGATCGACCAGAGACCGCGAAGAAATAATGCTGAACCGTAACAACGCATTAGTCCGTGCAACTCTGCAACAGTAGTGGACATGGTTGTGGCGGTGATCTTGTGCGTCTCATAGTCGACAAGGGAGCCTCTCGAGTTCGATGAGCCCTGGCAAAGATCTCTTTGTTCTGCAAGAAAAATAACATGCGCACGTTGGGATGACTCATCCTCGTCGTTGCGGTTGGATGCATCTGGATAGCCGACTATGCGTGTCTTGCCACGAAGGGGCCAGAATCTCATGCTAAGCGGGATGCTTTTGATGGTTCTGACTGTCTTATTAATGGGGCGAACGTCCTCAATGGTTGGTGATGATGCCTTGGATGCACACTTTGAGAATTGATAACCAATGTGGAATTGCGTTCGCGACTGTAACCAGTTGATCTGACCGAGGACACTTCTGTATGCAGTATGCATTTGTGGAGTAAGAGGAGTGTCGTCCTTCAGGTGTTTGTGAAAAGTGATCTCCTACAGTTCGTCGATGGCAACGTTCTGATGAACATTTGTCATCTTGCTTCCATTGGATGCGCTGTCCTACGAAGAGGCAATCATTTTTGTCCTCGGAACCAACCTGAAAATCTTTCCGAAGTCGTCCCATGATTTCCTTCTCGAACACGTCATCCCCCGTCATAAGAAGATCATCTACATGAAGAGACAGTGCTCCATGAACTTGTCGATTCTTAGCATTGTTACCAGAAACAGGATCCATTAGGTAATCAACTGCTCCTTCTAGATCGAAAGTTGTGGATGATTTCTTTTCACTCACCAATGCGGGCTTCGGAAGCTGCTTGCCGTAGTACACGTATGTACAACGGTCTGCCCGGGTTGGCACTAGTCCGTATGAACGAAGTGCCGAATCAAGGATGTTCCACCATCGACGTGGTGCGTCATTCAGCCCATAGGCGCTCCATGTGTGGTGGATATCCCATTTCAGGAGGTATCTGACAAATGATGTCACGAGACTGATCGTATGCTTCGCCTTGGAGAAATGCTGTCTTCAAATCCATGTGGAATATATTCCAGCCTTTATTTGAGGCTGCTTGGATTGCAAGGCGGAAACCACTCCTGGATGCTGCAGGACTGTCTGTCTGCTGATCATTCTTCTGCTTGTCTTGGAAGCCTCGGAGGACCCAGCGAGCCTTGGTCTTCAGGAAGTTACCATCCTTGTCTCGCTTCAGGGTTAGGACCCAGCGACCGGTGACCCAGTTCCTGACCTGAATCTTGCGTGTATCGACTAAGTCGAACACTTCATTGTCAAGCCATGATTTGCACTCAAGCTGCTTGGCTTCAAGGAATTGCTTCTGATAAGCTCTTATTTCCGTGGCTGTAGCTTCCTTCCGCTTCTTGCCAATGAGTGCGGCTGTGGATGAAGCCTTCAAGGATTCTTGCTTGGATGAATACAGAACTAAGAGCGCACGGTCATCGTCGGTCATGTTCTTGCATAGCTGGTCAACATGATTGTGATCTGTGTATTTCTGATGAGAGAATCCGCATCGGGGCGATGGGCTGAAGGTCCCTTTCACACGTCCAAGAAGGACAGGGTTGCCTTCGATATCTCTCGGAACCGTAAAGGATCCGGTGTTCGCACAGATCTTCTGTTCGGCTGTCATGAGTGACCAATGCGCTTCATCTAGAACGAGATCAGCTTGGTGATCATCGTAGGATCTGGTCCTCTGAGAGTCTTCTGAATCTCCATCTTCCTGGTCAGTGTATCTCATGGTTCTTTCTGAACTTCCAGTGCCGGATGAGGTTGGAACATGAGGAATCAGCTCTTCCTCACTTTCATATTGGACCGGCAAATTCGCTGGATTGTTCGGATTATAATTGGATGAAGATGCAGGATCATGTCTGGGAGAATGCCCAGGTGACTCATCATTGTCATCTGGCTTCTTCTTCTTCTTCTTCCCAGTCTTCTGCTTCTTTGATGGACTGCCGGTTGTTTCTTCTTGCGCAAGTGTTGGCAGTTCAAGATCTTCATCTTTCTTCTGCTTCGGGATTTGTAAGAATCGCAGGTGGTGAAGGTACCACGACAGTCGGAAGAATTGGCTGAGATGATTGCGACTGTGACGGCAAAGAGACATCACCCCCCAGTCGATTGAGTCCACTTGAGGATGAAATGGACTGTTTTTGCCGTTTAAGCGCTGCATCTCCTCCGCCAGGCTTGTCGTGTGGCGGTAGTGGAGGATCCACCGGACTGTCTGGTGACACACTGTGTGGTGCTGGCGGCATGGGATGATCAGGCTGATGTGGAGGAGCCGGAGGAGGATCTGACGTTCTCGTCCGGAGGTGTTGGAGGTCTTGGATCAGGCATGGGATGGTCCGGTTGATCAGGTGGCTGCTGCGTGTCAGGCTGTTGAGGTGCATCCGTTGGATCCAACGGATCCGTCTCGATGGGCATCGGCTTGATGGCCGGCGCATCGGTGAACGACTGATGAACGGAAGAAAACATCACAGCATGCCAAGTCTTCGGATCATACTTCTCCCAATTCCATTTTGATGCAGGCAAGACCCAAATTCTATTCAGCTGATCAGGCTGCCAGAAGGCTATGATTGCATCGTTCGGAGGTGACGTAATAGGCATATTGATGCCAATGGTGTGGACGTATGCGGTGCATGCATCATACTGAGTGGATGAGATGCACAGTTGTCTCAACTTCTTACAGCCGTTCCACATGTTCTGACATCGCCAGTCATTAGGATCTTGCTTGAAGATATCGATTTCAGTCCCAGGGGCTTCCATCTCCTTTCTCAGGATACCAACCTGCTTGATGGTGAATGGTTCAAAAAGGTCCTCCAAGAGGTACACCTCATTGTCAAGCGGTTTCACCTGCAAGTGTCGTAAGAGGATGTGCGCAAGATCATAACAGAACTGGTAAGGATACACCTGTGCCAGTTTGGTTCTGCTTCCGAAGGTACCAGCGTTTCCCTCTAGGGGTTGGTGTTCATGCTTGACTGAGCTGGAAAAATTTTTACACCTTCTGAAGATCGGTCTCATAACCTCGGAAGGTAAACAGTGCATCAAGCTCGTGGGCTTGAGACTTCTGAGCCCGGATTCAGGATCTTTTAGTCCGTGTGCACAGAAATGGAAATCTCCCCAGGTCACGGATGGGTCTGAAAACAATTGTTGCATGCATTTCAGATACCATATCCTGGATGTCTGAGGATTTTCGATAATGAAGTATCTTCTGTGCTTCAACTGATAACGCGCAATGGATGCCACAAATTCAACCATGGGAAGGTAGCGTCTCCGCTTTTCCCCAACCTTTTGTTGGTCTTGCTGGATGTGCCTTTTCCCCAATATGCCTGGTCGTAGGGATCATAGTTTTCGTTGGCCATACTGGCCTTTCCGCCAGAACCGCTTTTTCTGAAGGGTTTAAAGCCACCTCGTTGGTGACTGCCCTTTTTGTTTCCTGATTTTCCTTTTCCTTTTCTCTTCTTGAACTTGAAGTTCCGCCCCGACACTTTTCTTGCTATGAACGCATCGTTCTCCTCGAGGACCCAGAACGTCTCTTCATCGTTGTTTGACATGAATCCTTCAAGTCCTTCTTCATCCTCAACCCAGAAGCCTTCTTCTCCTTCGTATTCACCTTGTTCGATGATGAAGAATGTGTTGCTTCGGCTGCCTCCTTGAGGTCGGATGGATGGATCTTGGATCGATGTCCTCGTCGTGATGAAGAGTTCATGGTAATGCGTCTTCAGCATCTCATAGGAATAATTCTCAAGTGAGATGTTTCTGAATGACATTGCACTTGTCAGTCTTTCTCGTTGCTGATCTGACAACTCACTTTGAATAATGAAAAACTGTGCAATGAGATTATCCCCGAAGGGAAATGCGTCCCGCTGTCTGTCCTGCATTCCTTGGATATACTGTCTTAGGACTGTCGGATCGTCCTCATTGAGCAGGGCTGGAGGCGGTGCTCGAACACCGGCTGCTTGCTGATGTCGAGCAATTGTTCTTGCATTTGCGTCCTGTGCGGACTGTCGAAATGATGGAGACTGTGCCGTAAAGATTGGCATCAAGTCCATCCATGCTGCCTTCAGTCTCATAAGTAGGATTTCGAATTTTGAGGTAAAAATGAGGAACTCTTGGTTCTGCCTCCGATGATTGAAGAAACTGAGGAGTCTGTACAGATACACGTTGGTCGCACCTTTCAAAAAGTACTTCTTCAGCGTGTTCTTGAAATAGTTGACTCCTTCATCAGGATCTTGCAAAAGGTCATTCTGGAGGACGGCCTTGTACATGTAAGCATCTCCAGTGAGTCTGCTCTTAAGCAATGGACCTCGCTTGGATGCTTCTACTGTGGTGATGGTCACCCAGTCGTCCACGAGTTCCTCGTACCTGAACCAGCTGACTTTTCCGTCGTACGATGGCGGCTGCTTGGCGGTCATCGATAAATTTAGTGTTTCCTCCGTATAGCTCGGCTTGGCCATACTTGTCTAGGCTTCCATGAAGCCTTCTCCATCGGATGACATCTTTTCTTGGAAACCCAGGTGCCTATCCCCGGAGGGAACTGGAACCCTGTGGTAGTTGAGGTCGTTATGATTGGAGGATGGATTGTCCCTGGTGGATTGTCTTGTGGATATTCCTGTAAGCGGCCTGCTGAGGCTCTTTTGTCACACGCTCGGATGATTGTGATCTACAAAAGGGGCCCTTGAGCCAAATGTTGCGGGAGATCAATGGTCTGGGGGGGGTTTACGGCCTGTACATACATACAGACATACATAGATGATCGAAAAAGTGATGATTCAATTAGGTGGCGTGGTGAGGGGCAAAAAAATCTAAAAAGCAGCGGGGGGGTTGGGTGGGGGCAGCAGCCCCGATTCAATTAGGGGCGCAAAAACTAAAAATGAGTGGGGGGGCGGGGCGGGCGGCAGCCCCTCCCACGATGATCGAAAAACTGATGATTCAATAGCGGCAAAAAAAAATCGAAAAGCAGCGGGGGGGTTGGGGGGGGGGGGGGGCAGCAGCCCCCCATGATGATTGAAAAAGTGATGATTCAATGAAAGGCGCGGGGGGGTTGGGGGGGCGGCAGCCCCCCCCTATGATGATCGAAAACGTGATGATTCAATTAAAGGCGCGGGGTGGTTGGGGGGGTGCGGCAGCCCCCCATGATGATCGAAAAAATGATGATTCAATTAGGGGCACAAAAGCTAAAAATGAGCAGGGAATTGGGGGGGGGGGGGTACGTTGAACACTGCCGGACAGTATAACTGTTAAACATGCGACGCAGATAGATAAACAGATGGACAGATAGATAAATAGAGATATAGATCGATAGAGAGAGATAGGTAAGTAGAAAGCTAGATATGTAGATAGAGAGATAGGCAGGTAGGCAGGTAGGTAGGTAGATAGACAGATAGAGAGACAGAGAGGGAGAGAGAGAGAGAGAGAGAGAGAGATAGATAGATAGAGAGAGAGAGAGAGATAGTTAGGTAGGTAGGTAGGTAAGTAGAAAGAAAGATAGATAGATAGATAGATAGAGAGAGAGAGAGATACCGATATATAGATGGATGGAGTGATAGATAGATTGAGAGAGAGAGAGGGAGCTAGAAATATAGGTAGATATATAGTTAGATAGGTAGGTAGATAGATAGACAGATAGGTAGATAGTTAGAGAGATAGATCGAAACAATAAGAAAGAAATAACAGAAAGAACGGAAAGAACTAAATAAAGAAGGAAGGGCAGGAAAGGAAGGAAGCAGGAAAGAAAGAAAGAAAGAAAGAAAGAAAGAAAGAAATAAAGAAAGAAAGACAGACAGAAAGAAAGAAAAAAAGAAAGAAAGGAAGGAAGGAAGGAAGAAAGAAAGAAAGAACATCAAATAACAAAGAAAGCAATAACGATGGACAGAAAAGAAACAATGAAAATAAAAAAGGAAAGAAAGAAGAGAAACATCGAGAAAAGAAAGAGAAGCACAACTATAGTTTATATATTTTGGAAACTTCCGCCCCCCGGCTGCGCCACGCCCGCCGCGCCCGCCACGCCCGCCGCGCCCGGGCCCGCGCCCGCCGCGCCCGCCGCCGCGCCCGCCGTGCCCGCCGTGCCCCCCGTGCCCGCCCGCGCCGCCGCGCCCGCTGCGCCCGCCGCGCCCACGCGCCGCGCCCGCCGCGCTCGCCGCGCTCGCCGCGCGCCCGCCGCGCCCGGCCCATCGCCCGCCGCCCGCCGCGCCCGGCCCCCCGCCCGCCGCGCCCGCCGCATCCGCGTCGCCGCGCCCGCGCGCCCGCGGCGCCCACCGCGCCCGCGCCTGCGGGCCCGCGCCCACGCCCGCCGCGCACATCGCGCCCGCGCCCCGCGTCCGCCGCGCCCGCGCCCGCGCCCGCGCCGCCCGCCGCGCTCGCCGCGCTCGCCGCGCGCCCGCCGCGCCCGCCGCGCCCGCCCCGCCGCCGCCGCGCCCGCTGCGCCCGCCGCGCCCGCGCCCGCGCCTGCTGCGCTCACCGCCCGCGCCCGCCGCGCCAGCTGCGCCCGGGCCCGCAATCCGCCGCGGCGCCGCCGCGCCCGCCGCGCGCCGCGCCCCCGCCCGCCGCCCGCGCCGCGCGCCCGCCCGCGCCGCGCCGCCGCGCCGCCGCGCCCACCGCGCCCACCGCGCCGCCCCGCCCGCCGCCGCGCCACCGCGCCCGCGCCCGCATCCGCCGCACCCACCGCGCCCGCGCCCGCGCCGCCGGGCCCGCCGCGCTCGCCGCGCTCGCCGCGCCCGCCGCGCCGCCGCGCCCGGGCCGCACCCGCCGCGCCCGCGCGCCCGCCGCGCCCACAGCGCCCGCCGGCGCCCGCCGCGCCCACCGCGCCCGCGCCTGCCGCACCCACAGGGCCCGCGCCCACGCCCACCGCGCACATCGCTCCCGCGCCCGCGTCCGCCGCACCCACCGCGCCCGCGCCCGCGCCGCCGCGCCGCTGCGCCCGCCGCGCCCGCCGCGCCCGCCGCGCCCGCCGCGCCCGCGCGCGCGCCCGCCGCGCCGCGCCCGCCGCGCCCGCCGCGCCCGCAGGGCCCGCCGTAGTCGCGGCTTTGCTCTTTACACGGGAACGGTAACCGTAAAATGGCGCAGGAGTGTCCACTGCACGGGGGGGGGGGCGGCAGCCCCCCCCATGATGATCGAAAAACTGATGATTCAATAGCGCGGGGGTTGGGGAGGCGGCAGCCCCCCCCATGATGTTCGAAGAAGTGATGATTCAAATAAGGGTGCAATGATTCAAGAAAGGCTGCGATAGAATACAACAAGCAACGGGAGCGTTGGCGGGGGCGGCTTCCACGGCGCAGGGTTCTTCCGCTGGGTTCACTTGAGTTGTTCTCATGAGAGTCATTGCAATGAGTCATTGCAAGGAATCATCATCATGAAAGTCATTGCAAGGTGTCATTCAAGGAGTCATCATTATCAGCATGAAAGTCATTGCAAGGATCCTTGCACTTGCAACTTGCACTTGCAAGTTGCACTTGACTCCATGCACTTGCGACTTGCACTTGACTCCTTGCACTTGCAACTTGAAATTACTTGACTCCGGGCACTTGCACCTTGCACTTGGATGACTCTCATGACTCCTTGCAATGACTCAAGTGCAATTGACTTGCGAGGCATTAAAATCTCTTCTTAGGGCGGCGGGGTAGTGCCGACGACACTCTACGAAAACCGACCCTCTGCGGGGATTGGCGTGGTCGAGGCGCAAGGCCCGCGCGACCCTGTGCGTGGATCATCGTGGTCGAGGTGCAAAAACTCGTGCTCGCGCGACCGTCTGCGGGGATCGGCGTGGTCGAGGTTTTTTTCGATTTCTGCAGGTCGCGCAACCCTCTGCGGGGATCGGCGTGGTCGAGGTGCAAAAACTCGTTTCAAAGGTGCTTGCGCGACCCTCGACAGACTTTTGTTGTTCGAACTGGTCCTCGGGAGTTGTCTCGTGGTTCGCGCGCCTGCTCCGTTTGCGCAAAGCACCTTGCCCGAGCAACTTGCGCAGAAATGGCCACGGGGCTGTGATGCTTTCGGGCCAACCGTGGTCTAGTTTTTGCATCCTCTGCATTGCCAGTTCCACTTCGGCAGGTGGCTTTTTGGCTTTGGCTTTTCGCATTTTCCTGCATCCTCAGCATCGCAAGTTCCTCTCTGGTGCCCCCCCACTCTTTTCGATTAAAACGCACGCCTAATTGAATCATCACTTTTTCGATCATCATGCGACAGCCACTTTTTAGATTCTTTGCCCATAATTTCAATCATCATGGGGGGGCTGCCGCCCCCCCCAACCCCCCCGCTGCTTTTTGATATATTTTTGCCGCTATTGAATCATCAGTTTTTTGGATCATCGTGGGGTGGGGCTGCCGCCCCCCCCCCCCCAACCCCCCCGCTCATTTTTAGCTTTTGTGCCCCTAATCGAATCATCACTTTTTCAATCATCATGGGGGGGCTGCTGCCCCCCCCCAACCCGCCCACTGCTTTTTAGATTTCTTTGCCCCTAATTGATTCATCACTTTTTTGATCACCATGAGGGCTGCCGCCCACCCCCCCAAACCCCCCCGCTACCTAATTGAATCATCACTTTTTCGATCATCTATGTATGTCTGTATGTGTGCACTTAATCGCCCAACATTGGCCCGAAAAAACAACAAAAAATCCTTAAAACAACAACACCAAAAAACCTTTAAACAAAATGGCCCTCCCTTGTTTGACGTCAGCCATGTCAACCCGAAGGAATTTATCAATGCCCCCAAAAGCACCAGAACCACAGGCAATTGGACAAAGATTGCAAATTGCCAGCTAGTTTGGGCCCGATTCCCAGGAAGCTCCTGGCGCGCTGGTTCTGAACAATCTTCACGGCGCCGGTCGAACAATCAGTGCGTCTGTGTGTGCGTATGTGCGCGCGCTATCATCGGGCGTGCATCTATCTAAGGCTGAGCGCCGCGACGCGCTACAGAAGAATCTGTGCTCAAATAGGTTTTCTAGAGGACGACAATGCAGGATATGAGCTTGACATTCTTTGAGGCAGTTCTGCTTGGCACTCCTTGCGGCTGCTATTCCAAGACGATGCGGCGGAAATTGCAAGGCAGCATGCACACCAACCACAAAGAGGCACAAGTTTTGCCTCTTCGCACACGCTTGCTTCCTCTTCCCAAATTCCAAAAAACACGACTTAGGCTTGGCGTCAATCCAATGTAAGGGCGTGCAGTTTCGGCGATCGTCAGAGCAAACTCGTGAAGCTTTTCTGTTTGGTCTGTTCGCAAGGGCTTGCGCAAGTGCCCCTTCTTCCTTGCAAGTAGCCCGTTCATCTTGTTAGAAGCTGTGCTATTTCTGTTTATTGCATGTTGTGGCTCATTCTGGCTCCAAACCTCTGATAGCAACATGCAGGGCTTACGGCCATCGTTTGCCCCACGCTGTATAAGCGTTTTTGCCACCGCCGCCTGCGATGCTCAAGCCAGGGCAAGGGCCGGTGCCATATTTACCTCGTGCCATGTTTACCTTGCGCCATGTTTACCTCGCCTGAATCCAAGCGCAAGTTCCAGAACCAATTGGCATGCGAAGGTGATCCTAGTCCAGCAAAGACATCAGACACGCCAAGAAGGAAGAGATTCAAAGTCTGGCATGGCTTTCGCAGAGCGCAGCAGCAGTCACTCGAGCATGAGAACCATGATGTGACCGAGGACTGGTCGCCGATACAGGATCCTTCGAGCAGCCCTGAAATAGTGCACAGGAACGACCCCGTGGAAGAATGCCTGCATAGAGATGAGCAGCGTGGGTGGCGCAACGAGACGCTGTGCCCTTGCAGCCTTTGAGTGAGCGATTGCAAGCAGTCAGCAAGCCCAAGAACGGAAAGTGGGGCACTTGCAGAGTGCACAACAAATGCATGGTGCCTACTGTCCAATGGGGCGGGAAAAGGCCGGGATCTGTTGTATGCCGGTGTCCTTTGTGGAAGGAAAGAAGTGAGACCGGCCAGCGAAAGTGCTGGGCATCTCAACCTTTTTTGGGGGAGCTCACGGACCTGCCGAAGGCAGTCCAGGAAAGGCTGCGGCTAGTGCGCAGCGACATTTCTTGGCAAGTGCAGCATGGCAAGGCCAGCGCAAAGCATTAAGCAGTCGTGCGTGAAACAAGCAGCGGCATGCCTTGCTCTTTGCTTCTTGTCCAGACTTGTGTCTCTTTTGCTTTTCTGGCTCAGTCTTTCATTCCCGTAGCAATGAAGGGCCGTGTGAGGCCGCCTAGAGAGAGATATGCCAGCGGAAGGTTAAAGCCAACCAGCAGAAGCCTGGCAACAAAGTCTGGCACCAACAGGAAGTTTCATGTGGCCGGTCTCAGCTACGGCGGCAGCAGGAGTGCAGGCAGGCAAGCGTCTCAAAAGAAAGGTCGCAGAGGCCTTCGGGAGCTGAAGCAAATATCACACCCAGAGATCTGCGCCTTATCAGAAGCGAAGTGCGTGGCGCTCCTGAAAAAGCACAAAGTCCTCGGCAGCAAAGCCCACAGAAAATGTTACGCGTGCGGCGCAGGCATGAAGCGCACAAAGGAGCCCGGCACCCTGCGCTGCAGCGGCAGCTCTGCCGATTGCTCAGCAGGGCGGCCTCGAGACTCAGCCAAGTAACAGTACTGGAATATTTTTTTTGGGTTGCTTTTGTCCTCTTTTCACGGAGCGAGGTTTGAAAACTGTTTGACCTTGCCTGCAGCATGGCAAGGCTTACATCACCCTGAGTACCAGTACACACCGCTTGCTAGTGACTTGTCTGCTGGCTATTCTGTCAGCTGCAAAGATTTGGTCAGAGCTGCGTACGTTCTTGGCGTGCGGGCTCCCCAGGACATGGCTTTGCATTTAGCTGCGCTGCCGGAGAAGCGGATTGACAGCCTATACAAGCGCCTGCGCTTTGCCCTGGCGTACACACAGATGGCTCTTCAAGAAGCTGGTGAATTCGGCCCGGGGGTGCTTGAGTTTGACAGCACGGCTTGCAGCACTTTGAAGAAGAATCACGACAAAAGAGGGTGGAGCGCTGCAGCAAAAGCGGCCGTGAGACGGTGGGCACAGAAGAAACCTGCTGCGCAGAAGCACTCCTCGGCAGAGACAGGCACTGCGGTTCACTCTGGACGCCTCTTACTTGCAGTACACAGGCAAAGCAAGAAAGCAGCGCTGATGCCTTTGCAGGAGAACTGCAAAATCGGCTCCGGGCCCACCGGAGAAAAAGTCAGAATGCATGCCACACATAGCTCGCCTGGCCAACGCCTCCATGCACGTGATTGGAAGCGACAGCAGCACAGGTCTTCGAGGATGTTATTCAGACCTAGGCCTTCAAGCTGCTTGCGCGCGCCATTCGCTCAGCGAGTGGACGCCCACGGTAAAACTCAACCGAAAGCACATCCCCAAGGCCGCCTTGAGAGTTATGACTGCCACATCCCGAGGCAGCAAGCCAGCTGCGAAGGTGAGCCAGCGGACTGTGACCATGGTCGGCGGCGACCAAAACTGTGAGAGCATCGCATCCCAAGTCAAGGGCTCCCTTAGACTTAGACGGCTAGGCAAGTACGGAAAAATCCAATCTGACAGGGGCGACCAACACATCGCCCCACTTTCGGCGAAGTACTTGGCCGACCGGCCTGGTTTCTTGTCGGTTCTCACAGCCTTGAAGTGCTACCGAGAGCATGTGCAAGACAGAATTGCTCCTCGAAATGCCTTCAAAGATCAAGAGTGGCTTATGCCGCTGGACGTGGAGCCCTGAGTCGCTGAAAGGGGCAAGGCCGTGAAGGGGCGTGGGCTTTTGTTTCGGGGTCGCACGGGGTTCACTTGTTTCCGGGTTCCCTTGAACGTGCACGCTACCATTTGGCCTCACACGGGTTCACTTGTTTCCGGGTTCCCTTGAACGTGCACGCTACCATTTGGCCTCGCACGGGTTCACTTGTTTCCGGGTTCCCTTGAACGTGCACGCTACCATTTGGCCTCACACGGGTTCACTTGTTTCCAGGTTCCCTTGAACGTGCACGCTACCATTTGGCCTCACACGGGTTCCCTTGTTTCCGGGTTCCCTTGAACGTGCACGCTACCATTTGGCCTCACACGGGTTCACTTGTTTCCGGGTTCCCTTGAACGTGCACGCTACCATTTGGCCTCACACGGGTTCGCTTGTTTCCGGGTTCCCTGGGAGAGCGCTTGTGTCCACGTGTGCACTTGTGTCCACGAGAGCACCCATTGAAACGTGGGGCAAACGATGGCCGTAGGGCCAACACGCAGCACGCCGGGCTTTGTTGTTTTTAGCATGGGAGAATGCTTTCTGGAAGGCTCAGCCGCTGGCCGAACCTCCGCCATGTCAGGCTGGGAAGACTTGATCTCTTGCAGCGCCTGTGGCTGCAAGCCACGGTAGTCAGATTGAAATGATGTTTCAACCTGCGTTCTTGTTATATATCTTCATACCCCATATTCGACGCGCTTGCCTGAAAAGGCACCCATAGTGATCCGGGTCGCGCCTGAGCCAAACCTCCACGCTCCAAAGTAGACTCCAGCTGCAATCGGAGAACCTCCTGGCTGCTTGGAAGGGTGCTGTGGCACAGCCTGCCTGGCACCAGCCTTCTCGTCATCCTCCATGTCTTGCGGCGGCTGCGTGGTTGCCAAAGCCTCCTGAAGGCTGCCATCATCTGCGGCTCTGGCCAGAACATCCGCAAGCCTTGCCGCGCTTCCACAAGCCGGGCAAAGCGGAAATGAGTGCTCAACCACTCCCGCCCTATGCCATATCCACCGTGGCCCTGGGAGTTTTTAGGGCCCTTGCCTGTTGCGGAGCATCTCCACGTCGGGAGCCCTCCAGTTGCTTTGCGTGATTCGAACGGGGGCTTGCAGGCCTAATCAAGCTCTAAGACCACTACAGCCTATAAAATAGGCGCACAAATTGGTGTTATCTTGGTTTTATCCTCAAACAGTATTACACACACAAGTGTTCTTTCGGTAGCAGTGCGAAAGGGTTAGATCAAGGGTTCGCCTCCTGCCCAGGGCCGTTTCGTGCTGTGCTGCCTCGGAAACGAATTCCGCAGATGGATTGGTGCACTCCTTGTGGGCTCTGCACATCGGCCCTCGCTGTGGCACGGTGGACGAAAGCTAACGCAATGCGGCGCCGCAGTGTGAACTTGAAACATGGGCTTTGCTTGGGGTTGGCTTGGGGTGGGTTTAGGGTTGCTTCGGGGGGTTTAGGGCTGGCTTAGGGTTCGTGAGGCTACAGAAACGGAAAACTCCGAAAAGCCGCAAGCGCTGCAAAAAGCCATGCGAAAAATGTACGGCCACAACTTTCTCCAAAATCTGTTTGCCAGCAACACGTATAGCGTCCTTGTCTGGCATTCCCAAAATGCTTTTAAGTTTCTGCCTCGCGCGTTCCTTCGGTCAGGTTTCACTGGGCTCCCGCCCTTGCGGCCACGTGCGTCTTGCTTGGAGGATTTGGCTCCGAGACACAGCACGTCGAGCAAAATGCAATGAGAACATGTCCTTCTGCGGGCCTTCATGGTAAGAAAGCTGCGTGTGACAAACCATGTTGTTGGTGCCTTGGGCGGGGGGGGGGGTCGACAAATCGCTAATCTTGTGACTGGTGCATCACTGCAGGCGTTCGCATCAATGACAGTCACCATCACCATCACCAGCATCATTGCGCCAGATGGCAGGCTGTCCAAGCCGTGCGGCATTTTGCTGCATAGGCTCATCTTGCAGTTAGTACCATTGTGAGTGATCACAGTGGGAAGCGCCTGCGGGAACCGCGCAGTCGCGGTTCGCGATTGGTGCGGGTGGCGGGCCTGACTAAGCAGCAGCGCTTCCCCTGGCCACACTTATTTGGGTCTCGGGTGGCTTAGCCAGCTTGAACTCCAAGTGGAGGAGGCAATGACGTTTACGGAGCCTCTTGCGAAGCCAGGAGGGATGGCGCCTTAGGCAGTGGCTCTGCGCTTCCCACCTAGCGCTGCAGCTTTCGCTCTCACTCGCTCCCTCACTCACTCACTCACTCACTCACTCACTCACTCACTCACTCACTCACTCACTCACTCACTCACTCACTCACTCACTCACTCACTCACATCGCTGCCATCAAGTTGCTGCTGCTTTTCAAATGCAACTCCCACCTATGTTTAATCGGCTTGAGTGTTCCATGACCTGTGCGAAAACGTGTCACCGCCGCACGAGCTTCAACAAGCAATCAGGTAGGCTCGCCCATATGTTGCATCACGTTGGCGCTACTCCAAGAGTCAATGCGCCCGACAGAACCCAAGAAAGGAATGATTTTTCGGAGCAAGGACCGAGAATCATCAAAGCTGACCCGTGATCCGCAAAAACTCCGCGGCAACCCTGAGTCAACAGCATGCCTCTATGCTTGGCACAATGGTGCAAGAACTTGTCGCGCCTTGCTCGCTCCACGTCCTGAGCCAGCCAAACAAACCTTGGACTCTTGCTCCAATGCATCAGCGTACTGGATGCCCCCCTGCCCCGGAAGCCTGCTTTTTTTGCTGAACTGCTTCGCGGTCCTTCCGTCCTCGCTCCCTGGCCTGACGGGGCGATGTTTGCAAGTTCGGAACAGTATGATGGAAACGCCTGTGGACACACACTGGATCCTGTGAAGTCGAAATAGTCTCAAGGCGGTCCACACGGCACAGAGAGGTTTCAATCGGTTTCCAAGGCGAGATAAACAACAAACAGCACGCCTGGGCAAGAACACACAATCTTATCGTAAAAAGCCTAATTGTCCAATTTTCTATCACGTGCAAGTATGCAAGTTGGTGAGACGACCCCCTTGATGGTGGCAGCTTGCCACACACCCAAAGCCACGCACCAAGCCCTCCGACAAGTGCACCAAAAGAGCACTTTGAGGGTTTCTGGGCAAGACATGTTTGCAGGTCGACTGCGTCGACGAGGTGGCAAAGTGCCCAGGTTGCTGCTGTTACTAAGCGCGGCTTAGAATGCATTCAGGGCTTGGCAGTTTATGGGGCGCATGGCCACCCGCGCAAGACCAGAGCTCAAAGGCTGTTGCATTATTTTGCCAATCGCCTCGACACTGACGCCAAACGAAACTTGCCGTGAAGCAATGGTGATTGGCACAATGGTCTTGCTCCAGTCTCAACTAATGCCTACCATCGGAGGTGACTTGAATCACCGGTACCTGGATGCGGACGGCAGCAGCTTCCTCCTTCTGCTGAAACAGGTCCTCACCATGAGACATCCCCGATCCATCCAGCATCAGGCAACTTGGCCTCTTCCAATTGGCCGGCACCGGACGCGACCTTAATTAGCCATCAAACGGCTGCACCACACACACGCACTCACACTGCGCGCCACACACCGCATGTCCCTTAAGCATCAGGATCAGCTGAGGGGCGACCAACGCGCCAGCCAGGCGCTGCATCACATCCAGCAAACTCCTCCGCAAGCGCAGCGAAATGTGCAGCTTCTCCACTTTCGGGCCAGGCGCCTGTCTACCGCTGGGCTTGCCGTGGCCTCAGTGGCTGAAACATCTCAAAGCCCTTGAGCTCTCAGGGCCGAACCTCCATAGAACTGCAGGATGCGACAACCTGCGTCATGCGTCAGGCGCTGTCCAGTTGACACATAGGTTCATAATGTCATATCTAGCCCACCAAGCGTGGCCAAACAGGCGGCCCTAGCGACAAGTTCGGCCAAGCTGCTGCCGTGGAAATCATCGCGTGCAGCGCATGGCCTTGCAGGCGGAAGGTTTCCAGAGTTGCCGCTGTCGTGTCCCCGCCTGCCGCATCCCAGCTGTCCTCCGGGTCCACTGGGGTCGGGTCTCGGCGGATCTGGCGCGCCAAAGCCTGGGGTGAGTTGCCGGACTCGTCCCAAAATCAGTCTGGGCAGGGCCTCATCCACCGACATGCCCATCTCCATGAGCCGCTCGGCGCGCACCAGCTGAGCGATGCCCTCCACAAGCAAGTTCAGCGTCTCCTAGAAGTGGCAAGTTCAACGGGACAGTACACACGGAAGCCCTTGCGGGCTGGAAGCCGCCACTGTTTCATCCCCACTTGCACGCAAACAACACGATCCTGAAAGTCTCAAACGAACTCCTGTGAGGGACACCACGGTTGGGGGTGCCAGGCAACCATGGAGAGATTTCTGCAGTCCTCCTCCGTGATGTTCAGCTTGTCTCGGCTGGAGACCTGGGCGCATTCGTGGCATCACGTCCTCCCTAGTTGCCGGCCTCCACGAAGTCGGCCATCCTATCACCCGACCTGAGTTCGCATTGCTTGGAGTCAGACGTGCAAGGCAGGTCAGGAGGCGAATATTGATCTGTGTCCGATGTCAAGCTGCACATGGCCCCTCTTTTCAAGCTTGATCATGAAACTGGTTGCTTGCCGTGCTGCTCGCTGATGGCACCCTTCTGGATCAGCCGTCGTGATGCACACCACTTCTGCAGCTCGTCCTCTGTCACAGCTAGTGCTTCAACTTGGCCTGTCTATCATGAGGCGCCCATCTCTCCTTGTGCTGCTTCAGCAATGGAAGTTTCACAATGGCACTGGCCTGGCAATAATCTCGCCACAACAATTCCCAACTCTCGTGCATGAGCTGCTGCGTCAAGAGCTTATTTTTGCCGGGTTTTGCTGAAAGCGCAGCTTGATTGCTGCTTCCTGTCCAGACGTATGCATTCATGCAAGGTTGCCTCGCATGAGGGTCCAGTTATTGAAAAAGGGGCAGGACATGCGCAGCACAACACGAAAGGACTGAGGGGGAATCTGCAGGGGCATGCCTTCCAAACTGCTTTGGGCACTCAGTTTCGTGGTGCGGCGAAGCGATGCGAGGTCAGCAAGATGGAGGGCCGTCTCAGCAGCCTTCCCTTGAATTAAAAGGAATGCACAAATGAATCCTTTGCTCCTCAAGCACCGCAGCAAGCTGCACGCCCCTACTTGGAAGATCTATCAACAAAAGCGGCATTTGCCAATGTGCAATTGCACAGTGGCGGACACATCTTCCGGCCCAGAGTCTGCTCTGCACTAAATTTGACCCACAGGAACCCATCTTCTCGACAGTGTTGCTCGTACCTAGGCACAAGTCCCAAGCCCGCCGCGGCATGGCCGCCTAGCGCTTGTCTGACATCACTCCATGCCGCTCGGCGGCAACTCAGCCATTCTTGCGCTACATCTCCTCAGCAACCAGAAACAACTCTGGGGCAACTATCCATTTGGATGAATCCGTTTTTGCCCCACGTGCGTTGCCCCATCACGTGTCCCGACAGAAAGGAGTGCAACCAGGCTGCGGAGCAACCCCGTTCACGAAGATGTAGATGGTCTGCTCAGGGGACCGTCCTTCAGGCCAAAGACCGAACCCAACACAGCAGGCCAACTCATGCCTGGGAGATCCTCTGGAGCTGCCTTCTTCAGCTCCCTTTGAACCTGCAGTCGTTTCTCTGCTTCACGCTTGCGCCTGTTAGCTCATGGACATTTGTTTCATTGCAAGAATCGCCGCATCTCACAGGCTCGCAACCAGGTACTTGAACTCGCCCGCGCTCATCTCGCCAGGCACTGCAAACTTACTCCTACAGCATTGCTGGAGGACTGGAGCCAATACAGGTCTCACACACCGCCGCAAAATTGCGGACAGCGCAGCAAGTGTAAAGCGAGGCTCTTCACAAGCTGCGGCAGCTGAGAGTAGGCAGATCGCTCGCCTTGGGTTTGAATGCATGTGCCCCAGTAGCTAACCTTCCCACAAGTCCGAATAAGCCAGCGGCAAATTATCGGAATCCGATCCTTGGCTTTCATGAGATCCAGATATGCATGACATGTCGCGAATGGCGAATGGAACTGCAATCAAGACCCTAGATCTACATTCATTCACTGAGGACGGCATGTTCAACCCCTCCAAAACTCCAAAACAGGCCAAAAAAGCTGAATAGTCTGCCGGCAAAAGTCTGGATGCTTTTCGCGGATCCGCCTGGCTTCGTCTGGCCCAACTCCTGACCGACATGCAAACAAACAAATCAAGCCAAATGATGTGCAACGCCGCTGCGCATCACTGTTTTCTTTGGGGGACCCCAACAAAATGTGGTTTGCCAGGTGGTTCCCCGTTGAAACCGTCCAAAAACGGGGGAGCCCTCAGCCAAAGACTCGCCCACATGTCATTTTGCATCGTTATCTTACCATCCAAGCCATGGCCGAGCAGCTGGACTCGGCGTGAGTGTCTGTAAAACGTTGGAAGCCAGCGCGCAATGGAGCTGGGACAGAAGGCGACTGGGAAAGGCGCCTGCATCCTGCAAGGCAGCCAAGTTTTGTGCTCTCGAAGCTGAACAGCCAAAGCCGTGGAGCCGTGTAGCGTGCCTTGATCCAAGACCACGCCAGCTTGCTCCACACCCTTGTCCATGACCCGCACCCCTTCATCACAGGCACGGTCAGCAACCTTGGAAGGGAGGCCAGAAAAATGATCCTCCCCCGACTCTGGCAGGGCCTTGAGGTACAGCGAGCCAGCTTTCCTTGCCACAGCTCCGGACATGTCCTGGGCACGCACCAAACGCAATTGCAAAGCACGCCGTTGTGCCCTTCCATCCCTTCCCCGGCCTCCCGGGTTGAAGCGTAGAGCGCAGCTGCGCCCAGTACAGCGCCGGAGACCGGACCCGCAAGGAGCATTCCTGGGAGACCCGAGGTCTCACTTTGCTCAAGCCCCAGGAAAGCAATGCCCATTGCACTTCTCTTCTCCTCCCCATTCAATCCGAGTGTCCAGTTGCCCCGCCTAGTGTTGCGGCTGCACCCTGGATCCTGCACACATTGCGCATGCAGAGGGGGTATTGGATGCCAGAAGGTGTTGCCAAAGCTGGTTGGGGTGTGCCCCAGCTGGCAACCTCTGCAGGCCTGCCAACCTGCTTGGCTTGCAACACCTGCTGGCTTAGCATTGTCTGGGATAATGTGGTGACTGCCTGCATCGTATTCCTCGGCCACCTATTGTGGAGTCTATTGTGGAGTCAGGAGTGGCTCTCTCCAGTCCTCCTTGAATGGTGCAGTGCTACTTGTTTTTCCTGCTCACTTTTTCTTTGGGCGCTGTCATTTTTTTTCCGCCCAGAAAGCGCTTGATGCTTGAGACACTGGATCGCTTCCAGCGTGTCGCTCGTGTGCGAGCGTCATAAATGTTATGCATGCCTATGCCTGGCTACGTGATCAGTTGCGATGCGTTGCTCGTGCCATGTGGTGCGTCTCGCCGCTCTTGCCTTCTGTCTTCCCAGGCATGCCAGCACAATATTGTCGTGCCAAGCGTCCGAGCTTTGCATAAGGGGATGATCAGGGGATGGCTCATTCTGTTGTGATAAGTTTTCGCGGACCGACCCAAGCCAAGCAAACAACATCCAAGTGCACACACACTCCTCCTGCTAAGATCTCCAGCTGATGCCTCACAAGTGCATGCGGACTGAGACACAAATCTCAAAGACACTCGCTCACCTGGGTCGATGCCAAGTGGCATCAAAGGGCTCCTGCTGCAGGCACTCCGAGGAGACCACACTTTCCGGCGTTAACTCCTGCCCGTTCAGGTAAGCTGAAGCTATTGGCAAACTGCCGAGAACTCCAGAATGTGTCGCCCAGGAAATGTTGGCGTCAGCTTAGCCGGTGTGATGCGTGCCTCCTCATTGGACTCCTCCTCCGCAACTTCTGCATCCTCCTAAGGCCACTATTGCCAGATGCTGCGGTTCAATCGTATTGTGGAAGGAACCACCCCCGTCCTGGCTCTCAGACGCTTTTTTCTCCAGATGCTTCCTTTGCTGAGCGAATGGCAGTTGCTAAGGCCAAATGAACTAGACACCCGACATGTCCCAAAGCGAAGCGAATTAAATATATCTTGGTTTCATTCGGCATATTGAGGGTCGTGATTCATGACATCGGGGAAGATGCTGCAAATGAACATGTGAGGAAAGTGGGAGTTTAGAACGATGGCAGTATCTTGGTCATTCGTGCGTGGTTTGCCGCTTGTTGCTGGGCATTGAAGCTTGACAATTCTCGGTTCTTTGTTGATCCCAAACAGTGTCCAGTTGTTGTTGACGTGCTGCAGCAACGCAGTGCGGCTGACACCCCAACGCCGCATTCTGAGCATTCGGCTGAATCGCATCATCGGTGAATGGCAGCTTCTGACCTCCCTTAACCTTCCTGCTAGATTTGGGCGCCATTGCGAAAACGGCTGCCAGGTGAACTTGCTTGAACACCCAAAGAGTTCCAGCTAGAAAATACCAGAGTGATGTGGTGTATGATGTTGCTAGGTCGAGTCTAGGAATTACCTGCTGTGCAAAAGCTGCTGCGTGCTGACAGCTGGGTACAACGGCCACGCGGCCAAATAACAGCGCTGCTTATGTTGATCTCTTCTCATGAAATCGGAAACGAAGAGGTGCCAAGCCAGGCCCACGAAGGGCTTTTACACATGGCTGCAACGGCCACAGCACAAGCTCTGCAGAACAAGCTCCCTCCTTGCAAGCAGCGCGCATGCAAAGCAGCACACAGAGCGGGACCCGCAGGGCAGTCCCGAGGTTGGCGGGATTGGAGGTCAAGAAGCCTGGAGCAGGTTGTCTACGCCCTCTTGGCTCCAACGCATTGCGCCCAAGCGGCCCAGGCGGTCGCTCTTCGCAAACCCATGGCCCTTGGGCATCTGTGTGTCGATGTGCCCAAGGACCTCGAGAAGGTCAACCCGCAAAGTGGTGACTTCCCACCCGAGGGCACGTGCACGGCCACGCGTCCAAGCCAAGACCCCCACGGCCATCAACTCTCGGAAAGCTGCCTGCACCTTAGAGCAGCTGTATTCACGATCCCTGCAGAGAGGATGACGCTTAGATCGGCTATCCACACAAGGAACGCCACCCTGAGCCCCTTGCGCTGCCACCACTCCGCTGTGATGTGGCCTTCAAATGCTCCTCGCAAAGTGCGGCCCAAGAAGTGCCGCAGCGCATTGCGGGGCAATGCAAATCTGGCGGCGGGTCAAATGTCCTCCTCGTTCACCCACAGTGTGAGAGTCTTGCTCTCGTTCACAAACACACCTGGCGCATGGAATGACAACATTGACATGCGCTCAGACTCTTGGCCCAGCCTCGCCCATGTGGCCAGTGTCGCGCAGCACCCGTACTGAGTACCGCCGATGCATCTGGATGGTAGAAAATGAGGTGGTCATCCGCCAGCATCTGGCTGCTACATGTGTTTGCCAGGCTGTGCCATTTTGTGTGCAGTTGGCATCCGCAAACACAAGTTGTGCAAGTAAAGTGACTCGTTGCGTTCATTCATCTAGAAAATGATCTTGCCTTCTCCTCCTCCACAGACATGCCGCTGGGCTTGGACATGTACGAGGTAGAGCCCATCAGCGGGTAATACTGGCCCTTCCAAGGTCCTGCCCGCAGGGTTACACCATTTGAGCACCACCATCCCCAACATGTCCACTGCCTTCCATCGTTGATGTAGCTTGCGTGACGAGTTGCTCCACCTGCTCTCATGGAAGTCATGACGCTAAGGTCCACAAGCGCTGGGCCTTTTGTCTATCCTCCAGCGTGGCTGCTGGCGGGAAGCGAATTCCACTGAGGTTCCTGGTGCACGCCAACCCCCCCGTGTCAGCTTGCCCGACGGAATTACATGCCAAAATAAAAATGGGGGGGGATCGGGCAAGCCGCTAACCAGACGATTGCTCAAGTTTGAGCAATGAAACATGCCCACCTCTTTAAAACCCACCTGGGGGCGGGGGGGGCATGTTGCCCCTCAGCCGATGTGCGCGCCTTGATGCTGCAACTTTGCACGAAACCACCTGAGATGCCGGCACTCCCTCTACCAATGCAACTTGCCATGATTCATGCTCTGCAACTCCGCTATGGTGCCAACACGGCTCACATTAGCGGTCCCAGGCGCATAGTCATCGAACGGCTCAGCCGACTCTAGGGTAAGAGTTCGCCGCCCAGCACATTTGGAGTGGCAAGCCGGCACCTCGCCCAGCGGCTCAGTGGAGCGCAAGCACAACACTCGGAGCCGTGCCTTGCCATGCCTGCCCTCGATCAGCTTGTCAAACAAAGGCCTGAGGCAAATCTGCTTATCTCGCCTCGACTTGGCGAAGAATTGGGCACCACTGCGGCACAGCGGCGCGAAGGTGTCGAAGCACTCTGCGTCACCAGCTACAGCCCCAAGTGCCTTAAGCACTGGGTGCCCGCGATTGTCGATGCCTGCAGTCAGCGGTGCGCACCAGCCAACTGTCGTGCACAATCATCGCCTGCCTGTTTTGATACACCTCGCCAAGCCAACACCTAGGTGGTGACAAAGAAGATCATGCGGAGAGCCTTCCCCTGCGCGCCTTGGGAGGTTTTCAGGTACTTGAGCCTGTCGTAGATTTCGGGATGGGCCTGGCCATGCCGCAGTGCTCTCGCCTTGTAGGCTCCTCTCACGTGTTCCTTTTTGTAATCAACGCTTGTGTTTCCAAAGGTTGCAGCATGACGACTCGCGTTCGCCCTGGAGTAAATCCCCACCCACAACGACTAGGCACAAGGGCCCTGCATCTCTGCGTGGGCATCAAACTCGGAACAGCCCATTTTGGCCACCCCCCTCACCTTGCCAATGCCCCCAGCCTGTCAATTTACACAAGGCTCTGGAAATCCCAGCCATCACACACACACACTCACACACTTCCTGAGGCAACTCTTTTCTGGTTCGCCTGCTTGGGGCCCTAATCCCGGCAGTGTTCGTGGCACTCAGCTTCCACAAGTCTTCATTGCCAGCGGCTCTTTCAGAAGCGGAGGGCGACAGGTCGCACAGGTTTGGCAGAATCGCCAATGTTGAGCAGCGGGTGTGTGAAGACATGCGTGTGAACACACGCACACAGGAATACGCTGGCTGCTGTGAAAGCCCTGCAGGGATGCTTGCATATTCCACGTAAACGAGCTGAAAGCCCGACCGAGCATTCTCAAGGGCTGTAGGTTCTGTAACCTGGGTGTCACTTTCGAGAGGATGTATGCCAATTGCCCAAGTTTCTTCAATGCGAAAGCAATTATGTTGTCATGTCATCGTTGGATTTGTCTCGTGGTTCTGGCACGAGACAACGTACGACCAACCGTCCGCCATAGAAAAGAAAGGCCAGGACCAAAGGCCGGAAGAACAACTTGAAACAGGCTGTGGACGACCGCACTTCCATAGTCAGGCTCCACTTCCTGCCTTCAGAACATCAGCGCAGAGGCTGCAGTGCCTGCAGGTGTTCTGGTGCAGATGACGTGGCGGCTCATTCCGGAGCATCACTGTGCTAACAGGTTGTCCTCGACAAGTCTGGCAGCACTTCTGGACATTCGGCCGTCGGAAAGCCGGGGTATTCTTCACTTCCTTGGTTGACATGCTTGGATGGCTTCGCCATTGCTCTGAACATTTGCCAAGGCTCCCAAACCGGGAAACTGATCAAACTGCATCATGGCAGAGCGCCTGGCAGCTAGCGTGTGAAAAAGGTCTGCCACAGGCTCGAAAAGGGCCTCGCACCCGAGAGCCAAAAGCAAAGGGCATCCGGGTCTTCCGGAGCTTGTGCTGAATGGCCCGTCTGGATTCGCACAAATCATGAACCCCATACTCGCTGTGCGCCAGGCCACCCATATATGCGTGCTGCTCACAACCCCTTCTGCAAGTGCTGTGAGCACTGAAACATGGATTCGCCTGCCTTTTTCTGGCAGTAGTTTCTCCATTGGCTGTCCGGGGGTCACTGACCATCCGGCCCTACCAGCATCCACCTAGAGTGGGCTGCAAAGCCAAGGTAGGCTTCTAGAGTCTAGAGTCGGCGCTAAAGCCGGCAGAATGGCTTCATGAGGAGCTCGACTTCCTGCCGGTACCCCTCCCCTGCAAAGCCCGCCATAAAATCGCAGCAAACGGTCCTCTTCTTTTTCTTCTTTTCTGTGGACGCGGAAGTTGACGATGATTTCCGCTTCCTCTTCTTACCTGATGAGGCAAGAGGTGTGCTGGGGAGAGGGTGTGGGAGTGATCCCCCGCTTCGCCCCCTCATCGATACTCTGCCGCCAAGTCGCTCTCCTTCTTCTTCCTGGTTGGATGTGGCATGCGGGGGATGCTAAGATACATCTTATGAGGGAATGAGTGAGCGGAAGGGCTGCCACAACACCCGGAATCAAAACGCCGATCATGAGTACGACATGCAGTGTGACTAGGTGATCGATCCATCAACATGCTGCATTGCTAGGAACACGAAGGTGGCAAAATGTGAAAAGGCAAGATGTCACGATTGCTGGTTCTAGGCTCTTCTCTCTGCTCGATGAAGAAGATGAAGAAGAGGATGATGATTTCTTCTTCTTCTTCTTCTTCCGGCTGGCAGAGCTAGACTTGGACTTCTTCCTCGCTGACTGGAAGCTGCTGCTGCTGACGCTCAGCCGAGCGCAGGCGTTGTCCTCTTCCGCTTCTTTCCTGAGCTTGACGATGAGGATGACGACGACGACGGCTTGGAAGCCTTTTGTGCCGCATCTATCTTCAGCTGCCTGAGGCGCATCGTCTGCAGAACTTCAAAGCTGACACTGCACCAAAGCTTCAGGCACATGCACTGGGTGGAACTGCCAAGCCATGATCCCTCGCACCAAGCAAAGTAAATACATCAGAATACCTGCCATCCAAGCTTCTGTTGCGCTTGTGAAGCCTCAGCTGCCTCTTCTGGTGAATCGGCTTTTGGCGGAGCGAGCGGTTCAGGCGAAGCAATCCTGAAATCAAAGGAATCGCTTTGGTCACCAGCGGCAGCACCTGCCTGATGGCACTGCCTTCTGAAATCTCTCCCTCAACTTTTGGAGACCTCATGCACAAAGCGCTGGCGCGCTTTGCAACTTCCAGCCAAGCATGTGACTCCGCCCAGTCCAAGCTTCAGACTCCAGCCGCAGAGGTGGCGAGGCAGGTGACCTGACTGTTTCCCAGCGCCGCAGCCCTTGCGATTTTGCCGGATGCCACTCCAACAAAGGCTCACCGCCTCCAAAAACAGGGACACCTTGAGAAAAACTGGGCCCTACTATATGCCCACAAATACCAAGCCCCAGGCAGAGCTGCTGCTTTCGGAACTGGCGAGGCCAGCGAGACAGGCGCAGCCAGACTTGCAGTCTGCTCAGGCGGCCTTTGCCCTGGCAGTTTGCACACGCAACTTGCCACGAGCCAATGCAAGTACGCGTCAATGGTTGCGGCCCCTCGCTGGCCGCTTGCACCCACTTGCAGCTCTCGGGCCCTGTCCAGCTCTCCTCTCACTGGGATTTGCAATGGCCTGGCACCACTCTGGGCGACTCCAGCGGAGGCTCGACCACCTCCTGCCATCACACCACGCCACCCAGACCGCGCCAGGCAAAGGAGCCTTCTGGTCCCCAGCCGGCTTCAGATGCATGCCTTGTTGCATAGGACCCGCCAATCACAACAAAACTGATGGCAAAGTCAGATTGAGACTTGACTGCCGCTTTGGCAAGCAAATGAGGTTGAGATGGCAAACACTCAGAGATTGACTTTGGCGCGCTGATAGACAAGCTCCAGAGATCAAACACGAAAGAGAAGCAGAAAGGAAGGAAGCAAGAAGCAGCGCAAGCGCGCAAGCAAGCAAGGAAGCAAAGAGGCAAGGAGGCAAGGAGGCAAGGAAGCAAGGAAGCAAGCGAGAAATGGCGAGAAATGGCAAGCCAGGCAAGCTATCTAGCTAGCAAACAGCAGCAAGCGACAAGGGAGAAAAAATGGAAAAGGGGAAAAAGGGGGAAAACAGGGAAACTTGGAAAAAGTGAAACTGAGCAGGGAAGCTGGGAAGCCAGGAAGCCAGCAAGCGAGGAAGCAAGCAACGAAGCAAGCAGGCAAACCATACATTTGTCATCAAACTAGGCCACCAACTCCTGCTGTTGATCGGGAGTGCCTCAAAACCACATCAGGCCCGCAGAAAGCAAGTTAGCTTGCACAACCCCTGGAAAGGGACTGGCCGTGTCAGGTTCTCGGTAGACCTGGCAACGGCATAAACTGGCTTACAGCTGGAATCAGCCCATCATACAAGCAGGGAGACGGGGCATATGTTCGCGTGGACCCGCCGAATCGCAAGTTGTCGCCACTGCACAGGCGCTCCAACCTTGAGATGGGAACTTGACACAAAGGCCCAGCTCTTTCCCTCATGGTATGGCAAGGTAGGCCACACCTGCAATGGCCCGGAAGGCTGGCGCTTGTTTTCCACACGCAGGTGCAGTGCTCGAGCAGGGCCGAGCATGCCGTCCTCAGTGGAGCTGGTCCTTCTTGCGTGCTGCGTCTCCGCGCTCCTGAGAGGTGAGAGTCGGGTGAGCAGCATCTCAACCAATTGCTGGCCCTCCGCGCGCTCCAAGCTTGACAAGATTCTGGCACGTGTCGCACAAATGTGTTGACGTACCTGTGCAATGAGCGCCAGAGAGCATTAAAAGTAGCAAATCACACCTGCGTCAGCCAAGGAAAATGCGTTGAAAAGCGCTAAGGCACGCGTAGTGCGAGGCTAGTGCGAAGAGAGCTCGATACCACACGAGCTGCGACCAATGAGCTGACAACGCCTGAGTCTCAGGATTTGTGTGAATCATCGCAACATGCGCCAAGTCCAAGGCCGTTAGGCACGCGGTCGGACTATTTGTCGTGGCAGCCTAGGTTGAAGTCTGACATGTTCCGCCCCCTCAAGGGGGAAACCGGCTGCAAGCATGGAAAAAGACACAGTCTGTAGCGCTGCCGCCATGCTTCCGCATCACTGGCACCCAACCTGAGGCATCAGGTGCTGGAAACAACTCATTTTGAATTTCGAAGGGCCGGGCATGAGCAAGCTCAGAGGGCCGATGTACTTCTGGTATAGTGCTACCTGCAAAGGGCAGCTGGCAAGATGCCCAAAGACGCCGCTGCAACCCAGTGGCACTCTTGAGCAAGAAAAGATCGAACTGGAGGTCATGCTCAGCAAGCTCGCGGGCACGCAGCATGCCTGAAGCCACAGGCCATGGCATTCACCCACAGTCCGTCTCTGCCTTCACTGGTCGAGATGTGATTGGGGTGGCCTGGCATGGCAAACGCCCTGACCCCTGCACTGCATGACCCCGCATTGCCTGCCTGAGACCCCCTTGTTGTCAAAGGTCAGCACTGCAGTTGCACGCTGCTTTCGCAAGAAGCTCAAAGCCTGCCCACTTACACGCGTTCCATCAGCGCAGCTAATGGTCCGGGCAAAATGGAGTCGGCAAATGTTCTTTGGGCTCCTTGCCTTGGCAGCCACGACTTCCGCTGGCCATCTGCACCCATCCTGGCCCCGAGCACCGTGAAAAACCCCGAGCACCCTGTGAAACCAATACGCATGGTATGGAACAAACAAGCTGCTGCTCCATACACTCCATACCATTCAGTCTTAGCATCATGGATTGCGCACTTGCAACAGCTGTGCAAGCTGCAGCAAAACGCTGGGCGGACAGTCGTTTGCCCCCAGGCTGTTAAGATTGCGTTGATGGAGGTAGGAGGCAGGCTGGGGCGCCATGTGCAGATTGCAGAGCGTTTGGCAAGGAACTGTCGCAGCCTGCCGAGGCGCTGGATCCGTGGTCCCACTTTCAATACTAACATTGTGTGCATGGTTGATTCACTGGTTTGCCTGTTTGCCTGTGCCCTTGAAAGCGGGCGTGAACTGGTGACCTTTGTGCATGGTCGCCGGTGTCCTTGAAAATGCGTATTAACACGTTGCATGGTGGAGTACTGGCTCGGGCGCCCTGAAACATCCTATTTTGCACAGTTGGACAGCACGGAGCAAACGATGGCCGTCGAGCCAACAAGTTGGTTCAACAAGTGGGCACAAGATGTTACAACGACAGCACGGGCAAAGCTTACACGCCGCTGGAGAATTGGAAAGCGGACAACTGCAGCGACTGGTCCGTGTGCAGCTCTGCACCTGGCGGGCTGCCTTGGAGTCCAGGAGCCGCGTGGCCAGGCGCGTGCCAAAAAACATGGCCTGTGCGGCCGAGCGGATTCAGGCGAAAGGATCGCCGGAGCGGCCCGAGCAGGTCACAGAATGGTTTAAAGAGGAGCTGGCCGGAGGGGGGGGGGGCAGAACAGCTCGTGATGACGCCCACACCCCGGCCTGAGATGGACTGACTACTCAGCGGTTTGCTGGCAACATGATGAGAATGATGGCTCCAATTGCGACCTCCTTGACGGTGTCTGTCTTCGATGTGGAAGAGCGTGCTAACATGTTAGAAAGCTGGGAGGGGGGGGAGGAAAAACAAAACAAAAAAGCATCAACATGATGGGGACCGCCCGCTGATTCTTCTCGGTGGTCGCGTTTGCATTCCACCCCAAGGCCGGGAAAGCCACCAAAGGGCGGTGGAAAAGGTGGAAGTGCAAGGGCCAACCCGATGCGAAGGAAATGCGCGAGCTGTCCGTGGAGAGAGCCCTTGAACATTGCCGTGCAGCTCGGGGACGCACAGATGCGCTAAGGTTCGCTACGAATCCCTCAGACAATGCACTTACCTTGCTACGCATTGGCCGCGGCCACAACACCTTCCTGCAATCAAGTAGAGCTTCGAGTTTGGGAAATGGCGCTCTAGCCCCGACAACGCCGAGAGCATCAACGAAAAGGACGGCTTCAAGTTTCATGGCGAGGGCAAGAGTGCCATCGTCCGAGACGCTGAGGCCCTCTGCCACACGGCTTGCTGCGAGAACATCGCCCAGAGCCTTTGTCGACAAAGGGCCCGCACTTGAGATCCTGTGCGTGAGGGATGCCCTCGCATGCTCCACACTGAGTGGAGTGTGTCAGCAGCGAGCACCAAATGGCTGACGAACCCGCCAAGCTGGCAGCGCGGCAGGAGATGGCCGATGGGCTGCAGCACGGGATGGTGCAGCTAGCGCGCCCAAACTTCCAGGCAGTCAAGAAGATTGAGACGTCCTGGGAGAGGTCCAAGGCACAGCCGGAGCTCTGCCACTCCCTTCCCCGCATGATGCATACCGCTCTGATAGCCAAAAGGAGCGATAGGCAGCCTAGAAAGGAAAAGGCCTTTGCGGGGCCGAGCAGGTCCATCTGGTGAAGACCTCGTTAGCGCCACCCGTTTCTACTGTGTGTGGGATGCCCCTGCCCCATGGCTGCCATGACGCAGCCTACTAGCGACCTCTATATTGACTCTGTTGACTCCTCTGCAGCCAAGTCAGCTTGATTGTATCTGTTTCACTGCGAGTCATGTTCGGGTGTCCAGCATGTATACATGTCAAATCTGCAGTGAGGTTCGGGGATGCGTTTGCGCTTGGCAGGGAGCGTTGCAAGGGAGCTACGCTGCGTTGGGTGAAATGGCAATGAGACGAGGAGGACGTTGACGATGATGCAAAGGATGATGACACTGACCAGCAGGATGGGCAGAACAACGACCATGCCGATGACGGCATACGTGGCAAACATCATGTGGTGAGTGCAGCAATCAATGTGTTGAAAGTGAGTCCCCGCCCTGTCAACATGTTCCAAACGCGGCTGCTAGGCACCTGCAGCTCGGCAACGTCCAAGATCTGCAGAGCCTCGCCAACGACACCTTCGGGACATGCTGCAAAACAATAGAGCTTTGGCGCCTTGCCAGAAAAGCTAGCCTATGCCCTATCTTAAAGCCGTGCGCAAAAAGCCACCCTCACCACAAATCATAATATGGGCAGGTGTCGATTCTTGCTGGCACCGGCTCATGCAACCTCATGAGATTAGCACTGTTGCAACCTAGTATCCTATCTGCATACAGGAGCGCTCCATTTCCTCATCTTGTCCGAATCACAAACATAGCACATCGCCACCTGCTTGCACCCAGTCAAGGCACTCGTCGGCGCAGGTCACCCAAGCCATCAAAGTTGCCCGTGGACAAACACAGCACGCTGATTTCGGCACCTCAGCTGCAAAAACTAACTTCATGGCACCCTGGTCGAAACCAGGCACACCTGAATTCTATCCTGCATGCTAGCAGCAGTGCTTGTCTTATGCACCCAACGTCATGTGCACCTTCACATGCCATGGCTGTTTCCAAAACGAATGGACATGGGGTGCGCTGGAAGACTAACATGGGGCCAACACGAGCTCCTGTACAAAGCCCCGATGGAGCACCTGAAGCTTGAAGTTGAGAAAGCACTGGCCAGAAGAACATGGCCTGGGCACTCACATCTGGGCGTCAAATTTTTGGGCAGCCACCAACTCTGCCTAGGGGCTTCATCATCAGGATGCGCCACAACCTTGCGAAACGAGGCTGGGTTCTCTGGCGTGGGAATGCTACCTCCCTCTTGGGGCATTCAGCTTCATGGCGGGCAAGCGGCGAGCGTCACGCGCTTGTGGCCAGCCAAAAAGCCAAAGATCCCGGGACGGTGAAGCAGGGGAGCGCACCTTTTGTGCCAGAGTTTCATGCATGTGGAGAGGAAGCGAGCAGGCAGTGCATGCAAGGTAAGGTTGCGGCAGGGCAACCAGGAGCACTCCGATTCCAATTGCTTCCTTAATCATGCAGGCCGACTCTGCAGCTGAGACGTACCGCCACACATCTTTTGCAAACCCCAAGCACGCTAAGATTGGGGCCCACATCTTCAGCTTGGTTGCGCTACTCTGGCAGAAACCACCATCTTCAGCTGCTGCTCAAGGGTACTACAGCCACACCACATGAGGAGATGAGCTACAGCTCACCCCGAATCACCACATCCCACTAAGAATATAGCGCTCCTCTCTGACCCGTTAGTTTCAAATCAGGCTAGGCGACCATGGCGGAGGTGCGCACCTCTATTCACGGGCCGGAGATGGAAGCACCGGGGCCGGACTGAAAGATTCCGACAGAGCCAGTCAGTCAACGCCCTCTGGCTCACAAATTGCAACCCGCGCCAGATGTTTCTTTCACCGATTTTCACCTCTTGGCGAGTCTGATGGTGTCACACCTAGAAACTCCAAAGCCTTTAGCTTCAACTCTTTTCCTCCCTACTCGCCGCAAAGGCAAGCGATTTCCTGTCGCCCTCTCTTGGATTGCCCCAAAGTCTCAAACCTTCGGACACGGACTCCGGGCGTTCATCCCCGGAATCCGCCTCCCGGAGCTGGGCTTTGCCTGGCAAAGACGCCATAGCTGTCCGGCGCTCAACTTGGTGCCTCGGCTTCCAAGGGCCCAAGGCTTCCAAGGCTTCAGCGGTTCAACGGTTGCATCCCCCGCGCTATCCACCCCTTCGCTGCTATCCCCTTCGGTTCAGAAACTAACTGAACTTGCAGAAGCCTCGCCTAATCCTCATCCTCCTCATCACTGCCCATCAGCGCGGAGAATTTATTCTTCCTCAGCAGTGGTGAAAAAAAGCACCTACCCATAGCCTATCAGCATGGCCAAATCAGTGCAAGCTTCGATGCCACGGCCGGCTTCACTTTCTTCTCCTTTTTCTCCTCTGCCTTCTCTTCCTGCGTTTCGTGTCGGCGCGCGATCGCTGCAACTCTGAGGCCCTTCGCCTTCTTGGGCTCTGCGGCCTTTGCTGGCTTCGCCTTGGACGGGATCGGCTCGGGGCCCGAAGCGCCGAAGCGCCGAAGTGCCGAAGTGCGCTAAGAGCTGCCGAGGCACGGGGGCGGCAGGAGGGGCTTCGACAGCCGGGGCAGGAGCAGGAGCACTCTCGGCCTACGGGATATGCGCTTAGGACGCAGCAAAACGAGGGCAGCAAGTGAAGCGTTCAGGCCTTCCCCTTTTTCTTCCCTTTCTTCTTGGGCTCCTCGCACCATGTTACTTGCATCACTTGCATGCTCAGGTTCAAGCAGTTGCGCAAAACATGCGGTCCGGCTCGAACTCCACCGCAGGCGCTGCTTCATACGTCTGTTCTACCTCCGGCTCCTTTTGCGGCACGGCCTCCTCACGCAAGCGAGAGCTGACATGGTCTGAGGAAAAGCGCGTGCCATCGTGTCGCTGCGTGCCTCATCTTCAGAGTCGGAGTCTTGGCAAGGGAATTGCGGCGGCTCAAGCTCAACACATACCTTCCCCGGGACCTTCCCCAACCGATTGCTGCTACCGAGTGCCCCCTGAGGACCCATTCTGAGGTGTTGACTGCCGAGAAGTGCAAAGGCGTTCTTTGTACCGGGCATGGGCACCTGATGGCTCTCGAGAGGCATGCAAGCTGAAGGCTCGGCCTGTGCCTCGCGAATCCGGCACCGAGTCAACGAATCAAGGGGCTTGAGCCGTCTGGCCACGGCAAACGATGGCAAAAGCAGCCCAGGCATGCAATAGACGCAATAGAGGCGTCCACACAGTTGCAACCTGCCTGGCAAGGGTCTGGTTTAAGGCTCCAACGTGTTCTTCGAAATCCTTTGGCTCAATAAGTGCATAAGTGTTCGCACCCCACTAGACAATCAGCAACCGCAAGAACTCTGGCGCAGCAAAGCTACTTTGCAGCCAAGGAACTTTTGCCCGTTGAGGACTGTACCATGGGCGGAGCCAAGGTCTTGAAGGAACGTGAAGCAGCCCTGGCGATTTACCTGTCACATTGCCAGCAATGAAACAGGACGCTGCTGCCAGTTGTCGCCTGCGCATGCTTTCGCGAAACTGTCTCATGACCTAGGACGGGCCAAAGGAGAAATTGGAGAAATTGAAACACCTTGCCAAACAATCAAGCAAACAAATGCTCAGCATGTGGCCAGCACGAATGTCAACTGGGGGGCATCTCCCAATCGTCCAAGACTTCTGCGAAGGAGACAGAATGAACCGACCTCAAGCTTCCCGAGCAAGAGCCACGTATGCGCATTTTGTGCCACAAAAGCCAAGCGTCCTATTCGGTTGCCACTCTTGAAGACATCAAAGCAGGGCACCGAAATGGGGTCTGATGGCTCCTCGCAAAACTAACTAAGCATCCTTCTTGCGAAGTCACATGCCATTCCGCTACTCCGCTACTCTGCTACTTTTATCAGATCAGCCCGACGCGGCTCTCCGGGATTCTCTCATTTTGCTGGTTCTGCGCTTCGAATTCACGTCTTAGTCTTTCTGCCTCTGCCTTGCATCCAGTCGCGTGTCAGCACAGAATTACAAAAGCTCCAACCCGCCTTCCGACGCAGCTCGGCCTCTGCCTTCTTGGTCTCCTCTTCAGCTTCTTGCTGCTTTTTCTCCAGCAAGGCTTGCCTCACCCTTTCAGCCTGGATGTGTGCAAGCATGCAAGGATACACCCATTTTTGAGCTGGTATGAGCTGCGGCCTCTAGAAGCCGCTTGTCGGCCTCTTCCTTGCAACAACGGAATGTGGCCTTCTTCCAACATGCCAACTGATGGCGACCTTCTTCTGCCTTTCTCGTGAAACCGCCAGCTCAAACTCAGCTTCCTGCAGTGATGCAGGGCAGTCGGAAGCTAAACGCTCGGTCCCGCGATGACACGCGCTGGGTCCTTCCGGGCCATTGCCGTTCGCGCTTTCCAGAGCGCAATCTTCTCCTCAGTGAAGCTGTCCATTCCGTGAGTTGAACATCTTTGGCTAAGTCTGCGTCGGCTTCTATCCTCCTGATCTCTTCTTCGCGCTCTTTCCGAACGCGCTCCTGCACTCCAAGCTGCCTTCAGCCTGTGCTTAACAAGCATCAGGTTGGCCAGTCCTCCTCTTCAATTCTTCTTCTCTCAGCCTCCTCCGCTTCCTTTCTTCGGCGCTCCTCGCAGAGGCTCAAGAAACAGCCCTGGCCTGCGCCTTGGCCCGCTCCTCCTCTTCCTTGCGCCTGCGCTCTGCCTCTGCCTCCAAAGGCTTGCTGACGGGCTACCGAGGCAAGCACTTCAAAAGTGAGCGCAACTTGGCCAGTTGCACAAATTACTGGTAACTGGCTTGCAAGTGCCCAGTTGAAATGCCAGGCTCGCCCTTTCCTACACCTACAACAACTGCAAACCGCCTCTTCTTTCTCCCTGCGTTCCTCGTCCTCCTTCCTCGCGATTTCATCCAGGAGCAGGCTAAAGGGACCACTGCTGCACACAAACACAAACACAAAAACACAAAAACACACAAACACACAAACACACAAACACACAAACACAAAAACACAAAAACACAAAAACACACAAACACACAAACACACAAACACACAAACACACAAACACACAAACACACAAACACACAAACAAACAAACAAACAAACAAACAAACAAACAAACAAACACACACACACAATCTCTCTCTCTCTCTTATGCAAAAAGTGGGCTAGCCGGTAAGCCCTGCACCACTTTTCAAGTTCCTCTTTGGAAACTAGCTCCCTCTCCTCATCAGAGCCTTCACGCCCGAGCACTAAATGCCAGGACACCGCCATTTCTTACACACTCAACAAGCCTGGCTCGTCCTCCTTTTTCTCGTCTGCCTCGTGCAGGCATAAAGCACAAACACAGAGAGAGGGAGAACAGGCTGGGAACCAATATCCAAAGATGGGCAGAAGCACAACGCAACAATGGGAAAAGCCGTTTCCCCTTTCCCACACTTCACACTCCACATGCAGCTCTTGCCTTGAGCAGGGCGCGCTTGGCAGCGCGTTGCTGCCGCACTAGCTCTTGCCGGGCAGCCTCTTCCGCCTCGGCGGCCTTGCAGCTCGGCTTAAGACTGGTATGTCCGACACCACTGAAGCTAGCATCGCAACTCAGCATCAAAACCTGTCATGCGAATAAGCTGTTTGAAGCAGGCGTTATTCTATCTTCAGATTATCGCGCGTTTTGTGCTGTCCAAAAGCTCTCCATGCTGTGCGCTATGAAAATTCTACAGTGCCTCCGCTTCCTGCCGCAGACGCTCCGCCTTCTCTGCAGGGTCCTGAAAACAGGGGAGGTAAAAAAAAACTTCAATAAACAAATGCACTCTCAAAAAGCTGGCGTATGAACCCCACCCAGCATGCATATTCCCTTGTTTATGATGATGACTTTGAAGGGAAGCATCCGAAGGGCTTGAATTGCATGAGCTGACCGGATGATGCCAGGCCTCCGTGTCCTCGACTTCAAGCGGGCTACCTGCGCGCGCACACTGCACAACCCAAGCTGCTCATCTCGGCACGGTGCCTTTGGCTTCGTCTTCCGCCTTCTGTCGTCTTGGCCCCTCCGGTCTCTTCGAGCGAACTTGCCTCAGCGGCGACACGCATCTCATGCGATCGCCTGGGCGGCCCCGCCTCTGTCCAGGATGTTCGGTTTGAGTTCGCTTGGTTGCCGGATGTGCGTAGAAAAAAGCGCCTGGCTTTGAGCGTGACTCCACCTGGGCAAAGCGGCAACATGACGTACCACCCCTACAGAGTAGGAACAGATTCTGCATGAGGATATCATAGGACACTTAGGGCTAGCACTCGGATCCAGCCCGGAGGCAATCCTGTGGAGTCGGTGGACCGGTGCGAGGTCGCGGTTCGCTTCTTTGTCTTGGCCATGGCGGCAACCAGGCTGGTCGTAATTGTGTATATCTATCTGTGTATGCATGCATCTGCAAACATGTATATATATATATATATGTGAGTGTGCGTGTATACATATAGATATATATAACGTATGTTATACATAACTTCTGTGTATGTGCATATATTATACACATATATATAGACACATATGTGTGTGTGTGTACGTGTGGGTGTGTGTGACAGGCGTCTACATGTGTACACGTGCGCATCCGGGGGGCTCTGTCTTTGCTAGCGTGTGGTGGGCTGCCTTCACCCAACAAAGCGTCATTCTTTGGCAAGTGCTGGAGGGGCATGGAGGGGGGGCGGCACCGAACTTGCATTGAACTGACGGAAATGAGATGGGCAGCTGTTGCATTCGGGCACCAGAATGAAGGGCTGCCTGGTCTGCCATGAAGCTGCAAGAGGCAAGGCTTAGCAGCTTCGCATGCGGGTATGTGGGTGTCTTGCTTGCCTCGCTCTGCCTTTTTCCTCACGGGCATGGCCTCTGGCCAGCGCCCAAGCTCCGAAAGTGTACACTGCCTTGTTCGCGCTGATTGGCACCAGCAGGGCCGCTTTTCACGTGGGAACACAGCTTTAAAAAAATATGTCGAAACAGAGGCCCTAATGCCCGTGTCACATGCTCAGATACGTGACAATCCTGCTCAAAGAGCTTGTCCCCATTCAAGAATCAAACCAAAGTCCCATGCGTCAGCTTGCTCTGGGAACGATTCATGGAACGAACTGCCAAAGCAGGCGTGCTGACCCAGTCTAAAAATTCCAAGACCTAACTTTAACTTATCGAAATCCTAAACAAGATCATCTGTGACCCCCAGACCTGTCACCGGTTTGGTCTCAAATCTCTGGGGGCGCACTCACTCCAAACTGCCAAGCACAAAGCGATGGGATTGCAAACCTTATGGGTCCGCACGGCAAAAGCGACAGGCAGCACATGAGGCATGAATCTTCTTGCATGGGCGCGAAGTTTGACAGCGACAAAGAGTTGCCCATGATAAATCCCTTGCTTGCCCATCTCGCACTGCAATCAAACAATGTAACAATACAAGCAACAAGTCGTCGAAACTAAGTGCAGCCCCTTCCGGCCGAGCCTTGCCCTTGAGACAAGTTGCAAGCACAGCACCTGCAATGGGATGCCATACCTTACGAAGTCGGCGGCCTCGTAAGGTCCCATGCCTCAAGTTCCAGCAGGATAAGAGAGCCAATCAAACTTTGCATCTGCCGCATGGAAAGAGGCTGCATAGCACATCTCCTTTGAAGCACCGACAAATTCGACAACTTCCCTCAGCATGCCGAATGGTAGTGCAACTGTTTCCAGCTCAGGCGTGTGCCCTTGATCATAATGTTTGCTGCGCTAGCAAACGGTGTTGTGAACGAAGCATTGGCAGAGAATGTCAGCACCATTGCTGCTGCTTTGACGTTCCTTAGCGATCACCCTCTCACACACATGGCAAGGGTTTTTGCGCGCCGTATTCTTGTCAAGTTGCATGGACTCTGCCATGCACACTTTCATGGCGATGGGTGCCATCAGGGCTGCGGTGGCAGTATGGGACATGAGGTTCGCCAGCACTGAGCTGATGAAAGATAGCGCCAAGAGAATCCCTATGGGATGCCCAAATGCCACGCGCTTGCCAGCAGCCACCACCAGCTGGGCCCAAGCGTTGGCCAGGCCGCTGGCTTTGATGGCCTCAGGCAAACCGACTGAACCGAGGACACACCGAGGAAGCCAGGCACCCCAAGCACACGATCCAAGCACTTGATCCAAGCCTGGCCCACGCCGAGACCTCCCGCGATGGTGAGGAAGATCGATAAGTCCAATCGCTGCAGCACCTCGAGCTCCCAAGCCCCATCCATACGCGCACTGTGCTCTAACTTTGCCCGCTTTTGCCATCCAGGCGGCAGATTCCCGGTGCACAATGTTAAGCATGATGCAGCAGCCCACCGCGGCCAAGCCCAGAAAGACGAGGTCACACACGTTCCTCACAGCTTCACACCCTCTGCCGGCCGACCGGCAAAGCAGCAAAGCATGTTGGGAGGTATTCAAACTAATTTCAGGACTCTCGCATCATTTGCCAAAAGGGTGGAGAGGCTCGCACTTGTGTCAAGCCCCATATTCATTAGCTTGATCTCCGAGCGGCGCAACAGAGAAAAGAATGACCAGGAACAGCAACAGCAGAGCCAGCCACCCACGGTGCTGGTCCACCGGTCTGCCGTGCCGCGGCGGCGCTGACTCCGGCACCAGGGCCACGAAGCTGAAGTCGTTCTCCACCTCGCAGGGCTCGCTCTGTGCGCGTGGGGCTGTGGGGGCGCGCACAGGTGAGGGCGCTAGCCTCTGGCAGGTCCGCAAACTCCAGGAAAGCCTCGACGAGCAGAATGTCGCCAGCCTAAGGCATCCAGGAAATGCAGCTTTGCGGACCCCTAGAGCTTTGGCACAAGCACTCTGCATTTGGCAGAGCTGCTGCGAGCGCGCCGCTGAACTCTCCCAGTTCAGCGGTGTCGACCACCACGGACTCTGTATCGGGCGAGCCTCCGGCGCCACTTGCCAAGGAACCCAAAAACCTTCATGCCCTCCCGCTCAAAACAAGTGACAGGCCCTCTTGAGGTCTGGGCCTCTGTAGGGGCGCCGCGTGGGCATCGGGCTCACCAAGCTCTGGGCTTGCGGGCGGCGAGCAGCCAGCAAGCTGCCCTGACACCGGCAAAAGGGCAAAGAGCGAAAAGCGACGCGAAAGGCAACGCGATGCCCTTAAAACACACTGGCCTGGTTCAAGCAAATGGGGGGCTTGCCTGGGCAATCGGTGCAGGGCGCATCCAACATAAGTTGCCGCAATGATGCTATGTTTCCACGAGCTCATGGGAACTCATGGCCCTGTTCTCACCAAGCAGCAGCCCACCAGAGATGATCCAGGAGAGATGCCCACCTCGAAGAGTCGCCTCTTGTGGCGCTGCGCCCCAAGCACTGCCAATGGGTCTCCTTCAAGCACTAGCCCGGGGCTGCCGTTGCGAATCCGGGCCTTGGGGAGGTGGGGAACTCGAGCGTTGCTCGCTTGCCCAAAGGACCCAGAAATACAAGGTTCATCGTTCAGACCCTTGACTAAAAATGGACCAAGATTGTGAAACCAAAAGGTCAAGTTGGTCGGCTTTGGACAGGTAAGGTTGGCAAGGGTGCGGCTCTCCCTTCCGTCTTGCAATGGATTGCAATAGCGCGTTGCTGTCAACAGCTTGCAGGCCAAGGACCACCCCTGCCGCCGTGGCTGCAAAAGTCAAGCGATTGCCCGCCGCCATGGGCTGGGTTGTGGGGAAGTCCGTGTCGATCAGCACAGCTCCGGCCACCGAGAGCAGCCCAGCTTGGGTAACTGTGGAGTTGATCAGGAAGGAGCCCTTGGCAACCTCGAAGGTGAGAGAGTACCTGGCTGTGGCTCAGAATTGGCTAGCTTACTGATGCCTAGCTGGCCGAGGCTCATGCATACCCTGAGCTTGAGCCCAAGCGACCGGTTTTGGCACTGATGCTTCATGTGCTCGCGGCTGCTCCGGCGCTGCAATGTAGTGTGGCCAAGCAGCGGCGTGGCCAGCAGGTTGTAGGCGCAGGTCAGGGCCGTCAAAGCCATGCACCCCAGCGCAGGGTCCAACATATGCATCTGCGCCTCGGGCATCGTCTGGTAAATGGTCAGTGCCACCGTGGAGGTGACCACCATGAGGTTCCTCAGCTGGCGCGGCTTTGACCAAGCACTCGCCGCGCCGGTGGAAGAATGCAAAGAGCCTTGGAGGATGTGCTTCTGCGTCTGCATTCAAGGCAGCCGATTCACTTACAGATGTTTTCCGCGTGCACATGTTGCGGCGTGCGCATACTCCGCGACTCCCTTGCATGAGACAGGCGCACGTGCTTGCCACGTTGCGCGCGTGCCTGCCAAGCACGCCCGCCAAACTGAACCTGCGCAATATTGTGCGCACACACCCGCTCAACTGAGCCCAGCTGCAAACGCCCCACAGCGAGCACCGCTGCCCAAGTCAGCCCGAGCAGAACTGCGCACGCGCGCCTGCTCCATGGTCCGCACACCAGCTCAAGCCGAGCTACCCCATGCAGACGCAGACACCGACACAGACACACAGACACAACACGAACACACGCACTCTCGCAGGCCTGCCAAACAAAAAGCGCAGGCTTAACTACGCACGCACCCACCAAATGTATATACACCACCCGATCATTGTGCGTTTCGAAGCGCCGCACACACGCCTGCCAAGCAAACCCAAATGATCCCGCGCAGCACTGCACACCGGCCTGCTCAGCGAGTGATGGTCGTGTGCAGGTGCGTGCTGAAGGACTGAAAGAACAGGAACAAATTTCACCGGGTGTCTGCGCCATAGCTGCCACATGGGTGATGGGCAGCAGAAGCTCTCGGGTGCTCACCTTAGCTTGGGGCGCCCAGCGCTGCAGCGCCGGGGCCGCCGCCACTACCACCATCGTCTGCTGAACGAAGGCGCCCAAGAATGCAGTCACTAGCTGCACACGCAGGAAGGCCTTGGCCTGCCTCCAGGGAAAAAAATGGAAAAGACCAAAACCAGACAGCTCGGGCAAAAGGATTGGATTGAAGTGTGGAAAAGGCATCAAAGTTAAAGGCCTTGGTGCTCAGGGCAGGAACCTAGCATTAAGTTTGATCGCCCTAGATTCTTGGCGTCATGTGCTACCCAGGGAAGCATAGAGGACCAGCTGTTCGACAGCGTGGCCGGCTTTTATCCAAGCTCCAGGCCGAAATCAAATGTTTCGGCCCCTAACTGCAAGGGTCAGGTGGCCGGGTAGCCTTCCACTGTTCGAGAGGATCCGGCCGGATCCTAACGTCTCTCTGGAGGCAAAGTTCCGAGCCAAGGAAGTCCCAGCCCCGCCCCAGTCTCCCTCCTCGACGAGCACCCAGCCCTAGATATGGTTCAGGTGCGGGCTTTCAGCGGGTGTTCTTCAAATTCTGTCAAGGCGGGACAAGTAAAACGGGTGTGCGAAAAATGCAACTGCGTTGCCTTTACACTGACCCAGAGGTTGATAGGATAGGCAGGTCCAGCAGTTCACAAAAACTAAGCTCACAGGTACCAGGCAGACCGAAAAGTTGCAGGGCAAACGCCGGAACTTCCAAACCTCGAGAGCGAGGCTACAGACTTGCCGTCTCAGCCTGCACCCTGCCTCGAGGGAGGTCCAAGAAGGCGGGAGAACATGTGGTCAAGCACACCCGAGTCCCTAATGCCGCCCACCAGAACCAGAACAGCCTGGAAGGCAATGTTGCCAGGGCTGGAGAAGCCAGCTAACGCCTGCTGCGTTGAAATAACCCCTGTGACCCCAAAAAAGGTCACGGCGGCCAGAAAGACGTAGTAGCTGCGGTACCCGTTCATCATCATGGCTGTCGCCACCAGAAGAACATTCCCCACCAGCAGGGCTTGCCAGGGATTTGAGTGGCAGCGCCTTCGGCCCTCGCAAACCTCGAAGAGCTTTTGCAGCTCCGGATCCCGCTCCGCGCGGAATCCCACCAGCAGGCTGCAGCCTGCAGAGACCAAGAAAAGCAGCAGGATACGCCATGTGCAGATCTCCGCCACGTAGCTGTGCCCGGACCTAAACCGCCTTGCCGGATTCGGCTCCATGAGCGTGCATGCAAATCGCCCGAGGGGAGACAAATCCTCCCCTTATTGCAGTTCATGTCTGCTGGCTGCGTTTGTTTGCAGGCAAATCTTTTGCATCTTGTGAGCAGAAGCTCCAGAAAGCGTGCAACTGCCCCACTTCATGCAGTTTGTCATTTTCTGAAGCCACCAAGGCTGCAGCGTAGCAGTATGAGCGTGCTGTCAAACCTTTGCTTCAGAAATACTCGGGTTCCGCCGAGCTTTCGCAGCTGGGTGGGCACTAACTTGCCAGGGCCGCCTCCGGCGGTGCCCCCTTCCGGTAACAACGCGAATCAAATGTCGCAAACGGCGGTTGTGCCGACCGAATTGGCCCTTCAGCTTCACTGGCTTCTGCTGCATGGCACAGGGCACTTTCCCGGAGTCGCCTCGACGCGAAAGCAAGCCGAAAGGACCGACAGCCGAGGGAGCCAGCCTTGTGAACTTGAGCCTCAGGGCTTCAAGGGTGTCATGATGTCGTCATGTTCATGATGCTGTCTACAGGTACGAAAGAGCCTGGAAGTCAGCGAAGGTTGAGCTGGCAGTCAGCCCAGGGTACCAGTCTGGATGCTCACGAATGCCTCGGTGAGGACAGCTTCCTCTTGAAACAAAATCTATACAGTCTATACGTACATGCCTCTCCGGAGGAGGAATCACATACCAAGCGCCTCCCAGGCACCATGCTGCATCGCCCATCTCACTGCTGAGTAGCACGAAGTGCCAAGCGATGCATCCTGGGAGTCTTGCGACTGTGCGGACACTCCAAACCAAAAACAACAAAACATTTCCCCATCTCACAGCGCTGAGCTGCGATGCACCCTGCTGGTCTTGGAGTTGCCGGAGCGGGCTCTGGAGCTGTCGCCGGAGAGGCCGGGCCGTTGCTGCACGGCGGCAAGGGGCACACGTCGGGCGAGGCCTTGGCTGTTGTCCCTGTGCGTGGCAAAAATCATTCATCATGTCTCATGCTGCTTTCTCCCTGGGCATTCGGCTCGATGCACCTGAGCCTGCAAATGATAGCCATTGTCCTCCAGTCTCCCAACAGCCTCCCAACCTGAAAGTCGCTGAAGGAGGAAGCCGCTGAGAGGCCAGGATACCAATTCGGGTGCACGTGAATTCCTCAAGACCCCGCCGCACTAGACCAATGCACAAGGTTCACCTCCAAATGCTCACCAAGCAACCATCTTTCTTGGCCCAATTCACAGCACTGAAGCATTTGTCACCTGGTGCTGCATCCTTGGCTGGCAAAAGGGGATACGGCTGTTTTGGTGGTGATTAAGTGCGGCCCCTCACAAAGCCGAGGCTCTTGACATGCGGCCTGTGCTGGCGCCGCGGTCGTGGTAGTTGTGGTGGTCGTTGTTGTCGTTGTTGTGCTGCGTGTTGTGGTGGTTGTGGTCGTGCCGGTGTAAAACCTGAGTGTCCATTCAACTGGTTGCGAAGGCTGTAGGGCCGAATGACTTGCCAGTAAGAGAAAGTAGCCTAGGCTCAAAACCCAGGGATGAAATCGCAACGCAAAGCTAGGCTAGCAATTTTCCGCACTGTCAAGGAGATCTGATCCTCGAACGGACCCGGCGCAGGCGCAGACGCTAGAGAGTGCCCAACACAAAGGGGGAACGGGCTGGCTCTCGGCGCGCGCGACCCCATGGCTTTGGGCGAGCTCAACACATGCCACGTATGTGTCCATTGCCGTACCCAACGGCGGTCTTCATCAGGCTGCTGCCCCAAACCCAACGCATTTCAGCGAGTCTGCCCACATGCGCGCCTACCAGGGCACGCGGCGCAAAAACACCAAAAGGCAAGCTCATCTTTGAGGCTGCGCGATTTGGCTTTGGACTTGTACAAGCGTGACTTGTGACGGAACAGCGGTTCCAAGACATCCGGCGAGTGGATGAAACAGTCAAAGCGAATTGTCTCGACTCAACTGTCTTGTAGCGCAGCTTGCGCCGGGCTTGCGCCGGACTTGCGCTAGACTTGCGCCTTCCTTGTGCCAGCCCATGTTTGACTTGCGCGGCTGGTCTTGCAAGCACACTCCTGATTTTGCAAATGCCAAGCAAGCGAATTTGATGGGGTCAAAACTATATATATATATATATATATATATGTACCAGTCCCTGGGCCACGTACCCCCCCCCCCAATGGTATGGTCCCCCCACTCCCCCGCATCATCCGCATCTTGGGGATGATGCTGGCAATGCTGGGGATGCTGTCCAGTACCGTGTGAGCCCTGCAGCTTCGGTCCCAGACTCCCCCTTTCAACCACCCGAAACCCACCGCAAACCAACCCTGAACCAACCCTGAACCAACCCTAAACCAACCCACCAAGCCCAAACCAACTCCGAACCACACCCCAACCACCCAACCACCCCACCACCCCACCACCCCCACCACCCCACCACCCCACCACCCCACCACCCCACCACCCCACCACCCACCCCACCCCCACAGCGGGGGGGGGGGGGGGTTGGGGGGGGGAGGGGGGGGGGTATATATATATATATATTGTGATCATCCTTTACAACGACACATACAATGGGGTGGTTCTTTCCTCTTGATACCGAAAACTGCTCCTCCGGCTATAATAGCCATGCAGCTCATCAAATCGGAAGTCGCACGTTGGCGCCTTCATTTCGCCTAGCATGCTTCAAGCACACGATGCCACCGGTGCATTGTTGAGGATGGGCACTCTCAACGACATTGCAGCACAACATGATGTAAGACAGGATTCGAGATAGTTTCTAATATTTGCCATTTGCCAACCACCTCCCCTCCCCCCTGGTCCCCTCAACATGCACATTGAGGCAAGCTGCTAGGCAAGTCCGGATACTTCTGCTTGAAGAGCTTTGTGACCTGGGGGATGGCTTGCCAGCTGGCACATCTCGTCGTGAGCCAGGAATGAGGGGAGGGGCAGCGAACTGACTGCGGCTGAAGCACATGGGCCACCCTCTCCGCGTTAGCGTCGGAATCATTGAGCCCATCCCTGAGTTGTCGGGGCTGCCAGCTGCGTGCACCCAAATGCGTGAGCCGAGCTGCCAGAAGGACAGGCCAACCCCAGTATCGTTGGTCTTGTTGAACTCCTGCTTCCTTGGGAGGGGGGAGCAAAACCCAACAAGCTCGAGAAAAGAGAAAATGCGGCTACATTTGTCAGGGCGCCGTGCTTGCGTAATGCTTTCTAGTGGTGCGAGGGGGAGACTACCTACCTCAAAATTCGACTCTGTATTGAAGAGTGCGGAACAAAGACTGTTATCGAAGTTTGGTCGGATGTGGACGAAAGGAGCCACATTAGTCACCGAAGCTGAAACCCGTAAAATCATAAGCCGGCCGAGGCCTCTCCTTGCTATCAAGGCACCCCTCCTTCACAAAGGCAGCATAATCCGTGATGCCCTCCATCTCGCTGAGTGAAAGTTCCTTGGTGGGCAAGCTGGCAAGCTGGCCCATTCAGGAAACACCCGAAATGTGATTTTCCGGATGCCATGGATGCAGAAAGCTTCGGCCAACACTGGGAAATGCAGGCACGCAACTCCAGCTGGTTCCAGGTTGTACGTGCAGTCGCCAGCCCCTGTGGGGGGTCCAACCTTCGAGGGCTGAGGCAAGGAGTGCCCATCCGCCTCGAACTGCACCGAGTCTGGGACGCAGTGTCCACCAGGCTGATCCTCGATGCACTTTGCGTCCTTCTCCTGCGGTTTGGTGCATGTTATCCATGTCATCCCTTATGGCCGAAATGCCGGCCAAGTCCTTGTAAGTGTTCGAGGAGCACGGGCCGGGAAGAGTGAACCACCTCGGCCCATTGGGTGATTGCTGCCTGTCCAGAATCCTGGATGGCTGAGCACCGTGCTTGGCGTCATCATAGTAGATTTGGTAAGTAGGGAAGGGGAACTCCCCCAGGTTGTTACAGCCAACAAAATAGCCATACCTGCCCATGGCTGCGAGCTGAGCCCCAAGGTGGCTCAGAGGCAGGCGCATAGTGCCACAGAGTGCAAACACGCAGGCCTCTCATAGTTCTGGTCACAGTTCCAGGGTCCAGTGCACTGCGCAGCATCATAGGCATAACGGATCTGAGATGCGCGGGAGGGCACAAGTCAACTGAAATCAGAAGCCAGACTTCTTGCCCATGGTCACGCATACAAGGAAACTCTAGTGTAGCCGCGGAGCACCAAAGTTCATCCCCAACTCATACAAGGGCTGCGTGGCCTTGGTGGTGATCTTATAGCGGAAGATCCTCGGATCGAACCATGTGCCGTTTTGCATGTGCAACTCCACTCGCACCTGGAGATATTGAACTTCCTTGGCGTCATCCACACAACCTACTCACAGGCCAGCCAGCCCAGGAGAATGCAGGGGCCATGTTGCGCCTCATTGTGAAGGTACCACATGACGCCGGGCAAATTCGCCACCTCGCAGGTGAGAGTGGCCCTGTGGCGCTTTACTAAAATCGTGGCACTGCGCGTAAGCTTGCAACATTCACATTGGTGATGTAGTCCTTGGATCTTCGGAGAGGTGGCTCATGCCCGGGGAATAATTTAATAAATGATGGACGATTCGTAGCAAGACCGGACTTCTCGCATAATTCCAGGGACACCCAACCATCCAACGTCACGCAACGCGGCCAAAGCCGCATCGTTTGCAGATTCTGCACGATACACATAGAAGGTGAACGCCGGTGCCTCGCTCGGCTTCCTTGGAACGAAACTGCTGGCTGATTCAGGTGATGAGGTGATCAGGTCAAGTTGGCTGCGTGCCAAGCTGCGTTAGCTCCGCGGAGGGCTTGTATCTAGGATCGTGACCATGGCACTGCTACTCAACTGCCTCCCCTAGCTCTTGCAGCCCAGGTGCACGAAATGGGGTCCGCCTTTCTTTGGCGGAGCGCACTGCTGGAAGTTCTCGTCAATCTGCACCGCGGCGCAGCAGGGGATCACTCGTTTCGCACGGCATCACAGGCACAGGCACAGGCCTTTTGGCAGAAGAAACCGCCATGGCAACAGGAATTGCCGACAAAGGCCTCCCCGCCTGATCTGCAGCCACACAAACGACAAGCACGTAATCAGCGCATCACCCAAGGCCATTTTTGAACCCTCAAGGCAGTGCACACCCTGACGCATCCAAGGCTCGGTTAGTCATCCCCCCGCATTGGCTGTAGCCGAGCTGACAGTGCCTTGGCGTTGAGCTGAGAAATTTGCGACATTCAAGATTGCAAAGGGAGTTCTTGGGCAGAGGCTGTGGATCTGCGTTTGTGGTTGTCGTGGTCCTTGGCTCCCGGAACGGACAAGGCCCGAATGACCCGATGCCAGCAGAGGCCACATGAGCCCGCACTCGCTCTGCGACTAGCCGCGTGGTGGTGGTATTGTCTCGGATCACCTCCTAAGGGCAAGTAAAAGTCTCCCACGCATGGGATACTCTGGGCAATGCCCAAATCTCCTCCTTGGTCATGCAGTGAAAGTAGTATTTGTTGACCTGCGCCCATGGAGCCAACACAACTTGCTAGATGGATGAGAGAATGCCTCAAAGCAAATACGTTTCTCTGCGCAGCAAGTCGGCCCTTTCCAGCCATCACCTGAACTCAAAACTTGCACTGCCGCGTGTGCAGAAGCGCTGGTTTACGGCAAGCGGCCACCACATTGGGCATATGGGTCTGCAAAGGGTGGTCCGCACTCCTGTGCAAACTGTGCTTGTCGGGTTATTGGCTGGGCCTGCAGTAAACTACTCGCTCATCCCACAGAAATCCACCGAAAACAGCTTTGGCACACCTCTCATGGTCCTGTCCACCTTGCCAATCCCTTTGAAGACCAAAGTGGTCCCACAATTCTGTTTCCAGAAGCAATTGTTGCAAGCAAAGGGCCATGAATAGTCAACTGCATGATGGCCAACATCTTCCATCCGCAACTCCAGACCTCCTTTTTTACACTGGTCGCGCTGGTGTTCGCGGTGATGTTCGTCTGGTTCGGCTTGTCGGCTACTTCGGCCTGCCCCAAGCCAGCACTGTTCTCCAAACCCACAATAAATCTAAACAGGCTGCAGCAAGTCACGAACTGCTAGCCACTGGTAATGCCAAGGCTCGTTGCCCTTTCAAGGTGAAAATTCATAATTACACACAAGCCTTCCCCAGCGGAGGCGTCGAGACGTCGGGCCAAGTTACGAGATTGGCCCGACGCTGTCCGGGACACCAGGCAAGGCAAGGCAGGCAGAAACAAGCTCCCGCCGACGCCTACCTGTAGGCTGGACTATCTCGCTTCACAAACTCCCGCATGAAAAAGTCAGGATTGCGACAGCGACAAATGCATTCCAGTACTGCGGCAGCTCTTGTAACCCTTGACCAGGGCCGCTGTCTCAAGTGCGGGGTCTGAAAACTGCCCGCATCCGCAAGCCCGCCCAAAGCGCCTCGCTTGCACCGTCCGCGCTGGTGTTCGCGGTGATATTTGTCTGGTTCGGCTTGTCGGCTACTTCGGCCTGCCCCAAGCCAGCACCGTTCTCCGAACCACGATAAATCTAAACAGGCTGCAGCACGCTACACATCTTTGCATCGTCCATGCTCAAACAGTCACGAGCTGCTAGCCACTGGAAATGAAAACTTCTAATTACACACAAGCCTACCCCAGCGGAGGCGTCCACCCTGCCAAATCTCAGCATAAAATGTAGAAGGTACCCTTCACCTTGCCAGCGCGCTGCGAACTGCAAGTCAAACAAACGAATCGATAGTAACCAGTGGTCAGCACTAGCCGGGCCCAACCGAGTTTCCTTGGGGAGGGATGACGTTTAAACGTTGCCATGTAAAAAATGATCCGCCAACGATCCCCTAAATGGTTGAATTCCTCTGGGCTTCCCCTTAAACGCCAAGGGGTCCCTTGTTAATCTCAAACAGTTATGCTAAGTTATGCTAAGTTATGACATTGGGGTTGTTAATGTGGGCGTGGCTCAAAAGTAAACAGCAGGGGTTACGCAGGTTTTGCTTACCAGGGCAACCCATTTTGGCACCGGTTTTTTGAGCCACAGCCGTGTTAAGACTTGGTGCGCCATGAGCCCATCAGGAGAATCCTTGAGCCCCAGCTTATGGGTTAATTGAGATTTTCTGGTGATGTTTGAAGAGGGCATATTGGAGTCACGGCAGCTTCTCAACGCGACTCTTCGCGCACTTGTGTCAAATGTTTGGCTGGGCTTTCTGCCACGTAGGTGCGCTGCGTGGGAGCGGCGAGCATAAAATCGCGGGCTCAGCGCGACAAGAAAACACTCAAAACCATTTTGGGGAGCGCCAGCCATTCGATGCTGCCATGGCCCTGTCCACCTTGCCAACACCCTACACAACTCATTTTCCAGAGGCAACTGTTGCCAGCACGGCTGCGTCAATGTCGCGCGGCATTTTGCTGCGTTGGTTTTGTCTCGCTGCCCGCGCTGCACACGCGTGAGCCCTCTTTTGCCTTTGCCTAGGACGAGGCCCAGCTGTGGCCCAGTGCTACCGTGAGGGGCCACGGTGGGAAGAGCCTGCGAGTAAGGGATGCCGTTCGAGGATGTCATGCTGTCTTGCGCTTATGCCAGCCGCAGTTCGCAGCTGGCGCGGGTGGCTGGCCTGACTGGGCAGTGGGGCTTCGCCACACTTACTCGGGTCTCTGAGCCTCAGGAGCCTAGCCAGCTTGCTCCAAGTGGAGGAGGCGATGACGTTTGTGGAGCCTCCTGACAGGCCGGAGCAATGGCGCCTTAGGCAGTGTCGCTACGCTGCCCACCTAGCGCAACGACCTTCGCTCACTCACTCACTCAATTGTTGCAAGCACAGGGCCCTGGGTAGTCAACCCCATGATCGCTCGCACTCATCCGCAAGCCCAAAGCGCCTCGCTTGCACTGTCCGCGCTGTTGTCCGCGGTGATGTTTGTCTTGTTCGGGTGCTCGGCCACTTCACCCTGCCAGAGTCCCAAGCTCAAGCTGCACCTAAGTAGCTACCCTTCACCTTGCCGGCTTGCTGAGAATTGCAAGTCAAACAAACGAATCAAGCCACATGCCGCAATAACCCTTTGCTATGAGATTGTAAAAAGTGGTGGGTCCTCATGGCATAATGACGCCGCCAGCTCGGCCTTGATTGAACAAGGTCTCTTTAAACTTTACCAGCTTGCCAAAGTCTTCGCAAACATATTGAACTTCTTTTTCCGGAAGCAAGGTCAGTATAGCGGGGTCCCTTCTCAACTCAACTCGCGTGCTCCCCCAAACCTGTGCAAAGCTCCCATCAATGCAAATCAATCCTGTCTTGATTTCTGCGACGTTGAATTTGTCAATCTAAACTCCGAACCACCGTCTCGGTGCCCTTTCGGCCCATCTTGCCTCGACTGGGGACACTTGGGTCTCGGCCGTTTGGGGCTCAGCCTCAGCTTCCTCTGGGGGCTCGTCTCTTGGAGACTCCACACTTTGCCCAGAGGGCACGTCGACCTCGAGGGTTGCCCCTTTGCTCTCAGGATCTCAGGGCCTGTTCTCACCCCAGGCAAAAGGCTCCGCGCTGAATCCGGTGCTTCAGGGTCCGCTCGCAATCCGCTCAGCCTGCATCGCTGGCATTTCTCCCAGACCCCCAGCAAAACGGGACTGGCCTTGCTTCGACTCTGACCTGCAGTGCGCTCACCGCACACCTTGGTGCTGCCCAGAATATTCATGCTCTTCTTGCACTTGCCTGGAGGACTAGGTGTTTCGCTGGGCAGAGTTGCATTCGTCGTCCGCTCTAAGAGGGAGCTGCTCGGCAGCGGCCAAATATGCCTTCGCATGCTATGCGCAGTGCGCAGCTATAGCATCTCCACGTGTCGCTGTAGAATGAGCCCAGGGCCAAACAAAGGAGACTGACCAGCTTCCGAAACATGGCCTGCAGAAGGGGGGCAGATTTCAAGCAAATGGGGGATGAGAAATGCGCTAAGGACCCCACGCGCACCATTCTCTAGTTGTGAAAACCGCCAAAGGCACAGGACAAAGGAAAGTTGAAGCTCCAGCCTATATGCTTGAGCCTCTCTTCAGGGATGCAACCCACCTTAAATCACGTGACTCAAACGGTGACGGCCGCGCACGCCCGCATTCTTCTCTTTGCCCTCTTGCTCGCAGTCCCTTCGTCCAATTCGATGAGCTGCCATCCACCCGGGGAAGGTGTTGTGCTGTCAACCTTGGGGAGGACCACGAGCAACAGCACATCCCGAACCAAATCAGTGTAGACTTTCGTGTCCACATGCTCCATGGTCCCCGAGGCAATGGCCGGGTAGTCGTTGACTTCCAAGAGCCAGGCCTTTCCGTGTGCATCAAGGATGATATCCAGGCCAAAGACCTGGCACAGCTCGGCCTCTTCAGGCGCATAGGGTCCAAGGGGAATCCACTCCGCGACAGAGGCGAAGGCTTGCCGCGTCAGCTGCTGCACCTGCTGAAGGACCAACTCATCCTTCACCAGCTCCGGCTTTGGCAGGTGCTTCAGCTTGGCGCTGTTGCTCACGTGGGCGGCGCGCAAGTCAAGCCGCGAGGTGTACGGCTGTCCATACTCCAACGATATCACATCTCGGTGACTATAAAGGCGGACTGTCCCATTCATAGCATGCAACAGGGCATGCGCACGCATCACCCACTTGCGACCGTTCCGAAGTGACAGAGGCGCAACACAGCGCTGCACAATGAAGGATTCGCAGCGCAGACCCAGCTCAGCAAGCCGAGCATCCAAAGCAGTCCGATCGAACACGTGCACGGCGTTGCCCTTAACTCCGAGGCTATGCTTGAGGAAAAAAGTCTCTTCAGGGCCTTCAGGGCCTTCCTCGGGGGGTGCCCGAAGAAACTCTTGCGCATCCCAGGTCATCGGGTGAATGTCACAGCCGGCTGCTGTCAAGTGAGCAGCCAGGCTCGCCTCAGTTTCAAAAACCAATGCAGGCGTAGGATGACAACTCTTTTCTGACAACAATAATGCCGGGCAGCTTTGTTGTCCAACTTCCGTGTGAATTCCTACATCGCAGGAATGAATGTCTTTCCCTCACCCTCACACCCATTGCTTGCAACGACTTTTCCGCACTGTTGCCTGTGGAAACGGGCGGATCAGGGGCAGCTCATCCGTGGCAGCATGGGCTGGAAAGCTGCTTTGGCCTCAAAACCGCGTTCCATGCAGCATTGCCACATCCACACGCCCCACACTTTGCCAAGCCACGGGTTGGCCAGCAAAATGCTGGGAGCGTGCTAGCATCGCTCTCCTTGATGGCCTGCGCGACATGTTCATCCCTGGCGGCCTCACTCACCGCATCTCCATCCGCCCGGTCCTGCCACCCATTGGTGGACAAAAGCTGTAGGCCTTGTCGATGGAGCTTGCCCAGCGGATTGCCCCAGCCCCACCTCAATCTTTTGGTGCCCCACGAAAAGTCACAGTGCACACAGAAAAAACAGTCTGGTTCTTGTGCTGCCAGCCTTTACAAGCTTTGATCAATCAGACCTGTTCCATGAGAGAAGGTGGAGCCGCCTCCAAAGGAGAGAGAGTATTCAGGCGCCAACTCTGCGCACTTGAACTGCGGAGCAGACCAAACGAATGGAGCTGCAGCGTGGTGCTGCCAAGCGGTGTGACACAGGAGGAGGTGATAAGCATCTGCGAAGGCCACTGTGCCCTGCAAACCTGCGGTTCTCTCTCTGGTAATTAGTAGCCTCCTGGGGGAGCAGGCTGTCAAAAATGGAATTTTGTACCATGGCATGATTGTCGAAGAGTATGACCCAAGGGTTGAATTCTGGGGCAAAGTGTCCTGGGAGGTGGCTACGGCATCAGTTAAAATTGTGGGCATTGAACCAAAGGAGTTGGCTTCTGTGCGCATTTGTGACTCCGAAGGCTTCACAAAGCCTCTTGCAAGGAAATGATCTGTTTTAGGGGTTCCTCTGACTCAAGGTATCTTGCAGCTGACGTCGGGGAAAGTTGGTACAAAGAGTCACCCTCAAATGGTTGTGACATGGCTTGCAGACTTGGCCCGAGTGGCCGTATCTGTCGCAGTGTTCAACATTGAATCGGGTCAGTGACCTTGGAACAAGAAGTCTGGTCACATTCGCCTCAAGTTCATCAAGGGCCGGTGTGCATGGGTATACGGCGTAGCCTTCATCACATTGAACAGGATTGTGTTAAATCAGCTACTGCGTGATTAAAAAAGCGTGAGGGGGGCAAATGATGAAAAGGTGTGGAGAAAGAGCACATCCTGGACAAAAGCCTATGGAAGAGCTTGCAAGCCTCACGCCAACCTGTCCAAACTGCGCATCTACCGAGGTCCCTGCTTTTGGTGCCTGCCGTGCCAATACACCTGTTCACATTTGAGCTGGCAAACCTCCTCTCGCGCCATTCCCCAGGCCTTTCCCATCCGCACCTTGGCAGCTGCGCAGTAGCTACTTGGCATCTCAGGGGCCCGGGCCTGTCCGACTGACCACCCCGGCAACGCAGGCAGCTGCTGGCGGGCTGGCGGGGGGACCTTGGCCAGGCTTCAGCTGCGCTGTCTGCTGTACTCGCTTTGGATCCTCTTTCTCTCTTTCTGTTGACTCCGTGTTTGGCTGGTGAATCAAGCTTCCTCAACACCTTGCGGTTTTGCGGGTTTGCGGGTTTGGGGTTCCGGGGCTCATGTGTTGAGTGCTTTTTAGTGCCTGACCCTTAAGCACTTGGGCCCCCCACTCGGTGTGTGCAGCGGTCTGCTCGCTCGAGAAGCTGGTGGAGCTCCTGAGATTGACTGCCCACTCCGCACTTCGGCTGACACCGGCAGCGGTCGATTTGGGTCGACTTGACGGTCTCATCTTCTCGATCTTCTCGATCTTCTCGATCTTCTCGATCTTCTCGATCTCCTCTTTCGGCAAATCTCCGAGGGCGCAAGCGAAGTTCCCCATGGAAGCTGCCTGCGTGGCCTCCGACGGGCTGAAGGCATGGCCTAGCACGCCGCACCCAGCCTGTGTCTCACGGACCGCAGTGTCCTTTCGCACCTCGCACTTCCAGAGTCGAAAACTTAAAAGATTCGACTGCCGACTTGCGACACTTTCAAGGTGTTGGAAGTTCAGGGCTTTCCAAGGTGTACCAAGGCTCTCCAAGGCTGTCAAGGCTCCCAATCCGGAGCCTTGAAAGAAATCAATTCCAGCCTGTGACAGGAACTTAGCCTTGCGGAGGCTGCACAGGTGACTCAGCTCTGCCTCAGGCAGTGGCTACGGATTTTTGAAAGGATGCGGCCCAAGCCCCGGACTCCAAGTGCTTCTGGGTTGGTGGGGTTGGCGTCCAGCCACATGAAGGAGGAGTCCTCATGCCACAATCTGCACGTTTTCTCAACTTGTTTATCGCCGAACCAGCTGTCTCAAGCTTGTCCTTCATGAACCACTGCCTGGGATGGGCAGCATATCAACTCGTAGTTGTCATGCAGCGCAGTCATTGCTGACAACTCCCAGGAAGGAAGACGCCATGGTCAAACCAAGCGGCACTTGCGACTTGGCATAGTTCCTGCCGGACGCTGTGTTGTCTGCAACTTATCCATTGCTGCATTTCAGTGTGATGAAGCGGCCTGGAAACAGCAGCAAACCTGGCCAGCAGCGACTGAGCTGGCAAGTTTGGCATTCAAGTGGGCGCCTCGCCTCTGCAGAAAAGTGAGGAAGCTTTCAGCATCTCCATCCAGCGGGTTCGGCCTTCGCAACGTTGCAGGATTGCAACGGGATTTGGGTAGGCAGTCTTCCTTTCCTGTGCGGTTGATTGGGCCGTGAGGTAGGCCCTCTCCATTGCCAAAAGCATGCCGTTGCCAAAGCCTGCCCTCTTCACCTGAAAACCAGCCTGGTGAGGTAGTCAAGGACCTGCCGATAACCTCAGGCAAACAGCTGCAGCCAGCATATTGGAAAAGGTGGCCGCATTCTGAGAAAAGGGCCGATGGCATCGGCTGCAGGCGTGTCCAGCTGCAGGCCTCCAGTCGGATCCCATTCCACACTTTTGCTGTGGAAGTGTCTCATGGTACATGACCTGCAAAAACATCTCAAACAAATGCTCCAAGTGAAAACATCTCAATCCAGCAAATGCCCCGAATGGTTCCGCCGTAAAGTTGCTGCCGTTAAGTGCCAGCCAGTCCCTTCCTTTAGCCAAAAGCTCAGCTCAGGTCAGCTTTGAACATGTGCCCAGCCAGCACAGAAGCCCGAAAGTTCCACCCGCCTTGCTCCAAGAGTGCTGCCTGACAACTCCAGCCACTTGTCTGAAGCCCAAGACAGCCGTGTGCTGAGAACTGCACAACCTCTTCCAGCAGCCCCTTATGCAGCATTGCTTTGCAGCGCCTGCAACGACAGCCAGCGACATAACTGCAGTTCCACTAGTCAGGCTGATGTCTGTATCAAATACCAAATTGGCAAGCACTGCCATTCTTCATTCGGATGGCACCCCCTTGGGTAGAAATCCTTATGACACATTGCAGATGCTTACAAAACGACAGAAGCTACAAAGTGACGTCGGCCTGTCCTTGGATGCATCTCTGCCAAATGTACACATGAGCGCTCTGACAAACAAACCCCTGACAATTGTGCCAAAAGCCAAGGGTCTATTCGATGGAAGAGCGCTTGCCGATCAATTGGGCTGAGGAAAAAGGCCCGCAGGTCGTAGCCTTGGCAGTTTCGCACTGGCTGACACAATCGCACCCCACAAGTCAAGCTTCCAAAAAGCCATACCCTGTCACAAGCAATGCACGAGGAGCTGGTTCTAGAGGCTCGCCCCGCTCGCCGCGGAGCACTCCGAACCACCTGTGCAAAGCGGTCGCTTTGCGATCTTTGGACGTGGCCCTGGCGCGCCTCCAGCTGCCGCGACAAATGTCGCCTCAGAAGGCCCGTGTGCAAACACATCCCATCCGCATGAGCGCAAAAGGGAGGTCCGGCAAGCGAGGCCAGACTGAGAGGCATACCAATTATTTCGATTTATTCTCTGCGCCTATGACAGCTTTCATGCGCGTTCACGGATTCATTGCTTGCTGGCCTTGCCCGCGTCGACCGTGGCAAGGATGGCGATAGCACCATCCCAGTCCATTCTTTCCTGCGCGACTGTGCATTTCCAGTTTGCCTCGAGACACAGGGTGCCTGGAAAGGCCGGAGTTCTTCCGCAATGCGCGCTTGGACATCAGGATCCTTAAGACGCAATGTCGGAAACCTGGCCAAAGCCTGCAAGCATCTTGAACACCAAGCCCAACACGGATTTGGCCGCGTCTGGTTCACCGTTGACGAGCCAATCAAGATACATGCCTCAAGCCAACATGCTGAAACCAGAAAACACACAACTTGTTCAATGCAAGCGCGTTGCAGGATCCGCCTTGGACGCGAATGGCTACGGTCTAATGCATTCCAGACATGCCATGGGCAACGCACAACATGCCGACTGACCAGCGTGTTCATTTAATGCTGGCACTGCCACCCACGACGATGGGGGTCTCATTCAGGCCCAAGGCTTCGTCCACCTGGCCTTGGCAAATCACATGTTTCCCCCCAAGCCCCGTCCCCCCCTCAGAAGCGCAATTTCTGGTTGCATTGGTCCCAACTGACGCTTCCCTGTCAGGGAATCATTCACCCACGCTGAAGCTGCTTATGGCATGATGCCAACTAGCGAACTCAAAAGGCCTTTGACCTCGTATGCTACAAGTAGCCTGGGCAGTGTCAGGCGCGTTGCCTGATAGACACGAGGCCCGCTATCCACCCCCAAGCCCTGATGTTTCCGATCAAAGCTGCTGAGTGCAGCCTGGGTCCAGCTGCCCGCAGTGCAGGGCCTCGTGCGCAGATTTTGAAGGCCAGGGCATGCCACGGGATGCACCGGGCCTATCTGGCTCCAGCCAGTCCTAGCTCAGCGCAGCTTATCAACTCACACCCGACTGCCACCAATAAGGCTTTCAGAATTGGCACATGCTGAATGCACACAACCAGCCAAAAGGTCAGCGCATTGTGCACGCTTCAGCTCGTCAGCAACCATTACCTCTTTCCGCCCCAAACCACATTGCAAGCAAGACTCAACGAGCTGAATCGGCCACTGCTCCTGCACAGCTATATAGGTGGTGTCAGCGCAGGTATCTGAAGGAAAACCCCTTCACCGCAACAGTTCAACAGTGCGTTCCAACAAGCGACGCCTGCTCGGACGATGAAGGCTTGTTGGAGCCAATGTCGAGTCCTAGCGCGATGATCCCAGAGGCTGCACAACGCCAGTTCAAGCGCTCCGCTCTCTCCAAAGGGGGAACTAAAAACCAAGTGCAAACAATGACTCTGGACAATAGAATCCGCCTTACTGAGCGCCTGGCCTTTGTAGACCTGCACGGAGTCTGCGCTGATAAGACGCACCTCCCAGCCAGCTTGGGAAGCGATGCGAGGCATCCATGCGTAGTCGCCAACCCACACCTTGCGCCCGTTCTTCTGGAGTTGCGCCGCAAGCGCCACTGCTGTGTCCGACTTCCCCACTGCCGTCGGCCCTCGGCTTGTTCTAAAGCTCCAAAGCGATCCAAAGTACAGGAAGGCACAAAAAAACATCGCCTGCAATCACAACCACCATGTTCTGCATGTTCTGCATCAAGGGCCTGGTGATGACCGCCTGACGAAAACATACAGGGGACGGAAGTGGAGAAACACAAGCTGCACAAGTTGTGCGACAAAGCAAGGGGCTTCAAAGGCGGGATGTCAATGCCTTCTTTGATTTCTCCCGATTTGAGAACTCTTTTCGAGCACGTCAGCAATTGCCCAACGCCACCCCTCCTGCCAGGGCGCCAGAACCCACCGCAGAGCGGCTGATAGCCAGCGCCAAGCGCCTGCACAGCAGGCGACCTGGAGCCAGCTACCCAGCGCCGGACTTGCAGAACAAAAAACACACATCTGCTTGGAACACCTCATGCTGAACCCGAAGCCAAAGTGTGGCCCTTTTGGGCCAAAATGGAACATCTCGGTACCTGGCCAGGCACCGCCGATTCCAGCTTGCACCTGGCCCCGGCAACCTGCAAGTCCGTCTTAGGGAGCGTACCAATGACAACACCACTTACAAAAGCCCACCGATGCAAAAACCCACGGCCTGGCAAGGTGATGGCTGCAGGGTTTTCGGGTCACTTGCAAAACATCGGCGCCTGCCAGGCCAGCGCAACTCCTGGGGCTCTTGAGATCAAAGGCGCACAAGCCGTCGCGCGTGGCCTGGGAGCGCCCCGCGAAGGGCGGGCTGCGGAGTGGCGCCGGGCGGGACCGGGAGATGGCATCCGGTCGCATGCAAGGCGCGAAGCCCCCTCTTTTGCTGTCCACGATTGCTTCGTTTCCCTCTGAACGCACAAAAAACCCTGGTCTCGCACGTATTGACAAAGTTCATCCTAGATCGGAGCTTGGCGAAACAAAACAGTGCAGACAAACGCAACACTTCATTTGCAGGCATGAGGTCGTGTGTTGCTCTGCTGGCTGCGGGAACTATTCGATGCTGTCCCAGGACTTTCAGGTCACTGGCTGTCCTTGAGCCATACTGCAAAAACTGCCAAAAACCGCCACGCTCCGCAGGCACTTACAGGCGTTTGGCAAGCGCGGTGTGCTTTTCCTGGATAAAGCTTGCAGTCAGAGGTGGGACGCCCAGCTTGAGCCCAGTTCAGCTGATCTAAGGCACCCAGCGCCGGCTGCGCGTTCGTGAAGATCATCTTCGCCTCCCCCTGCCAGAGCCTTTGGCACCCTGGCCCATCTCCTCTTGACGCCGGCGCTCCCGCTCTGCGGCCCTTTCCGCCTGGAGGGTGACCTCACTACTCGGACTTCCATTGAAAGGGTCGCAAAAGGCAGCTGCCTGGTGGCACGACACCAAGAAATATCAAGATCATTGACACACCATGCGGCCCAAGTGGCCATCTCCCGTTCCTTCTTGACCTTCCGCCCCAGGGCAGCAACGGCGACACAGACCAGGCCAACGGCCCCGATCAGCATGAGGGCAGGGCCATTTCCTGGGCGCACAGAAAATGCCAATGGCGTAAGCCAAGCAGAGTTTGTTGAAAGGACAAGTATAAATAAAGAGATTGTCAATAAACACTTCTATCTTTTATCAACATGTGTATTGGAGACCGCCAAGCTGCCTGAATCCGGCATGGCGCTTGCAGAGTAGGCGCCCGCTGCTTTGTTTTTTTTTTTGGGGTGGATGCTTGCCAATCCCTTCGGCAACTGCATGCGGATTTCTGCTTGCTGACCGACAGCCAAACGTCTTCACATGCTAGCTGCTGTGCCTGGTGACCTTGAAAACAGCCACGGCCATCGAGTGTGGGAGTGCAAAACAGCTATGATCTGAGTCAGCGTCGGCGTCAAAATTACCTGTTTGGGGTGTATTCATTCCGAGGCTAGGACGTCCCAGATCGGTTTTGATGGCTCTTCTCAGGTTTTGGGCTATCGTTTTGTTGGACGTCCCGTCGTGTCCGAGAAAAAGGAAAAACAACAACATGTGCATGAAACACTCCGACATAAAGTAAATGACGGTAATTTGATGCTGACATCTCCGTGATGGCAAGCTCGATGCGCGACATGTTTTTGCCAACATGTGACGGCGCCACTCAGGCGTTTGTTTCGGCCACACCTGGGCGTGGCATGCGTGCCCAACTGGGAGGCCAAGCGCCTCCTACAACTCCAAATCTAAAACAAAGCCGAAGCCAAGGCGCCGTTGTATGGCAGGAAGTGCTCACAAGATACATGGCAACTCTGGATGTGCCTGGGGGCAACACAGCAACAGCGAAAGAAAAAAATCAGGTTGCCTGGGACGTGGTCAGCCAAGAAGAGTCACCCAGTTGCGTGTACCATGCTAGCTGGTTGATTGATACATGAAACAAGGTAGCGTCATCCTTGCCGCATCACCTTCAGATTCTGAAAGGGTCATCATCACTACATGCAGAATGATTTCAATGCGGCCCAGCACCGATGGATAAACGTCGCCCAAACTCCCAAGCTGCCCACTTTTGCAGAAAGCGTGCCTCGCGGAGGGCACGTCCCGACTCGAAGAAGCGGCCCTTGTAGGTGATGGTGGATGTTGGGTAGAGGCCTTTCTTCCAGCGCTCCTCGATCTCCTCAGAACGACCCGGAGTGCCGGCCTGGAGAAACCGAATTGGTCGCGTGTGCTTTGTTTCACCTCTCTGCCAGGAATCGTCCAGCATCTTCGCCTCGGGTCTCGCGCGCCAAAGTCCCATGAGAATCCAAGCCCTGTTTCGCTGTGCGGCATGCAAGGCTCAAGCGTTTCCTGCCCAGCACTGCTTTGAAAGGTCAGCAAACGCCAGCTTTGCTAGCGAGTCCGAGAGTCAGTTGCAGCAGGATCCTTGCAATTGTGGGCAGTGAAAAAGGCCTGAACGTCAAGGCAAGGACTCACTCCGGACATGTCACAAGCTCTCCTGCCTTGGCTGCTCCCTGTGGGTAGAACTTTGGGTCACTGGCAATGTCTCCCGTGGTTGTGTGATCCCCGTTCCTGACCAGAAGCCATGCCGATGCACAAAGCACCTACAGCAAATGCCGAATGGACTCCTAAGCATCCTGAGCCGAAGCACTCCGGCTGCCAGCTGAGCATGTCAGCAAACTCATGGTAATCATTGTCGAACTTGCACCATTGCTTCGTCCTGAGCACTGCGGCACACTGGCACCGTGGCACCACCAACAGACACGTATGCTTCTGGGTGGCCCCTTCTCCTTGGTTTGTAGGATGGGGCACGCACAAGATGCAACTGATGAGGTTGGACTCGGACAGCAAGGCTGCCAAGCTGCTTCCCACGTGCCCACGTTCAGCAAGTCCTCATCTTCTGGGATCTCGGCCACGGCAAGGTCAGCAAGCAAGACGGCCTTCGAGGACACCATTTGTGGCAAATGCCTGGCCAAGATCTGCCGCTCGGGCAGAAAACCCTCACAACCAAAGAAGTGCCAAAGGATGACAAGATCGGCTGATCTCAGGGCAACTGTGTCCGTGCCGGGATTGCTCATCTCTGAAGTGACGACGCAGCCAGCGACCCACAAAGGGAAGCGACCAAAATGTCCTTGGCATGCGGCACACTCATCTGCAACTTGGCGGCACTCTTTGCTAGGGCACCAGGTGGGATGCGCATGGCTCCAGCGCATGGTGTGAGCTGTGCAGGCCTCAGCCGGGAATGTGTATCACAGGGTATCGTCTGCAATGTAACCATGTCCCTCTGACTGTCACAAAGCCTCGGATCACTCGACTGACTGAGGGTCCCACGGGCGGATCTGGGCAGTAGCGACGCCACCACAAGTTCTGAGGCGTGTCTGCCTGGCACACACCGCATCTGTGCAGACGCGTGGACGCTGTGCACACCGGGCGCCTCTGTGAAGCTGTAGAAATGGACAGGCAATACTGGCAGTGGAGATTCCTTGGTGATCTCCTGGCAAGGACCACTTCGACCTCACAAGTGACTCACGAGTTCAGAATTCTTTCATCCACTCTCCTTCTCCGTCATCTCAAACCTCAGGGCTGACACGCCTCGCTCCAGCGCAAGCCTTTGGCTGCAGCTTGGGCACATGTAGTCCACCCCTGGCCCCACGAATTGGTCGGAGTCCAGCTCCACGCCCGTGCGCGCCCGCGCCATCAGGAAAGAGCGCAGCTTGTTGAAGTTGAAGCTGCGGTGGGTGTCGGGACCCATCGGGGCAGCGTGGAACAGCAGCCTGCCCGCAACGCCCTCGTGCCGCTAACTTGCTGGGTATAGCCCACACTTTGGCCGTCCCTCTTGATAAATAAAAGCGCCAGCATGTGCGAACAGTCAGAACTCACAGCACCCTGACGCGCAATTATGTAAACGGATTGGTATACAGATTTCTGTATAAATTGGACCTCCAGGTAAAACACACACACACTGACCACAAAACTGCCCATGAAGCAGCAATCCTTCACGTCCGCCAAAGCTCGTTTTACCCAATGCAGCAAACGCCCCTTTGAGCCCGGTGCAAGCGAGGGAAGCGCTCGGCAGTCCAGGAGTCCGGGGTGCGGCTGCCCAGGTGCACCACCACGATGGGTTGCGCAGAAAACATGTGCACAGAGCCTGGGATCCAAGACACCCACCTGTACACCCACACAGCACAAAACTGGCAAGTTCAAACATGACGATATCCGCCGCAACCTGCTAGAAAAAAGCAAAGCCCATGCCGGTCTTCTGCACTCAGGGTGTGGCGAATCAGCTGCTCCGTCATGTTTGCGTGCTTGCCTCGGGAAACCAGCGTGAGGTGCATGAATTGCTGAAGTGTTGCCAGGCGGCTCCCGGGAGCACCCGCAAAATAGTTGACGAAGGCCCGATCAAACCAGCCATCCTGCACCCCCGGCCCTGCGGAGAAGGAACAAGCAACAGCCCGGTGGCACTTCCAGCATCGTACAATCACTAGCCCGCGCAGCTTGGTGATCTTCTTCACGGCTTCGGGCTGGCAGGCTTCACCGGCAGAGGAAACGACCAGTCCTTGCCAACCAGTTTGTCATAGTTGCCCACGAATCGCGGGTCCACCCGCGACTGCAGGAGTTTTTGGAGCGAGCCTTAAAATCGAGAAAAACAACATCAACAAGCTGCACGACGCTCAACGAAGCAAATTGCAAAAAAAAAAGAAGTCAGATAAGCTACTCAAAGGGATTCTCCGAGGACCGGCGTGGAGGGATGGATCAGCTGCAGCAGCATCCTCCCATCGCTCAAAAAAACGAATGCATCCCTCCGCCCAATGGATCCAAGTGCAAAACCCCCTGGCGTCCTCCCAGGCCTGCGAGCAGAAAGGCTCCACCGCCTCCCACAGCACTTGGCCCTGGCAGGGCGCAAGCTGCGCAGGCTGCAAAACCACTGGTCTTGTCGTCCGGTCGCCTGGCCTCACGGCTGCCTTTGCCGGCCTGCGCAGGCTCAAGCTAAGGGCAACGGAAGCTTCTGGCAACCAACGCTGGCCTCGAAGATTTCACAAGAGGAAACCATACGAGCACCACTTGCTTCTGCAATTTCCTGTCGAAGCAGCATCCTCGGGGGGCCGAACGCAGGGAGGGCCACTTTGAGGCCAATGACGCAGGCCAGCTGTAGAATGTGCCAGGACATGCTGTGCGCTGATTACGTTGCATCGTTTGGGGCTTGGACGGGTTCAGTTGCTTCTCGAAAAGGCCTCAGCGTTGCAGGCAGAACAAGCGTTCAAGAAACAGCATGGGCCAGTGCCACGTTTGGAGACTTCGCAGCGAACACGACTGTCACAGGCAGTGCAATCCAAGCGTCTGCCACGTGACACCAGGCATTGGCAGTGCTTCCCATCCTCCCCCGGCACAGGGTCGCCAAGCGTGTTCACGTCACACCTCATGCGCCATTTCCGTTTCTTGCTCCAAATCCACCTTTTGCCCCAGCCCTCACGTGCCATCCTGCCATGCCATCTCAACATACAGAACAAGTGCATCTCAGTTGCTTCACGGAGAAAAGCGCACCAAGTTTGTCCGGGCTTATCACCTTCCACTTGTGTCCCTTGCCCCACCTGAGCACCAAGGTCTGGGCAGCTTGCCACTAAGCCTGCTCAAACAGCCTCACATGTTGCAGCAAAGGTTCCGCACATGGTTGTTGCATTGGCAATCCTGCCATTGATTGGAGCAAAACACCCACTCCGCATTCTTCTCTTCAATCCTCGGCCGCTCACACTTTTGCAAAGCATGCCAGGCCTAAGTCTGAAAAGAAGCACCCAACTTTCAGCCATGAGGCTGCACATTGCCCTCTGAGATGCTCAGCGACGCCGGCAAGCCGGGACTGCAATGCGTCAGCGCAACGCAGCAGCGTGGCCACAACTAAATTCAACACACGAATGGCCTGCGTAAATTCTTGCTCATTACCTTTCCCTGGCACCTCAGCGGCATCTGGGAATTGCCAATGGCCAAGCACAGCATTGGTTCTGAACAAGCCCAGCCGCTGGCAATGTTTTCGGTCATCACCTGGCAAAATATCCTTGAGGTGATCTATGCTGCACCTCGATCGAAAGAACTTGGAAGGAAAGCCCGAAATAGAAATATATACTGATGCTGCATTGCAATACAAGATGTTACCGCCAGGCAACTTCACGGTAAGGAAAGACCCATCTCCAGGTGCATCTATCACCTTCCAGGTGTCACCATGTCCCCACCTGGCCAGCACAGTTGTCGAACCAAAAAATGCTCCAACCGTTCCTTCTTTCTCATGTTACTTCACATGTTTAAGAAACAATTGAACTATCCTGCCATAAAAAATAATCGCGCTGCCACGTTCCTACACTCAATCAGAGGCCATGCTGAGCAGTGCCGGCTAAAGCGCCGCCTTACCCGACCATTGCAGGTACACTCCTGGGCCAAGGTGGGCAAGTAGATAGCACACTGCCAACCAAAACAATGCGGTTTCAGCCGAATCTGCCATGTGTCCTCCCACTGCTTGGCGCAGAAATTCCAGCCCTCAACTTGGGATGCGTTCATCGCCTCAGGGCCATGGCCTAGCTTGACGTGTTACTCTGCTTTGTGCCAAAAACAGACTAAGTCACACCCTGATTTGTGTGAGGTCCGAAGCTTCATTGGCCAAGTGTCGATCAAACCGCTTGGCTGGATGGTGTCCCTCAGCAATCACAGATGCGTTCATCGTGTCGAAGCAACAGCCAAGCAGCTGAAGCGGCGCATTTCCTTCTCTTCGCAATAGACCGGTGGCTGTGACCAGCACTGACACAGCCGGCCACATCCTCAAGTGGAATTGTTCAGGTCGCGAGCCCAGAAACACACAGCCAGCCTTGAACAGGGAAGCCTCGGCCAAGCTGGAGGCAAGAATCAACAGAATGGACACTCAGCGCAGGCAGCCAAGATCAGCCAAGGGGCATGAGGTGCGCGCGACCCTGTAATATGGAAGGAGCATCTACATTTGAGTGATGAATCTGCGCGGGCACGGACTGGGACACAATCAGAGCTCAGCCATGCTTTGCTCACCCCCAGCGCAGTGCTCGCATCACGCATTTTCGCCAGCAGCCTTTATTGATGCTAGCAAATCTACGGGTGACACGGTGAAACAAAGCTGCTGGCCACAAGCAAAGGAACTTGGAGCGCCAATCGGTTTCAGGCAGCTCCTTTCGAAACGCCAAAAGAGCTCAGCGCTTTTTGCCTTTAGGCTCTGCTTTGGCCTTGCCTTTGAACCACAGCGGCCGGGCAGAATTGGACAAGTTGGACTTGTTCCGATGATCATCAGGCCCTTGCGCCATCATCGCGGCGAACATGCGCGCCCTGAGGTTCTGCACTTGCTTTACTGCCACGCTCTTCCTGTAGCTGTTCTGAATGCTAAGAATCGCTTGCATCTTCATTTGCTCCATCCGAACTTCTGCCTCTGCTTCAGCTGCTTGCTTGGATTCTCGCAGGGCTTGGGCGCGCCGCCGCGCCTGGATCCCCCTGAATAAGGATTGAACCTTGGCCGCGGCTTCCTCCACGTGTCGCTTGACCTTCCGCACTTTGTGATGAATGTGAATGATCTTCCCCACTCGGAGCGCCAGAACACGACGCCACCAGCGCTGAATTTGCAAACAAGACAATACCCGATCAGAATCCTCAATGTGAAGATCGTGCACCATGTGCTGCAGGTCGAGCAATGAATATGCAAGGCTTTGCCGAGCCTTCATGAGCCGATGCTGCTCCAGAACTTCCAAGAAAGGAATGAGAGTTGTCCTACGCATCCCCACTCTCAGCCACCAATTTTGCAAAATTATGGCCGCATCATTTTCGGCCTTGCGCTGTATCTGTGCGGCAGTCCACTGCCGCTGTTCTGTTTCGAACGTGTCCTCGTGCTGCTGGAACTGAGAAATGGCCTCTTGCCGCCTCTCTTGTGTCTGCTCCTGGCGGCGCTTGGCATTGGCCAGCTCTTGCTGTAGGAAGCTGACATTCAGATCTGCCAGTTTCCCCGAGGCACCCATGGCTCGTGCACAATCGCGCGAAAAGGCTGGTGAATCAGGTGGCTGCCGCTGGTTGTCAAACAAGTATATGGCGCGACAACTGGCATCCTGAAACCTGCTATCAAGGCATTGTTTCTTTTGCTCAACGATTCGGATTTCTGAATAGTCAACAAAAGCATGCCATGACCTTGGGCCAACTGCGGTGGCGCAAAACATGCCGTGCAACAGCTATGGATTCTCCACTTGGTTGGCATTGCTCACGCCTGACAACCTGGCATCTTCAAATGCTCAGCAACACAACACTCCTGACAGGCAGCAGGACCATCATCCTCGTGCAGTTTGTTGCACTAAGATGCAATCTGACTCATTTTTGATACACTTCTGACTCATTGCGATCATCTTGAGAAAGGGCGAACCGCAAGCTGGCGCCGTCTGCCAGAATAGACAAACGGTGCTTGCCAATCCCCTGCGTGGGTATCGTAATTGTCACCGTTCCCAATCTAATCAAGCGGCAGAGCATGCAGCTTTCGGGATGATGACATTGTTGTGACACTGTCTTGCATCATCATGCTGTCTGCGTTGACTTGCCGCAGTCGCCTGGCAAATGCAGAGGCGAACCATCAAAGCCAAGGCTGTCTCCGCCACCCCCATGGCAAACACAGAGGCGAACCATCATGTCTTGCAAAGCCATGGCTGTCTCCGCCACCCCCGTGGCAAAAACAAAGGCGAACCATCACGTCGGGGAAAGCCACGGCTGTCTCCACCACCCCCGTGGCCAATACATAGGCCATAGGCGAACTATCACGTCGGGCAAAGCCACGGCTGTCTCCATTACTTGTGGCAAAAACAGTCGCATCCTGAAACTTTTGCAATGCTCAGTGCTCCTGCGATGCTGTTTTACACGCATCATGTCCATGGCGTTGCTTGCTGCATCACAAGACTTCAACAAGCGACATCATGACGATGTGGTGCCTTCGTTGCCGCCTGCATCACAGTGACGCTGCTCGTACCATCTGATCTTGGCGCTGTTTGCTTTTGCGGCATCGCGATGCTGATCCTTCGAGAAACGCCTTAATGCCACCGTGACGCTACGCGCATCAGCCATCTTTGTTGCACGGCGCGTTGCGTTGCCTGCAACTCTGCCGGGGTGGCCGCAGCTACGTGGAATACCGTCAAGCGGAAAACAAGCGGGGCACACGAAGGTGCGGCCAAGAATTACACCATCACCAACCGCAAACAATGAGAGCCACACTCAATTGTATCAGGAGTTGTTCTCAGCACCCAACTCAACAAACCTGATCTTACTTGTGCCCTGCTCAGCGATATGTCCGCAAAAATCGTTGACTGACAACCATGTGGTTTCTTTTCAACTAGCCCATCACTGCAAGGAAAAAGAACCCAGCTTCATCACGCCGGGGCCAGCGGAGTTGCTCGACCGTGACGTGACAGCATCCAGCCCAGCAAGGGCGTGAGGAGACAAAGCGCTGATAAAGAACTGGCCGAGCCAGACCATCTGCAAGCGCGGGAAGATACAAGTGGGGAGACAAACAGAGGGGGCTAGCCGAGCAAGACCATCTGGGGAGACATATGAGGTATATGAGATACAGGGCTGACCCAGACCATTTCGTGACAGCTTTTTACCAACTCACACACACACATGCCCAAATCCCAACAAGTTTGCGAAGGGTTCTTCCGTGCGGAGCTCTTGGTCAACTTGCGCAGAGTAGCTTGCACAGAGCCACCAGCATGGAGATATCAGGAGCTCTTGGTCAACTTGCGCAGAGTAGCTTGCACAGAGTCACCAGCATGGAGATACCAGCATGGAGATACTCGCGCAGAGTTACTAGCACAGAGACCAGCATGGAGATACTTGCACAGAGTCACCAGCATGGAGATACCAGCATGGAGATACTTGCGCAGAGTCAAGAGTCACCAGCATGGAGTGACCAGCATAGAGTTACTTGCGCAGAGACAAGTGCAAAGAGCCAAGCGCGTAGAGCCAAGTGCTAGAGCGAAGTGCAAAGAGCAAGGTGCAAGGAGCCAAGTGCACAGAGCTAAGTGCACAGAGCCAAGTGCAAAGAGGGAAGTGCATCGAGCCAGGTGCATAGCCAAGTGCATAGAGCTAGGTGCATAGAGCTAAGCTAAGCTAGGTGTAGAGGCTCGGCGTTAGCAGCTGTGTAAGCTAGGTTAAGTAAGTTAGGTCAAGTACTTAACGCGCGGGAAAGAAAGAGAAAGAGCTCGGTATTAAGAATCTCTTTTAAGGCGGGGGGTGGGGATGTTGCCGACGATCGGGAATGCGACCCTCTGCGGGGATCGGCGTGGTCGAGGCGCAAAAACTCGAGGTGTTTTTTGCGTTTTTTTTTTTTTTGGGCGGTGCCCCGCGCGACCCTCTGCGGAGATCGGCGTGGTCGAGGCGCAAAAACTCGAGGTTTTTTGCGCCCGCGCAACCCTCTGCGGAGATCGGCGTGGTCGAGGTGCAAAAACTCGAGGTTTTTTGCGTTTCTGTTCCCGGATGAACCCTCTGCGGGGATCGTGCGTGTCGAAGCGCTCTCGCTGTGGCGCCGTGCGAATTCTTCTTAGTCTCGGCGAACCCTCCTGCGTGCTCGCGAAATGGCCTTTGGAAGATGTCTCGCGCCTGCTTTCGCAATCCCGCGGTCGCGGGTTCGATTCCCCCCTGGTCCGCGGCAGCTCCGGCTTGACAATCGCAGCTTTTAAGTACAAACGTAGTACGCGGAGCGTGCTCCTGCAGCTCCAGGTGGAAAATCGCAACTTTTAAGTACAGACGTAGTATGCGGAGCGTGCTCCCGCAGCTCCAGCTGGAAAATCGCAACTTTTAAATACAAACGTAGTACGCGGAGCACACTCCCGCAGCTCCGGCTGGAAAATCGCAACTTTTAAGTACAAAAATACTACGCAAAGTACATTCCCACAGCTCCGGCAGCACTTGCGCAGAGCAACTTGCGCAGAGTCACTTGCGCAGAGCAACTTGCGCAGAGCAACTTGCACACAGCACTTGCACAAAGCACTTGCGCAGAGCAACTTGCACAGACCAACTTGCACAGAGAGCACATGCGCAAAGCGCTTGCGCGGAGCAACTGGCGCAGAGCACTTGCGCAGAGCAACTTGCACAGAGCACTTGCGCGCAGCAGCTTGCAGAGAGCAACTTGCGCGCAGCAGCCTGGAACAATGCAGCTTGCGCAGTCGTGAGAAATCGCGCAGCCACTCGCGAAAAGTAGCTTGCGTAGAGCCAACTTTCACAGAGCCAAGCTGCGCAGAGCCATCTTGCACAGAGCTAAGTTGCGCGAGCGTGCTTTGCAGAAACTGTGGCCATCGTGTAAGCTTTGCTTTTGATTGCTTTTCCTTTTGCTTGTAATTCGTTTCGAGCTTTACGGGCTTTACTCTTTCTTGTTTTAACGGATGTAAATATGTGGGATCGAGCACTGCCATGTTTCCTCTCGTAGGACGATGAGATGGAGCTCTCATGTGACCATACACATTGAGCATCGCCGCGCGCAGACACGCTCGCCGCAGCGATGTAAAAAGGTGTCTCCGCGGCTGGATGAGCACCTGGAGAAAAATGCTTTCGGGCCAATCATCCTCTAGTTTCTTTTTCCCAAAAGCATCTCTGATGCTTGGGTTCTGCTTTAGGTTTTCTCTTAAGGTGCCTGGGAGCGATACAAGCTGTGACGACGGAGATAAGAAGGGATTTCCATTTCGTTGTGCTGCAGACCGGGCGTGCGATGCCGGCTGGGGGTGCAGACCGGGCGTACGAGGCTGGCTGTTGGGACGGCGGTGTGGGGCTGGCTGGGGGGAGGGGGTGTGGTGCAGGACCGCCCGCGAGCAAGACTGGCTGGTTGGGGGGACGGCGGTGTGGTGCAGACTGGGCGCGCGAGGCTGGCTGGAAACCGCCCGCAAGCGAGACTGGCGCGGTGGACGCTCGTGACATTCGGAAACCGCCCGCGAGCGAAACGGACGCTCGTGACATGCGGAAACCGCCCGCGAGCCAGACTGGCGCGGTGGACGCTCGTGACATGCGGAAACCGCCCGCGAGCGAGACTGGCGCGGTGGACGCTCGTGACATGCGGAAACCGCCCGCGAGCGAGACTGGCGCGGTGGACGCTCGTGACATGCGGAAACCGCCCGCGAGCGAGACTGGCGCGGTGGACGCTCGTGACATGCGGAAACCGCCCGCGAGCGAGACTGGCGCGGTGGACGCTCGTGACATGCGGAAACCGCCCGCGAGCGAGACTGGCGCGGTGGACGCTCGTCACATGCGGAAACCGTTCGCGAGCGAGACTGGCGCGGTGGACGCTCGTGACAGGCGGAAACCGCACGCGAGCGAGACTGGCGTGGTGCACGCGCGTGACATGGGGAAACCGCCCGCGAGCGAGACTGGTGCGGTGGACGCTCGTGACATGCGGACACCGCCCGCGAGCGAGACTGGCGCGGTGGACGCTCGTGGCGGTGGACGCTCGTGACATTCGGAAACCGCCCGCGAGCGAGACTGGCGCGGTGGACGCTCGTGACATTCGGAAACCGTTCGCGAGCGAGACTGGCGCGGTGGAGCGCTCGTGACATGCGGAAACCGCCCGCGAGCGAGACTGGCGCGTGACATGCGGAAACCGCCCGCGAGCGAGACTGGCGCGGTGGACGCTCGTGACATGCGGAAACCGCCCGCGAGCAAGACTGGCGCGGTGGACGCTCGTGACATGCGGAAACCGCCCGCGAGCGAGACTGGCGCGGTGGACGCTCGTGACAGGCGGAAACCGCCCGCGAGCGAGACTGGCGCGGTGGACGCTCGTGACAGGCGGAAACAGCAAGACTGGCGCGGTGGACGCTCGTGACAGGCGGAAACCGCCCGCGAGCGAGACTGGCGCGGTGGACGCTCGTGACATGGGGAAGCCGCCCGCGAGCGAGACTGGCGCGGTGGACGCTCGTGACATGCGGAAACCGCCCGCCGTGACATGCGGAAAACTCCCGCGAGCGAGACTGGCGCGGTGGACGCTCGTGACATGCGGAAACCGCCCGCGAGCGAGACTGGCGCGGTGGACGCTGGTGACATGCGGAAACCGCCCGCAAGCGAGACTGGCGCGGTGGACGCTCGTGACATGCGCAAACCGCCCGCGAGCGAGACTGGCGCGGTGGACTCGTGACATGCGCAAACCGCCCGCGAGCGAGACTGGCGCGGTGGACGCTCGTGACATTCGGAAACCGCCCGTGGGCGAGACTGGCGCGGTGGACGCTCGTGACATGCGGAAACCGCCCGCGAGCGATCTCGAGACTGGCGCGGTGGACGCTCGTGACATGCGGAAACCGCCCGTGAGCGAGACTGGCGCGGTGGACGCTCGTGACATGCGGAAACCGCCCGCGAGCGAGGCTGGCGCGGTGGACGCTCGTGACATGCGGAAACCGCCCGCAAGCGAGACTCGCGCGGTGGACGCTCGTGACATGCGGAAACCGCCCGCGAGCGAGACTGGCGCGGTGGACGCTTGTGACATGCGGAAACCGCCCGTGAGCGAGACTACGCTCGTGACATGCGGAAACCGCACGCGAGCGCGACTGGCGCGGTGGACGCTCGTGACATGCGGAAACCGCCCGCGAGCGAGACTGGCGCGGTGGACGCTCGTGACATGCGGAAACCGCCCCCGAGCGAGACTGGCGCGGGCGACGCTTGTGACATGCGGAAACCGCCCGCGAGCGAGACTGGTGCGGTGGACGCTCGTGACATGCGGAAACCGCCCTGGCGCGGTGCTCGTGACACGCGGAAACCGCCCGCGAGCGAGACTGGCGCAGTGGACACTCGTGGCGGAAACCGCCCGCGAGCGAGACTGGCGCGGTGGACGCTCGTGACAGGCGGAAACCGCCCGCAAGCGAGACTGGCACGGTGGACGCTCGTGACATGCGGAAACCGACCGCGAGCGAGACTGGCGCGGTGGACGCTTGTGACATGCGGAAACCGCCCGCGAGAGAGGCTGGCGCGGTGGGCGCTCGTGACATGCGGAAACTGCCTGCGAGCGAGACTGGCGCGGTGGACGCTCGTGACATGCGGAAACCGTTTGCAAGCGAAACTGGCGCGATGGACGAGCGAGACTGGCGCGGTGGAGGCTCGTGACATGCGGAAACCGCCCGCGAGCGAGACTGGCGCGGTGGACGCTCGTGACATGCGGAAACCGCCCGCGAGCGAGACTGGCGCGGTGGACGCTCGTGACATGCGGAAACCGCCCGCGAGCGAGACTGGCGCGGTGGACGCTCGTGACATGCGGAAACCGCCCGCGAGCGAGACTGGCGCGGTGGACGCTCGTGACAGGCGGAAACCGCCCGCGAGCGAGACTGGCGCGGTGGACGCTCGTGACATGCGGAAACCGCTCGCGAGCGAGACTGGCGCAGTGGACGCTCGTGACATGCTGAAACTGCCTGCGCGTGACATGTGGAAACCGCTCGCGAGCGAGACTGGCGCGGTGGACGCTCGTGACATGTGGAAGCCGCCCGCGAGCGAGACTGCACGGCGGAGGCTCGTGACATGCGGAAGCCGCCGAAACCGCCCGCGAGCGAGACTGGTGCGGCAGACGCTCGTGACATGCGGAAACCGCCCGCGAGCGAGACTGGCGCGGTGGATGCTCGTGACATGCGGAAACCGCCCACGAGCGAGACTGGGGTGGTGGCGCTTGTGACAGGCGGAAACCGCCCACGAGCCAGACTGGCGCGGTGGACGCTCGTGACATGCGGAAACCGCCCGCAAGCGAGACTGGCGGGCGCTCGTGACATGCGGAAACCGCCTGCGAGCGAGACTGGCGCGGTGGACGCTCGTGACATGCGGAAACCGCTCGCGAGCGAGACTTGCGCGGTGGACGCTCGTGACATGCGGAAACCGCCCGCGAGCGAGACTGGCGCGGTGGACGCTCGTGACATGCCGGCGAGCGAGACTGGCGCGGTGGACGCTCGTGACATGCCGGCGAGCGAGACTGGCGCGGTGGACGCTCATGACATGCGGCAATCGCCACGTGCGCGGCTCCATGTGAACAGCCCGGCGCTCCAGGTACGCCATAATTGTCCTTTTTGCCTCACACCTGACCGGAACAAACGGTGCCAATGTGTTTCTAGGACGAAGAATCTCTTCAGAAGCTGTAGCCTCTTGGGGTTCGCCCTACTTATTTGGAAGCAGCCTGGAAGCACGTTGACATGAATATGCTGAGCACACTTGGTCCAAACAAAAGGGCGCATGAACATCCGAACAGCTGACCCCGGTCTACGCAGATCGTGGTAACACTGTGTCTCAGACTTGTTTCGGACAGGCGTCAGACCCACCAAGTGACCGAGGCTTGTCCACACCGAGCCCCCCGCAAAAGCGCAGCGCCGGCCCGTCTCCACACACCTGCGGCGAATCCACCCAACTTGCCATCCACACGCATCCAATTGACAACGTGCGCGGCCCTTTCCACAAAGTCACCAGTTGCAATTGGTTGCGAATGGGAAACTAGGTGGAGAAACTAACGAATCCACGAAGCAAGTTTGTGAAGGCCACGTGCACGGCTCCATGTGAACAGCCCGGCGTTCCAGGTGCGCCAAAATTGTCATTTTCGCCGCGTACCTGACCCGAACAAATGGTGCCAATGTGTTTCTAGGACGAACCCTCTCTTCAGAAGCTGTAGCCTCTTGGGGTTCGCCCTACTTATGTGGAAGCAGCCTGGAAGCACGTTGACATGAATATGCTGAGCACACTCGGCCCAAACAAAAGGGCGCATGAACATCCGAACAGCTGACCCCGGTCTACTCAGATCTGTGTCTCAGACTTGTTTCAGATGGACGTAGAGCGAGCTTATGCCTTGCTTCCAATTTGGGAGTGGTAGTTTGTGCGGATCCATTTTCGGATTTCTGCGATTGGATCGGATGACTTCGTGCCTTCCATGTAGTGCGGGGCCTGTCATGTTTGACCCGTGCCTTTGCCTTTTTCTCTGTGCTTGGTCAGAGCACAGGCTGCTGGCTGCCAATCCGGCTTGAGTCGCGATTGCTCCCCTTCTTCATCTGTTTTGGGGTTGATTTCCCAACTGTGAACAACTTAAATCTTGGTTTGCCTTCGGACCCTTGACCCGGAAAACAACGGGATCCGCATTGCTTTTGGGTTCCCGGGCTCCTCTTGTTTCCAACGCCTCTTTTTGCCCGCACGAAGCCATGGGTACCCCGAAACCCCCTGAACAGGCAGCGCCGAAGGAGGTGAGGAAGAGGAGACAGCAGGCGGCAAGCTGGCCATGACTACCCCCGCAAGGGGAGGCTGGGAAGAGGCACGTCCCCGGCGCCGAGGATGTCACCAACGTCCGGCCCCGCATCCGCAGCAGGCCGCGCAGACGAGAGCCAGGCGCCGCCCAACAACGGCAGCAGAGCGGCGCAGAGCACGGAGGGATCGGACGTGGACGAGGCGGCGAACAAGGTCGAACGCCTCGGCACCGAAGCGCCCGCCGATCTCACCGTGCGTGTCCTCGCAGCGGTCTTCTGGCCCGCCGAGCCTCATCGAGCAGGCTTGGATTCGCGTCGCGCGCGAGGCCCTGGGTCCGGAGGCTGTGTCGTGCCGCAGCATTGGCTGGCGCACACAACCGCGCCTGGGGGTCGCCGCAGATGATCGCCGGCGCTGGGCTTCGTCCTGTATGGCGCCGCTCGCCATCACTGGCTGCTCCATGAGTGATGTCCGGATGGATGTGGAAGACCCCAGTGGTTGCATATGGAAGTCCGGCTCGAAGGATGTGTCGACCGTCAAAGTCAGGATTCGGAGCCTCAGTTGGCTTTGGCAACGCCCCTCGCAATTCATTGCTTTGGTGAATCTGGATTACTACGATTTCCTTGTTGTGCCCTTGTGTAGATTGTTGTGCGAGTAGACATATGAGGTCCGCATCATATTCGGGATCTGTGCTATCGATCTCGGTGCCGAAGAAACATCTGAACATGCCAAATGTGGTTCCCCTCTTGTCAAGATGTATCTTGCCAATCGACAAAACATGCGATGGGTCTTGCAGACAAGGATTTGATCACAATGACCTTGTATCCTGAGAGGATAAAACAAAGGATGAGTTCCTTGCATTTTTTCTCTCACACGCCTTTTTCCATCCAGCCGGGGTGAAACACAAGGGCCCTCACGAGTCCGGCGCCCAGCCGGCGTCGCAGATGACGTCGCCCTGCGGCGGCGCACCCGGCAGCGGCGTCGCCAGCGTCGGGAGGAAGCGAGCTGAGGATGCCTGCGCCGCCACAGCCAGCAACTGCCCCCACCGGCGCGCGTATGCGGCGTGGGCTTCGGGGCTGGTGAGGGCTTTGCCCCTCGCAAGGCGGTGCAGGAAGGCTTCCGTCTCGTCCCCCCAGCGCCCCCCAACCTCGAGGGCGACGACAACAAGGCGGCACCGCGCGCGCCCCGGAACTCCGGGTAGGTGCTCCGGCGCTTGTGGTCCGTTGCCTCCCGCAGGGCGAGGCCGGGCTCGGCGTCGGCATGGGGTCGTTGGTCCCATCGCGCCGCACTGGGCTCACAAGCGTCGCGTCGACCGCTACCTGTACGCTGCCGAAACCGGGAAGCCCGTTTGCGACAACCTCAAGCCGTCGCACGTCGGACAACGGCATGCCGAGGTTGAGGTCGCGCAGGAAAACGTTCGTCGCTACCCGCGCGCCAGCCTCGCGACAAACCCGGGCGACGGAGCGCTCGAGCGGGCCCGCGCGGCGGACGAGCACGCCAGCGGTGGGGCAAGCAGTCCGGTGGTCACCGAGTGGGGCAAGGGCACCCCACAGCGGCATGCCCGACGGAGCAGGACACATCAAAACGTGTCGATCTGAAGCCTGAACTCGTCGCGAGTCGCTGCCGCCACCGCTTCGTCCGGCTCAACGGCGTCCGCCCTTTGCACGGGCGGGCCCTCCGCTTCATTTATGCATATGATGTGAGCTGTCTTGCATGGGCATGCTTTTCAACTCTCTGCTGTCCAACTTCGGATTCATCGTGAGGTTCCCATGGTTCATTGTGAGCACGTTGATGGTCATGGAGGAGTACCCGTCTCGTGCATGTCCGTTGTTGCCTTGATCACATCAGGATCATCTTGCGCCCTGAAAGATTTCAGTCAAAGTGGCAGTCGAATCGGATATCCGGATGTTGTTCGTGCAGGACTGAAGCAATACACAACTTACACAAATCCCAAATCCACAAATGGGGCAGCCCTGATATGGTTGTAACCAAATTTGTCACAACATGTCGGCCTGCCTTGTTCAAAGACATGCGGCTCTGTACTCTTCCACGGTTGGCTTTTTGCTGCGGTGGCAAAAGAAGAATACTTCTTTCTCAACGTGTGCGTCAGGATCGACGTGTTTCACGGAATCAACCTCACATTGGCCGAGGTCTGGATGAACATTCTGAGGATCCGTTCATACTCCAAGTCCTTGAAGCCTTCCTTGGTGGTTTTGAGTTCTTCTTCCGCTTCAGTTTTACTCTTGTCTCGGTCAAGGTAGACAATCTGGAAATCCTCGTTGAATTCGGCGAAATTGTCAGGATTGATGTTCTCCATCGCGACCCTGTGCTTGATGGCTCTTTCCCTGGCGGGTTCAAATCTCGGAACATCACCTTGGTCTCGGTGGATGTGTTCTTTTGAGATTGGTCCTTGTCGGATTTGCTAGCATTGACATGAACGAAGAAATCCTGTGCGAATTCTTGGATCTTGGTTACATGCTGTTCCAGATCTTCCTTGTCCAGGTTCTTCTTCATGATCCATTAATTGGTCTGCATTTCTTGTCCTTCGGAATCGTATGCCGCAATGATGTTGTGAAGGGTCAGCCTGACGCCTTGGTGATTGTCCTTGATGAAGCCAAGGATCGAGAGGGCATCTCGTCTTCCAGGCACCTGAGTCAATGCTGCCGTGGATGGATCGTCGTCGAGGATTACGTCATCAATGCTTGCAAGATGGAGATGGATTATCCGGCTTGGTTCCTTGTCCCAGGATGTTGTACATCTGGTCGTTGTAGGTTGCATGAACATGAAGGTGATTGGTTTTTTTCACATGCCTTTTTCCGCCTGCTCAGGTCGAATCCCCCTAAACCCTGCTTGAAAGGGCCCCCGGGCACCAGGGGTAATCACGCGAAAGCCGGCAAAGAGGTGGTTCACATGGCAAACACCCACGCGGAAGGCTAGGCTAAGGGCGTGCCGAGAGACGGCTGGCGAGCACCTCAAGAATAGGGCCGGCGCGGTCCGCAAGCACGTCACTGAGAGCGGGCGCAGGGCAAGACAAGCCAGTGGAAGGCAAGGTGGACAAGCTGCCAGCGGTGGACGAGGGCTGGTAGGCAAGACGCAAGGCCGCAGAAACATCCGGGCAAGCTGCCGCAGGAAGTCGGCAGTCTGGGTGCTCAGCGGCCACCAACCTCGACCCCAAGCACGACCAGGCGGCACCGGGAGGACCGGAGGAGCTCGGGGTAGGCTCGCTTTTTTTGACGCCGGACATCAAGTAAGGCCACGGGGCAGGCCAAGTCACGGCGGGAGCGCGGAACGGCGTCGCGCGTGAGGGGCGACACAATGGTCGTGTCGACTGCAACTGGGCGCCGTTCCACAGAGGGCAAGCCGATAGCAATGACCTCAATGCGCCTGTCGTCCAGGCAGTCGACAGGGGCATTGAAATCGCGCACAAGGGTGTTGGTTGTGACGCGTGCGCCGCCCTCGCGGCAAACCCGCGCAGCAGCGCGCTCGAGAGGGCAGGCACCGGGCCGGGGGGCAAGCTGCACGATGGTCGCCAAGAGGGTCGAGAAGGCGATCGCACCGGCAGCTGCGGGAGGTGAAGGGCAAAGGCAGGCGCAAGCGCCGCAACAAACGCGGAACAGCGAAGGAGAGCAGGCAAGCTCCGGGCAGCTCGGCACGCTGGTGAAAACCCGGCCGCTGTAGGGGCCTGTTTGCGAAAACAAAAGTGCCTGAGAAGCCGGGTCTGTCTGGGAGAGGACCTCACCTTGAAGCTGCCGGGAAACCACCCGCGAAGGGTGGGACAGAAGGTGGGGGATCGGCTCCAGGGCTGCAGGAGCGCCTTCCACGAGGGCGCCGCAAACCCCGCCTCGGTGAGTTGGGTTTGCGCAAGCAGCTTCGGGCGGGCACCGCCGGAGGCCTGCAGCAAGCGAAGGATGCGCAAGCCGAGGCCACCTTCGTGGAAAGGCAGCTGCGCAAGGCGGGCCGCAGTGTCAGGACCAAGAAGATCGGACAGGCAAGACAACACAGCCTCATCGTGCGAGGCCCCTGAAAGCAGCCGTCAAGCAAGGGGGCAGCATGCGAAGGACGTGGCCGCAGCGAGGGGCAGCGCAAAACAAGAGTAGCAACCAGGCACACTGGAGGTCGGGAATGGTACGGATGGCTTGCAACAGGCTGTCCTGTTTGGCACGGAGCTGATGCAACTGAGCCGCAACAGCCTGGTGTGGCAAGGGCAGGTTCTGGCCTGCAGGTTCGGAAAGTCCAGGGCGGAGAGAAGAAACGCGCTGAGCAAGCTGGGAAGCCACCCAGTCGCCCAAGAAAAGCTGCAGCAGCCATCCGCGGAGGAGAGGCGTTCAAGAGCCCACAGAAGAGAAACGGAAGAGCCAGGGGAAGAGCCGCACCGTCGGAGATGACACGCTGCAACGCAGAGACCCCAGACGGGAGAGGCGTGAGGAATGCGTCCTTGCATGCAGTGGCCAAAAGACCACACTTAGCCCAAAACGTGCATGCTGGCACACGTGCTCTCGTGCCAACTGCTGAGGAACGCGTCCTCTCTGTCTCGCGGAGTCCGAAAGGACAGGCTGGAAGAACGCGTCCTCGCAGTAAAAGCATGCTGGCACAATATGCGGCTGCATCAAGGCTGCCAGCCTTGTTCGCCAAGGTGAACCACCTGAGTGCTGACAGGGTGGGTGGGTGGGCTTTTTAAAAAAAGCGGAAAGGGGATCGAACCCTCTAAGCCTCTAAACCGGTCCCGCAAAAAAGGCTTGAAGTAAAAGCGGCCACGCTGCTGAAGATTCGAACAGGATTAAAACACGGGGGAACACAAAACCCCAAGCGTCAGAATCCTGTTCACTGCTTCAAGCCAAGAGGGGACCAGTAATAAAAAGGGGGGAGGAACTCACAACTCGATCGGCCAAATCGCCCTGCTCCTTTTTATTTGGCGTTGCTCAGAAGTCCAGGCTCGAGGATGCAGGAGGCATCCCTCTGCGGAGCCTGCACATATACCCCCACTTTAGCGTTCTGAGCAACCGGTCCAATACTCGCCCCCTCTTTAGTGCGGTTGCGAGGCTGCCCTATGCTCTGGGCGCCAAGGAGCACCAGGCGGATGCAAAGTTAAAGCGGACTTGCGCGGCCAGATCGCGCGGTGCGAAGCGCACTCTGGACTGCGGCTTATTCTGAAAGGCAGCCAAATTGCCCCTGATGAGCTGGTCTGCCCAGATGTTATGCTTTCCTGGGATGTGGGAGGCGATCACTGACCATTTATGCTTGTGAGCCCGGGCTGCAACTAATTGCACAAAGAGTTGCAGGGGCCATGGTGGTGAACAGTTTGTTCACTCCCGCCTCGCAGCCTGTGTTGTCCGTGCCGGTCGGGATGCAAACGCTGTGGCATGTCTGCCCCTCGGCAGCCCAGGCGATGCGCATGAGCGCGAGTTGGGCGAGGGTCTCAAAGCACGCGATGTACCGCTGTGCTTCTTTGGTTAAGCAAGGCCACTGTGTCTGGACTTCTGTGAAGTCCACTTTTCTGCGAACCAGGAAATGCAACGCTTAGAGATGAACCACCCACCTATGCTGCCTTCGGCACAGGCGTCTGCCGCCGCTTTGCACGCAAGCATGGGCTGGTGTCTGAGCGGGCATGCCATGTCCATTTGGAAGCACTGCATGAGCTGGCTTTGCTTGCCTTAGACAGGCGGGTGTGCTCTGCTGAGGGGTCCGACACACGCACCCACACGGCTTTGTGGATTATGGCAGGCAGGTCGGATTGGGTTCTGATCTGGCTCCCTTGGTTCAAGAACCTATGGGCATGAAAATGCCTTGAACAGGCGAGGCAAGGGGCCTTGGAATTGAGTGCCGAGCGAAACGCAGTCGAGCATGCACGGAAATCATGCAGCCCGGAGGTGCTTGCAGGTCTGAGTAAAGTGGCGCGAGCCTAAGCTTAGGCTAGTGGCCCAAATGAGCAAACCCAGGGCTTGCTCCAGGAGTTTGCGTTTCACTTTGCCTGATTTTAACAGCATGCGAAGCTGTTGTATCAGCTTCATGGTCTTCACAGGTGTGAGCTCGATTGTTTCGAGATTGAAATTTATGTTCCACCCACACCAGGTGAGGGCGTCCTGGAACTGCACCATTTTCCGGGAAATCGGTGCTGATATCGCGGCCAAGATGCCGTGCAGCAAACGAAGCAAAAAAGCTCCGGTGCGTTGCCACCAGTAGGCAGAAAAACGAGCCCCAAAGTGGCAAACTCTGTAATGGAACAGAGTATTTGCAAAGCGAAACAATAGGAGGCCGTGTTCGCTTGGGTGGACTTGCACTTGCTTGTGAGCGGCTTTGAAATCGAAGCTGGCTCCTATGAATGAGGAATGCGCGTCCTAGGAAGGAAAGCCAGGCGCACATCCGAGGCCATTGGCAGGCTGATGCGCTCTGGTATATTGCATTTGGGGTTTACCCCGCAGACTGTACTGTCGAGAACCAGGCGTGGTTCTTCGCCTTCTGCACGCACGACGTTTAGCTTGCCAATTGCGCTCGCGGCCAGTGCTGTCGTGCTTCTTCGACTGACATGTCGGTGTGAACGATCCAGCCACTGGCAATTTCTTTGTCGAGTAGAGCGGAAACTGTGTCTGGCTCTGCCTCTGCTGCTTTCCAATTGCCTATACACTCAAGGAGTTCGGCGGGTTTCTCCGACGACTCTTGGTGCTTCTGAGCAATTCGGAGAGGGCGCCCGTAGGAACTCCTTCTGCAAGCAGGGGAAGCAGGTTGAGATCTGGATTATTGGCTGTTGATAACGCGTGCAACAGTGACAGCCTGTATGGCTGGCCTGCATCGGGCTCGAGCTAGTAGGGCACAGAAGGAGAAAGAGGAGGCGCTGCATTCACCCGATGCCAAGTGTGCCCGAATTTTGGGCACCAGGTTTGCTGCATGCAGCCACTGTAGCCATTCTCAGGACACCTGGCTAAGTGGGCGGTTGGGTGACGGGGTGGAGTGATCTGCGGTGGAGCGCAGGCCGGCTCCATCACACACCTTCAGCCGCTGCGATGCAAGCTCAGCAGTGAGGGCTTTTGCAACTGTCGCACTTCTGGGTGCCGGCTGACTTTGTGAGCGCAGTGCTTGATCAGAGATTCCGCTAGGCTGGCGGGGTACTCTGCTGTGAGGGTACTCAGGTATTGACCTGAGTTGTTCCTGACTATGCTCGGGTGCCTGGTGGCATGAGACCACCTGGCGGCCACGCATTGCACGCAAGAGTCGTTGCATGAAAAGCACCACGATTTTGCAAGCATCAGGTCGTGTTGGCAAGCGTCAACCCAGGCTAAATGACCACGGAAGTATTGTAAACACTGGAAATTTTCTGGCTCCAGCCATGCCATGCTGCCACGCCGCGTTGCGCGGCTACGGCCTTGAACAGCTCTCGGCCGCGTCTGTGAATTTCTTGGCTTTCTGCCACAAGTTTTTGTTCGCTAGGCGACAAGTTTGGCACGCCCTGCATGCATGCGGGTGTGTGTAAGGCTTTAGGGCCGCCTGGCCTCTCACGGCGCCTGACCAGCATGTGCAAGAACCCAGGAGAGGTCCCTCAATTCAGGCTTACTGATATATTAAGGTTTAAATCTCCACTGAAGAGAAGGTTTACGGTTTAGGGTCTAGAGGGTCTATCAACTGGCTTGAGGAAGTTTTGTGTTAGCCACCCACCCAGATTGGTTACCCACAACATAGGAGAGTTTGTTAGTTTCTCCAAATTTCAAGACGGGCGTCCGGTTGCTAATGCATCTTGCTCCACAGCGGCCATGTGTGAAAGCAGGGCGAGCTGTTGCTTTCAAATGCTCGGCAAAGCAACAAATGGCCAGATCTTTACATTTTGAGCTTGGATTGCAATTTTTACATTGCGCCATATGAACCGTTTATCGAAGCAAGAGTTCAAATCTTGCGTTGGCGTCTAGGTCGAAAGGCTCAAAGCGTGCGATGCCGGCCCTTTCTGCTGCTGCAGAGATGGGCACGTGGATCCCCGCAAAAACATCCAGGTGAGGGGGGCTGGTAGGCATGCTGGGCTGTCGGGTTAGGTGAGGGTGCAAGGTTGGGTGCAAATGGGCATGGCCGGCGGAACGTGTGGTGTGTCCGGGAGAATGGCCGGAGCTTCCCCCGGACTGCTTCACGTCCGGCTGGACTGGTGCTGTGAGGCGCCGTGTGCTTGCTGGAAGCGGCAATTTTCGGCATGGCATGTGCTGTTCTGGAATCGGGTGCTCGCTGTTCTGGATGGGGCCTTTTGGCCAGTTGCGCGGCTGGATGCTGCTTAGCCGGCTTGGGGCGAAGCATGAGTAAGGATGCGATCTCCATGCGGCCATGCGTGAGCTCGTGGAATGCGTTGTCCATCGACCATTTGCGACTCATCAAGTCGATGATCGTGTTCCAGATTTGCCTATCGGCATGCAGGACGAAGCGAAAGGGCCGCATCTGGCTGCGTGAGGCACATGCGTGCGACTTGCTGGTCCAGGGCTTTGTTTGGCATTCAGCAGATGCACTGCCTGGCATAGGGCCAAAGCATTGCGGAATACAGCTTGGATGCGATGCAACCAACCCGCAGTGAGAGGTCCGCCGTCTACGCTGATTTCAGGCGTATCGTCGAAAAAAGCTTGGGTAAGCAGTTGTGCCTCGGTGCGTATTGCCTTGCGCGTGCGTGCTTCAACTGCTTCTTGACACTGGCGAGACGATAGCCTCAGCTGCCACGGGATCCACTTGAAATGCTTAGTCTTCATGTCGTAGACCCTGCTAAGCAGTCGGATGCTAGGCATGCTCTCGGGGCCCAAAAGCTCCCCTGGATAGCTTTTTCTGGAACTTGTCAACCAGGCCTTGGACCAGGTCTGGCGTCAGCTTGGGAGGCAGGTGGTCTGCCCATGCAATGACTGCCCTTTTGTGGGAAGGTGTACAGGACCACGCGTCCTGCACAGCTGCGAGCCGCTGGTATGGAGTGAGTAGTGCGACCCAAATTTCGGCTGGCACTTTGTCAAGCATTTTGCTGATGTCGATGCATCTGCATAGGCGTATGCAAAGTCAGCAATGTCCTCGAAACCCAAAGTGAGCATGTGCTCGATGTTTTGCACTGGATAGCAAACTGCGCAGGGCACCTGTAGTGCTGGTCGGTTCTGCTGCCTCCGCCATCAAAGGCGGCGAAGTAGCTGGGCTGCAGGACAACTAGTGCCGAGCGCAGAAAAGGGGCTGCCAAAGAACGGAAACATGCATGCAATCCCTGGCTAACACAGAGCAAACTCGAAACCGAGGGCCCAGCCGTTCGTCTGCAGTCCGGCAGAGCGTTTAGCTTGGCGTGCTGACCTGTATGCATGCTTGGCTGCAAAGCACAGGAAGATGAGGCGCGGGCTTTAACCCTGGACCCCCGTGTCATTGCATGAGAGCGAACGCGTGTTTGCAGGCTTTGTGCCTGCATAAATGTTCTTGCCCCAGGTAGTCCATGCATCGCAAGGGCGAGCTGAGGGCTAAGCCACATGCGGTGGAAAATGCGAGAGAAAGGTTCTCGTAAGAGCTGTACACAGCATGCAATGCCGCGCCAGGCGTGATTTGGATCAGGCACACTGCGGATGAAGACGGCGCATGCACCGCGTCGTGTGCGTCTTCTTCACCTGAGTCTTGTGCACTGGACTCATCGGAGGAAGGCACTTCCTGTACTGCTTGGGCCTCTGGGTCTGCTGAGCATGCTTGAGAGGGTATTTCACGTGCATACACAAACATTTGAAGTTGCGTAGGCAGGGAGTTCAGTGTAATGTTATCCGGCACTTGGGTTTGGTTGTACGTTAAAGGTCGGCTGCGGGTAGGCCGCCAGCCGCGAATGAGTGCGGACGCGATCTGCGCCTGGACCCACATGCTTTCGATAGTGTCGTCTCTGCTGTACAACTGCACTGAGCTTAGTCTGTGGTGTCCCTGCTGGTGCCGCGATTCTTCAGGCAAGCGCAATTGCGCGGCTGCGCTAAGCAAGGCAACTTTGAGGCTATGCAAAGTGAATGCCTGTGCTTCTTCGGGGTTCGCCCAGCGCAGAAGGGCGAGCTCTTGCGTGTGCCATCGGGCCTGCAAAGGACGGATGTGCCGTATCTTCCACTCGTGCGAATGCAGGCAGGATGAAATCCGGTGCTGGCAAGTTGAGTGGCTTCGAAGTGCTGTGCTGAAAAGCTACGCTCATGCAATGCAGCCAGCGCAGTACCCAAGAGGACTGCGCGCTGCGTCCTGTCAGGCCAAACAGTGTGCATGCAAAGGGCTGACCCAGTTTTGTGGTTTTCGTGGCCCAGCATAAACCACGCAGGGCGTGGGCTGTCAAGCTAAGCTGATCTACTTTGATGCGTTGGGTGTCTCCGAAGCGCATGCTGGTGTGCGCTGCCAAGAGAAAGGAGCCTAACGCCATGCGAAGGTTTGGAGAGCAATCCTTGGAGCAAACTTTGCTTTCCCATGCTGCAATGACTCCTAGAGGCAAAGGCAATGCTTCCCTGCGTTCTTGGGGCTGTCGCGGGAATGCGAAGGCCCTGGCGAGCGGGTTGGCCAGCAGTTCAGTCAGCGACTGGACCTGGCCCACACGGCCTAACCAGGAGAGAGCTTTGAGCATCGAGCGAGGTGCGATGCGGACGCTTTGGCGATCTTCGTCATGCGAGCTTTCGCACGCACGCAGGAGGTCGACTAGGTGCACCAGTTGGAGCTCTCCTACCGATAAGGCAGTAGAATGCACGAAAGCTAGGAAAGCCCGGATGCATCTGAAATACTGCGCCAGGGTTGAGCTTCGTATGCTGCATGGGGAGAATGTGATGCAAGTGCAGTGGCGTAAGTGGTGGAGCACAAGCCGATCTGGGAGAGAAGGTCCTCCCACTCCTGACACATTTGCCTCGTTGCGTCGCGTGTGAAGCTGCCTGCGGCCCCAAACGTACTTGTGCGAAAGACTGGGCATGCAGCAGGTTTGTGCGAAGCCAAGTGTTGGGGCGGGATCTGAGTCATGGTCGGACGCTCGCTGTCCTGAAATTCAACAGGCTGGGCATGCGGCTTGGAGAGTTCAGCGACACTTCAAGGCGGCGGTCTGCCTGAGGGAGGTTGTAAAAAATGCGCCAGCGGCGCCGACCAGGGAAACAAGGGCTGTTGCACTGGCGGTGCCTGACCGCCACATGGTAAAGTGGGTGCCGGCCTGGATCTGATTGGTCGGGATGGAGGTTGTATCTGATGCCGCAGATGCTGAACTGAAATTAGTGCTCCTCTTTCCAGTGCTGCGAGCCCCCCCGAGGGGGGTAAGGCACGTGCACATGCGGCGGGCTTGCACTCTGCGGGCGAAAAAGAATGCGCGTTCAAGGATGCGATGCTAAACTCTGGCACCAGCCTGGCGCGCTTGCCCGCTTTGGGCTTGGCTGTGGGTTGCCAAGCAATGCTGTCCGAGGTGCTGGAACAGTCCAGGATGCTGTCGATGTCTTCATTTTCATGAGCTCGCTTAGCATGCAGGAAAAGAACCCCAATGTTCACGGCGCCGCCATGGCATCGATGACAGGTGTTTGCAACATGGAGCGACTAGGGTAGATTGAGCGTCTTGTAGCGCATCGGACAGCAGGCTTGCTGGGCAACCGAGTACCATGCCAACTCTGGAGTAAGGCCTGCGCTGCGAAGTCCTGAATGCACAGCAAGAATGCAAAAGGGGGCTGAGGCGTGCTGAGCCAAGCAATGCCCAGTAGAAGGCCTCTTGGTGCAGAGGCGATCACGTCCGCGTACCGGAACATTTACAAGTGAGCTCATGCGTATCCAGCAAGGAAAGTGTAAGATCCCGCAAGCATTAACCTTTTAGGCAGTGCAATGCGGCTGCGCTTCAAATGCAAAGGCTATGCTTTGTAGCGGGATGGGCTGCAAAGCGAATGGGCGTCATGCATGCGTAGTGCTCCGCGGGCTGCGTCCCGCGCATCTGCCACGCAGCCGCTGCAGCGATGCCGGTCGTGCACGTCTGATGCGATGTTGTCCACATACTGGCCGCATACGGCATCGTATGGGCACGAGTAGTTTGCACAAGGCAACATACACGACGCGCGGCCGTTGTCGTCCAGTACAACATACGCATGCCCCTTCCTTCCGCCTCCCGGCGCCTCATTGTGCGAGGCAGGATGACGCTGGGAATGCGAATGCATGCGTCAAGCTGGGTCACAAAGGTGGAGCGCTGCCGGCGCCGGGGCACTTCTTGCAAAGGCACGGGCTTGGAGCCGGCGCGGGGCTTCAAAGGAGGCGATGCGGGCGTTGTTGTGGTAGGCTGGATCAATGCTGCATGCGTGCGTCTCCATGTCCCAACGCGTGGCATGGTCCGGCGCCCCTCCGAGGTGGAAAAAACATGCCCACCAGGATCCATCATATGCATATGAAAAGGCATGCAAAGGGGGTTGGTGCCGAGGATCACCCTCTTGCGGAGGTCAAGTGCCTGCCGGCTGCTGCCTGCAGGGCGGCCACTTTGGCTCCGAAGGCGGCGCCTTGTACGGCGCTGCCGGTGGCAGGCCCTCTTGCTGCGATGCGGGGGGATGCGATGCGTCATGCGGATCCATCACATTGCGACACAACACGTCTGGCGTGGCATCCAGCCAGGGATGCTCTGGAATATCGCTCCCGATCGTCTCGCTCCTGCTCGGTGAGCTCGACGGACCGGTGGAGCTCGTGAGCAGGCGATGTTTCCGGCTCGTCATGCCCGCAGGGGAAGCCTCTGCGGTCGCAGGAGGCGATGCTTGTTTTTGCAGAGAGGCTGGGGGTGCCTTAGATCTTGCTGGTTCGGGCTCAGGGGCGTTGAAATCCAGCAAGTCGGCATGCGATGCGGATGCTGCGGGTTCCTCGGATGCTGCGGCTGCGGAAGGCGAAGCAGCGGCCTCATGTGTTGCAGGAACTTCTTCGGGTTTTGCCAGCATGCCCACTAGCATCTGGTGCAAGAATTCCGGGTTATGCTTGTTGTTCTCGATCAGCTGGTCATTGTGAGGCGATGCGCACGAGGCAAGCTGAGACGGCGAAGAGACACACGCGGTGGCTGGCAAATGGCTGCGAAAAAAGGCCAGAAAGTGCACAATGTTTTGCGTGTTGTGAGACAAATTGAAACTGAATGTCGCACAATTGCAATGCAGCAAGTGCACAGTGTTGCAAGAGGTGCGCACTTCACGGCGTGCGTGGAAGTGGTCGTTCCTGACCTGGGCCCAGCGGGGCTCTCGAAGCTCAGCAAAATGAGACAAGTGCGTGCAATGCCAAACTGGAATGCACATCGGCAAGGAAGTGCTCCTTTCTTGCAAAACTGCGTCGGGTGCAATGCGTGCGACGGGGCGAAATCCCTGGAGTGGAACCCTGTGCACTGTCGTCAGAGCAGTCGGGCACTACACATACATGTGCCAAATTGCATGCTTTGGCGCTGCACATCTTTGATTGAAATTTGAAGCAATACGGCGCATTGCGATGCACAATGGCCCGCGCCAAACCTGGAGGATTGGCAGGTGCTGGCCTGGACACACGTGGAGCAGGCCTAGGCATGCTCTGCGTCCATTCATCCGCCAGGTCCGCCAGATCATGGTGTCTGTCGGACACTGAAAAAAATGTGCACGCTGACATAAGCCTTGATACCCTCGAGCAATGCAATGCCAGCGCGGATGACCAGCGCAATGTCCTCCATGCCCAGGCACGATTCCCATTCGCGTAGCAGTGCCAAGCTGGGTTCCATGTATGCATGCATGCTATGCTCAGAACGGAAATAAGCATTGGCCAATAGTGCTGAGAAAGGCTGGATTACGGCCAGGTACTTGCCGGCCATGCGGTAACCTGCCAGGCTTCGTTTGCGATTGTCCAGCATGCCATCCACGTTGATCTGCGGATCCATGCGGATGTAGTCGATGAAATATGCGGACAGGGAGTGCATGCGTGCAATGCAGAATGTGATGCCGCGCACGCCCAAAATGCAAAGGATATCGAGCAAAAAAATTGCAAAGGTGCCCCATGCGATTCACGCATGCCAAACGATCGTTGCGACCTGGGCGGCGCATCCACTTGCTAAGCAGGCATGAGAAGCGGTCTTGCACGGCGCGGGATGGCGAGGCATCCATGCGGTGGCACTGAGGCCACTGCTGGGGAGCCACGGCCTCGAAATCTTCGATGGCTGCGAAGCATGCGTCAGCATTGTCGCGAAAGACATGCTGTCTCAGCTAGATGGGTTAATGGCTTGAGCTGGGACTGGCTGGCGGGCAGATTATCTGCTTCCTGCGGAGCAAGCCTCAATGAATGCCAGGTGCGTTTTTGCACGACGTTGGCAGGCTTGTCCCAAGCGAAATCTCCGGGGGCCCGGCCAGAGGACTGAGCATGGTGTTCGATGCATCTGCGGCGCAAGCAAAAACCGTGCAAACGGCACTAGTTGCAACTCAGTCCGGCGCATCGGCCAGGTAATCAGAACCTGGGCGTCGGTAGTTCCAGGAGCGGGGCACGTGGCTGAATCCATAGAACAAAATGTGACCCTTTTGCTCAGGCTGTCAGGCTGAGTATTCGCTACGCGTGAAACCGGAGTTTGGAGTGATGCCGAGAAATGCAGTGTTCGCGAAGCCACTGATTTCGAGAAAGGCACGCATGGTCTGGAGGCAGCTCAAGCATGCGAGCATGGTGTCAATGATCATGCAGAAGGCCACGATGCGGATCCAAAAGCGCACGCTGACGAAGATGAGGCAAGAGTCTTCAAGGATTATTTCCAAGTCCACATGCTCCAGATGCAAAATGATGCAGTGACCGGCGAAGCTGGGAAGACTGGGGCACACACTTGATTACCGCGAGGTGCAACGAGCCAAAAATGTGTTGTTCACGGATGCAACAGCGGTGCATCATGCAGTTGCTGCATCCACAGGAGTGCGACTGTGGTGGCTTGGAGGCCTTGAGGTCCGCACGCGGGGATTCCTCGACAGCTTGCTGAGTGTACCTGGCAGTCAAGCAAAGGCCCATACAAGGCAAGGTCGCCGGGGACCTGACTCGCCGGGTTTCTCGATGCATCTGCGGTGCAAAAAACCAACATGTAGTTGGCAGGGATGCATCTGCGGCGCATCATGCAAATGCTTGCAACAGCGGTGCAACGCGAATGCAACTGCGGCGCATTCGGGAGCTCGAGGTCCGCACGCGGGGAGGCCTCGAAGCATGCCAGGTGCGTTTAGCAATACTCTGGCAGGCCTGTCCGAACCGGGGTCTCCGGGGGCCCGGCCAAAGGACTGAGCATGCTTTCGATGCATCTGCGGCGCAAGGAAAAACACATGCAAACGGCAAGGAAGCAACTGCGGTGCAACATGCCATTGGTGCATCAGCGGTGCCATGTGTTGCGACTGGGCGCACGCCGTGGCGTCAAGGGGGGAGGTCCATCGAAGGCTTCTCTTCACACGGTTCAGCCTTTGCCTTGACGTGCCGGTGTGGGTTGGGCGGGTGGGTCGACGCCAAACGTGAAGGGGCATCCCTCCCACCCACCCTCTTGAACACATGCAACACACACACAGCATCCAGCAACCCATGCTCACATGCGAAAGATCAGCAAACGGGTGCGTCCTGTTTGTGTTCAAATATGTTCGGTCAAAAATCAAACTTGTTCAACCAAGTTCTGCAAAATCCAAGTGTCAAAACTCAATGGATCCTTTCCTGGCACTGCCACTTGCGTGCACATAGCACGCCGGCGCTTTTCTGGAGCTCCAAGGCTCACCAAAAAAAAGACAAGGCAAGCAAGCCGGAGTCAAACGTTCCTGTTTGCGGCGTCATGCTCTTATGACTTCAGGAGTGGTCTTCATAGTAAAGTATCGTCACAAGTGACATCCCACTTGCGCCAGAGCAAATGCGAGGCCGCATTCCTCCAGCATGTTTTTCCGGACTCAGTCCGACGCTATCTCGCACGGAGCACGCGTTGCTTCGTGTGAGACACAACATTACAGGACCAGCCGTGGGTCTTATCCTTTGAGGACGCAATCCTCATGTTTCGCACACAAGTTGCACGCATTGCTGCTTGAAGTGCCACAATACCTCCAGTTATGTTTCACACCCCTGGTAACACACCCTGTGAGCAGGTTGAACACGCGTTGTTAACCTTGGGGGTATATGTGCAGGCTCCGCAGAGGGATGCAGGACAGGGGATGGACACACGTTGTCGTCCCTCCTGCATCCTCGAGCCTGGACTTCTGAGCAACGCCAAATAAAAAGCAGCAGGGCGATTCGGCCGATCGAGTTGTGAGTTCCTCCCCCCTTTTTATTACTGGGCCCCTCTTGGCTTGAAGCAGTGAACAGGATTCTAACAAACGAGCCCGAATTATATTAAAAAAAACCGACGGAGAGCATAGCTGGGCCTAGCTAGCTCATGTCCGGCCTCCAACTTCCTCATGTTGAGACCGTGGCCTCTTCGTCCGCATTTTATCGTGCCCGGGGCAAGCTGCCCAGCTGGAGAGGTCACCCCGGGGCCACTGGGAGACAATTGCCCGGCGTGCCTGAAACCCATCCTTCCCCACAGCATGGGCGAGGACAGCACGTGCTTTTGGCCTGGCTGCCGTCACGTCTACCATATGACCCACGTCTCCTGAGTTTGTCCAGTGGAATTCTAGCCTGATGGCTTCGGCTTCCCGCCCGGCTGCTTCCACCATCCCGGCCGCTGTTCCTGCCACAATGCTGCGGGCAGCCTCTGCCCGCTGAGGCTCATGCGAAGATGAGGCGCCAGCCGGGTGCGTAGGGAAACAACAACGCGGTGGCTGCAAAGGTTGGGAGGGTGCGGCTGCAATTGCCTAAAAAACACAGCTATTTGGATGGCCAAAAGTGGCTAAGAAAGTGCAGCTGCATGGTCAGGAGGCAAGTCACAAGGTGCCGCAAGCAAGCAAGCTGCACAAGCGAAGCGAAAGCATGCCCGCTGAATTGCGCAACAGGAAAAAAGGAAGGCTGGTGGCAATGCTTTTTTTGTTTTTTCTCGCGCCTTTTGCCGCAGCAGCTCTGTCCATTTTTAGGGGGGGGGGGCCCTGGGCACAAGGGCTGCGCAGGCTGCTTTTTCGGAGGCCAGCTTCCTCACCTGCAAGTGCTGTTTTTATGGAGGCCAGCACCCTCACACGCAAGGCCCTACCGGGCAGGCAGGCGGGCCACATCCGGGGCATCCCGGACGCCCGCCAACAAGTCACTGATGTCGGGGCCGGGCCCGTCAAGGTCGCTAAGGCCAGGCGACGGCAGGCAAGTCAAGCTCTCAGCAAAAGCTAGGGATGCAGCCGCGGCGAGCAAGCCAGACCAGCAGTGCACGTACGCGCCGCGCAAAGCAGGCCGCAGCACGGCTGGGGCAGCACAAGCTTTGGCGTGGGCCAGCAAGCGCACAAACTCTGCGGCCTCAGCACTCCAGCGGCCCCCAACTTCAGCCCCGAACGCAACGGGCGTTGCCAACGTAAGTGGCCACTTTTCGGCGCCGTGCCTCCTGCAAAGCGATGGGGCGGGCAGGGTCTCGCAGGGAGTGAGCCACATTGGCCGTGAGCGGCGACACAATGGTCGTGTCGACCGCAAGCTGCGCTCCATTCCACGAGGGCAAGCCGTTGGCAATGACCTCGATGCGGCGGTCGTCAAAACGTGCGACCGCCACATTCAGATTACAAGTGACGCCTCCCTGCAAACACGAGCTGCCGCTCGCTCGAGCGGGCATCCCCGACTCCGCAAAGCACCAGACCTAGCGCCGGCTGCTCGATGGTCGCCAAGAGGGTCGAGAGGGCGACGGCACCGGCAGCTGCGCGCGGGCAAGGGCAAGGGGAGGCGCAAACGCCGCAAGAGAAGGGCACGCAAGTCACACTGCAGAAAGGGCGGCTGCTGAAAGGCCCAGTCTGGGAAAACAAAAGCGCTTGGGACGCAGCGTCAAGCTGTGGCAGTAGGGCAGCTTGGAGTTGTTCAGCAATGGCAGTGGCAGCGGGCCCCGGGCGCTGGGCTCGGGCAGGTGCCGGGACAAGTCCAAAGATGACGGCGGGGCTGGATTGTCAAGCAACTCCTCCCAAGAAGGCGGGCGAAACCCTGCTGTGGTCAGCGCGTCCTGGGCCTGGAGAACGCCCAAGAGTGCAGGTCCAGCAGGCTCCTGGCACGAAGGATCTCCCCGGCCAAAGTTGGGAGCTGGCGATGCAGCACGGGCAGCGTGTCTGCCCACGACGCCCAATACGAGCCGGGGCTAGCGCAACGCCAGACCGCAGGTTGAGGCCGCCTTGCTGGAAAGGAAGCTGGGCGATCTGGAGGGCAGAGTCTGGAAGGGGGCCAGTCCCTAACAGATCCACAACACATGCGGCGATAGCCGCATCGTGGGACTCAGCAAAAGCCAGCGAGGCCACGGGCGGCAACGCACGCAGAACATGGGTGCACCGGGGAGAGGCACAGAACAAAAGCAGCAACCAAGCGGACTGTAAGTCAGGCAGCGTGCGGATGCCTTGGAGGAGCTGATCTTGCCTGGCCCTCGTGAGCTGGAGCTGTGCCGCAACAAAGGCAGGATGGCCGCATGGAACGCCGAGAGCCACCAAACCCTGCTGGTCCGAAGGCAGGCCCCGGTCTCCGACCCACACAGGACCTGTGACCGATCCTAGTTCTCGGATGCCAGGTGGCTCCAGTCCGGACGCGTTCCAAACTCGCGTCTTACCGCGGTGGAGCTGTATATGCGCGTGCCGGTGCAAGTGCAGAGACAGCAAATCAAAAACAACCCGGGCACGTTCCGGCGACGTGATGACACAAGTGTCATCGAGGTAGGCCAACAGACATTCGTCCGGACGCAGATGGCGGCGCACCTCGGCGAGGGCCGCATGCTATCAAATGCGCCGACGCCATCGACGGACAGGATGGTTGCGTCAGGACGGGACTCAGTGGCAACAAGGAGGGCGTGGGCCACGGCCTCCGTGCCGGCACGAGTGCACAAGGCAAACTGAAAAGGCTGGCAGGAACCGTGTTGCAAAGCTTTGAGCTAAGGAGCGAGCCACCAAACGCCGCAAGAAGTCACCAACCACGATCCCCCGGACGCGCCCTCCTGAAGGGCGACCATGCGCCCCAGGCCACCCCCAAACAGAACAAAGAAAACCGAGGGCGGCCAAACAAAAAACGGGGCAAAAAACGGGGCAGGGGGGCAGCCATTGAGCCAAAATGGCTACTTGAGCCAAAATGGCTACGGCGCTTAGGGATACCGGCGCGAATCGAGTCACGCTCGGATGCAAGGCTGGATGCACTGTCGTCATGCGTGTCTGGGTACACCCACCACTCAGTGGCCTGAAAACCTATACGGTCATGGAATGTCAGAAAGGTCCACAACGTGGCCGAGGCCCCCAGCGTAAGGAAATTGGTGCTACCCCACATCATTGTCACGGGGGGCGGTGCGGTGTCTGAGACGCAGGTATGCATGCACCAGGCCACGGCTTGCAAAAAATGCAGGTCTTCGGCATCCAAGTGAGGCCACAATGCGTCGTGCACAAAGTGAAGGTTTTTTTTTTACGGACAGCCTGCTCGAATGTGAAACGCCGTGGACTAGGCCTAGGTGAAACGCGCTCTACAACCCCAGAAGCCCATCAGCCCTCGGAACCAGGCCGTTCCGGCCGCTAGCACCTCGGGCAAGGGCGGCGCAGCTCCGTTATAGGAAACATGCACTGCTCCAACCTAAGACAACTCAACCCTTGATACGAACGAGACGCACTCTTCCTTTGTAACCGGGTTGCGCTGGAGTCTCTAGCTGATGCAGAGCGGTGCACTGCTGCGCACGGCTTCAGCTAGGGAAGGCTCTATTAACCTGTCCTCGGTGGCATGCACAGCACCAACAGAAGGGAGGGTGGGTGGGTTTCCAAAAAGAGAAACCGCAAGGTTGTTTAGCCTGGAGCAGAAATGGCCACATGCGGTGTAGATTCACATGTCCCTATAACACGGGGGAACATACAACCCCTAGCGTTATAGGAAACATGCACTGCTCCAACCTAAGACAACTCAACCCTCGATACGAACGAGACGCACTCTTCCTTTGTAACCGGGTTGCGCTGGAGTCTCTAGCTGATGCAGAGCGGTGCACTGCTGTGCACGGCTTCAGCTAGGGAAGGCTCTATTAACCCCCTCTTCAGTGTCCAGCGCAACCCGGCCTTCGCTAAGCTCCCCCACTTCAGAGCGGGTTGCGTGAGCCTGGCGTCGCGAGATGCGGGAAAACGCATAGGCATCCCCAAACTGCCCATATTTTCATGTAACTGGACAAAGGCGCGCCCATTTGTCCTGTACTCTGCCGTGCACGAGCAGCGGTGCAAGGCAACGTTGGCTGAAAGACCCCAGTGGCCGCGCGGTGCTCCGGTCTCCAAGGTGCATCGGCTGGATGCAGTGTCAATCGTCGGCCTGAGTCATTGATACTTTCAGGGGTAAAGCGGCGCCGGTGCTGCGACTGGTTGGCAAAGCGTGTCAACCTGTTTCGGCTGAGGTCATCGGCCCACTCATTGGCGGAGCCGGCAATGTGTGTTGGCTGCAACACTACATTGCGCGAGTGCGCCCAAGACGCGATAAGCTGCAAAAACACCTGCGTGGGCCAGGACGTGGTGAACATTTTGTTAGTGTCGGCTTCTGCTGCCGAATTATCGGTGCCCGAGGGCAACGTAAAGTGATAGTGTCCCTGGCCTGTCTCAAAGCATGCTATATAGCGCTGTGCTGGCTTGGTCAGAAAAGGCCAAGTTTGCCGAAAGTCCGACATGGACCATGTTTCCCCGAACCATGCAAATGCGTTGCTGGTGAGGAACCATCCGCCTATCCCTACGGTGTCCCCTTCTGCGCAAGCGTCAGCGGCTGCTAGGCAGGGCAATAGCGGTGGCAAGGCCAGAGGAGTAGTCGGGGTGCTAGCAAAGCACTGTGACAGCCAATCGAGACAAGACTTGCTGTCCTTGCGTAGGGTTACCGTGGGTGAGTTTGGGTCTGAGATTCTAACCCAGGTTGGCTTATGCGATGCTGGCACGGCGGGCAGGTCGGCTTTGCAGCGCACTGGCTTGCCCGAGCACTCAATGACTTTAGCTGGCGTGGGGATCCACAGTCCCGGCATGGTGCGTGTTGTGCGACCCGCAGAGTCCAAACTGGAAAAGAAGGACTGCCATGTGGAAGCTGAAATGGAATACATGCTTCCTGGAGGGCTGTGCAAGTCAGAGTAAAGCGGGGCAAGCCAAGGCCGTAAATGCTTGGAGATGCTGGTTGCCCAGATAAGCAGGCCTAGGCATTGTTCCAGGGCCTTGCGTGGCACTTTATGGGCCTGGCTCAAATTTTCTAGCTGCTGACGCAGTTTGTCTAATTTGGCCTCCATCAAATGTATGGTGTCGTGGCCAAAGTGCACTGACCACCCGCACCAGTTGATTAGATTCTGGAACTGGGCTTTTTTCCAAGAAATGGGGGCGGAAATGGCGCAGAAGAAGATGGCCATAATGGCCAATTGCTCGCCCCCTGCTGACCTACACAAGCTGCCAGCAAGTCATCCACAAAGAGCAAGGCTTTGTGTGGTAGCATGGCTAGCAGGCCGTGCATCAGGCGCAACATAAAGGCACCTGTTCGTTGCCACCAGAAAGCGGAAAAGCGGCCGCCAAAATGGCATACGCGGTAATGATAAAGTTCGCCCTGAAATTTGAAGAGCAAAAGGCCATGCTCGTCTGGGCGGACTTGAATTTGTTTGTGCGCGGCTTTGAAATCGAAGCTGGCGCCGATGAAGGCGCTGTGTGCGTCCTGGCAGTGCGTGGCAAGGCACAAATCCGAGGCCATAGGGAGGCTGACCTGTTCTGGCAAGTGGCACCGCGGGTTCACGTTGCACACAGTGCTGTCCAAAACAAGGCGTGGCTCCTTATTGTCCGCAAAGACAACGTTAAGCTTTCCCACGGCCACTCCCTTTGGCCAGCGTGCCCAAGCTTCGGTTTCGGTGCAGTGCGCGCGGACTACCCATCCGCTGGCGATCTCTTTTTCCAAGAGAGCCTTAACTACCTCTGGCTCGGCTTCGGCGTTTTTCCAATTTTGGTCGCATATTTCAAAAGGCAGCGCTGTGCTTTCTGGGTTTACCTTGAGGGGCCACTGAAAGCTGCGTGGCAAAGGCGAGATGGCCCCTGTTGGTACACCTGTTTCCAGCAACGGCAGCAACGCCATATCTGGGTCGTTGGAAGCGAGTCCCAGGGCTTGTAGCAGGCGCAGCCGATATGGCTGGCCTGGGTTAGGTTCCCAGCATTTGGGCGGTGTTGACTGAAAAGCAAGCATGGCGCACTGGATCCCCTCTTCTGGCGAGAGGGGAGGTTCTGGGCGTGCCTGAGCGATCCACTGCAGCCAGGCCTCGACCGGCTGTAGAGGGTGGCTCGGCTGTGGTATGCTCCAATCCGCGGTGGAGTGGGTGCCCGCTCCGTCACACGCGTAAGCGGCATGCGTGAAGAGTTGGCGTCAAAGAGCCCTGCGGGGCATATTCCCCCGGCAGCGGCAGGGGAATGGGCTCAAGGTCTGACGGTGAAACTTTGTGTTCCCCGACTTGGGCTCTAGCTGTGGCCAAAGATGGGGGGTACTCTGCTGTGAGTGTGCTGGCCCAGACGCCATCCACTTTAACCCCCGCAAAGCTGGGGTGTGGATTTGCATGGTTGCATTGGGCTGCCAGCTGCTGTATTTTTGGACAGTTGCTGGCGAAAGACCAAGACTTGGCTATGTCTAAATTGTGGCGGCAGGCGGCCACCCAAGCCATATGTGCATGGCATTGCTGCAACATGGCGAAGGTTCCAGCCAGGCCATCGAAGAAGGGGGCTGCTCTAGTATGGCAATGCCGCCTTTAGCTACGACTGCTTCGAAGATAGCACGTCCACGGGCGTGGATCTCCCTGCTGTTTTTGACCCGTTGTTGCAGGTGCGGCGGCAAGTTGGGCACGCCTCGCATAAATTTTGGCGTGCGTAGGGGTCGTGGCCCCCCTGGCTTCAGTTTCAGTCGGCTATATTCTTTGCACGGCGGTGCGATCATGACGAACTTAACTAGGCCGGACCAAGCAAGTTTTAGGAGGACTTCGAAAGTGGGGTCGTGCAAAATATCGTGCTGGGCATTGCCATCTAGGTCGAAAGGCTCGAAGCAAGCCTTGCTGAGCTTTCGCATGGCGGCTGTCACGGGGTGGCAGCGGCCTGCGAAAACATCTAGGAAAATACCCTGCGGGGCTGAGCTACATGGCTGGGCAGTGCGCGGGCCCTTTTGTTCTTGCACTGAATTGGGAGTTTGTTCGGGTGCGGCTGCACGCGGCCAGTCCGGGTCAGCAGCCGCTGACTGGCTCGGACCTTGTCAGGTGTGATTTGGGTGGTCCTTGGCAGGATGGGGCTTCTCACATCCTGGCACAGCGCATACGTGGGCGAACTTGCAGCTTTCTGCGTGGCATTTGTCCACCTGATATCGTTTGCACACCTCCTTGTATCCAGTCGCTGCTCAGTGTGAGTTTCTTGGCAGTGCCTTTTCACTTGCCTTTTCGTGCTGTCTTTTTGGGCTGCGTCTGCGCGGGCGGCGCAGGGCGTTTGTCACGCGCTCGGGGGGTGCGAGGCGGGGCTGGCGGCGGTGGAGGCTGACGCGGCACCTTGGGGCGGAGTTGCAGGAGGCTAGGCAAATCGTTTCGCATGGCCGTGACCTCGTGCAGTGCGTCGTCTAGGCTCCAGCTCTGAGCCAGCAGCTCAGATATGACGCCCCAGATTTTGCGGTCAGCGGCCAGCAATTCCTGGGTGTTTACTGTCCGCAAAACCCAGGACTGGGTCGGGTGCGGCAAGGCACAGCTCGGCCACCTTCTTGTCGAAGGCTTTCAGGTTCGACAGGTGTGCGGCTTGGCAAAGGGCGATGGCGTTGCGAAAGACGGTCTGTACCTTCATGAGCCAACCTGCGGAGAGTGCGCGGGAGTCAACCGACACTTCTGGAGTGTCGTCGAAAAAGGCGTGGCTTAGCAGTTGCATCTCTGAGCGCACGGCTTTGCTAGACTTGGCTACCATAATCTCTTGGTATTGCCGAGCCGACAGGCGGAGTTGCCATGGAACCCAGCGCATGGCTTGGCCGGGCTTGAGTCCATGGTGTATAAGAAACAAGAGGCGTATGCTGGGCGACGTGTCGCTGTCCAGCAATTCTCCGGGATAGTTGGCCCGGAATGCCTCTTCCAATTTTCGCACGGCTTCTTCTGTGAGCTTGGGCGGGAGCATCTCCGTCCAAGTGGCTGGGCTGAAGCGGGTTTTCGTGGCTTGCCACGCCTGCTCGAGAAGGCGAAGCCAGGCCACTACCCAGGATGTGGACGTGCTGGTCCCTGTGAAGCCGAAAGGCTGGCAAGCGAAAGGCTGACCTTGGCTTGTCGTCTTTGTCGCCCAGCAAGTGCCGCGCAGTGCGTGGGCGGACAAGACTGAAACGATATGCGTTGCAAATCTTTGAATCTTAAACTGCAATGGGCTGCAAGCAAGATGCCGCCGAGCAGTATGCCGAGCGTTGCGGGGCAATCTGGCTGGAGTAGTTTTTGCTCCCAAGCGACCAAGGTAGCTAAGGGCAAAGGCAAGGCTTCCTTACGCTCCTTGGGAGCGTATGGTAAACAAAAAGGAGCGAATGAGAGTGTTGCTCAACCAAGTCTGTGATCTGCGCGGTGCGTGCCAGCCACGACAAAGCTTTGATTGCTTGCTTCGGACTGCATTTCAAGGCTGGGCGGTCTTCTTCCTGTGAAAATTGGCACTCTTGCAAGAAATCAGCAAGTTGTGGCAGTGACAAGGCGGTGGGGCACCACAGCATAGATTGCCCAAAAACAAGGCATGTCTGCAGGATTTTTATGTATTGCGATATCGTTGATGCCGCAAAGCGCCTCAACGAGGTTTTGAGTATTTCCATGGGGTGCATTGAGGCAATGAACGTGCAGTACAGTTGGCTGTGCTCTGCGAAAACTGCAAGGATTGATTGCAAATCCTTCAAAAGAGATTCACGCAAATTGGACTGTTCCGAGTAGGAAGAAGTGAACCCGCTCGTCAAAGCTGGTGGTCTTGGTCTAGGCGAGGCAATTCTGTGCAATGGCGCGGATGTTCTCAAACTTGTCCCCTGCTGCGCAGGAGCTTGCCAACTGGACTTAGGTTGCACCGAGCCTGTGCAGTTCTTGGGTAGCAAGCTGCGTGGCACGGGCCTAGGAGGCGGCGGTGGCAACGGTGTGGAAAACGGTGGCTCCCACGACTGCCTGGGTGAACGAGAGGGAACCGAAAGACCTCCCTTCGGGAGGCAAGGTATCGCCTTAGCTAGTAGTAAAGGTGTTGTAGGCGAGTGCGGAAAAATGGGTTTGGCCAAGTTGCGCACAGAGATTGGGGCACCTCGCCTGTAAGGGTGAGAACGCGGCTCGCTCGGTGCAGAGTCACTGTAAGTCCTGCTTGGAGGATCTTGGGCAGGGCAATTTATATTGACCTCAATGGCCTCTGGGGTCAACTGAGCCACTGCAGGGCTGGCTTTGGAAGTTGCCTGCAACAAGGGAGGGGTGTCATAGCGGATAGGTTGGCCGTAAGAAGCACGGTTCCTCCACGGCATGCTGAGCCATGGAGCTGCGTCCAAACAAGGCAGTGCATCACGGAAAGGCCAAACGGAACCCTGAGAGAACACTTGGCTGTAAGGTCACGGCCATAGGCAATGCAGAAGACCTTGATGACGCTGGAGCACCTGGCGAGGCAAAGCGCAGGGGAAGGTGTAAACATCCCCGCCTGGTGGAAAACAGAGGGGGGGAACACCTATACAAAGAAAACCCCAGGTGTGGGGTAGGCTAGTAAGCCCGAGGCTGTCGCGGCGAGCAACAGCTCAATTGCCTGCGGGCAAAGTTAATAATTGCTGGTGAGAGCAGGGAGGCACGGCGGTGCGAAGATTGGGGAGAAGACAAAAGACCCTCCCAAACAAAAAACCCAAACAGGGGGCAGAAAGGTGGCCAAAGGGTGTCCTGAAGAGCATCGGCACGAGGAAGACCACGAAGCACCTGGCAGGGAAAAAACGGAGTCAATGAACAAAACAACAGCAGACAACCTGGCAAGGCAGTGGCTATGAATGTAAGGGCAGGGCTGGTGTGTTGCGTACCTGCGCCAGCTTAATGCCGTAAACTGGCGGGGGGTGAGCATGGGCCTGCCCTGGCTGTGCACATACAAAGCATTGATCCCTTTTTTGGCACTGTGGCGGTATGCTCGATCATGCGCACTGGATCTGAGTCACAGCAAGCGAACTGGCTGCGCACGGCTAGGCAGGCGCGGCGACGCGCCTGGCCGTGTTGTTTAAAAAACGGGGGTGCAAGGCGGCGCTTTGTGGATTGAAGGCAGGGTGTGGCCGGGCGATGCGGGTGTGCGTCACTCCAAGGCGTAGCACCTGCTGCACTTGTGGGAGCTGCGCGAGTCGCTCCACATGCTTTGCACGGCGCGGCCGCAGACGCTTTTGAAGCGGCAGAAAGGCAAGGCTGCGCACGGCTTGCCACAACATTGGTCTCCTCGATCGTCGATGTAATAGGCGTAGAACTCGCGGCCTTCCCCGCGAATGCGTGCGGTGCGAGGCAAGACCAAGGCAGGCATGTGGATGCAGAGGTCAAGCTGTGCGATGGCCCGCGCCTCGGCCGGGTCCAGTGCGCTCCAGAGGGCCTGACAGGGCTTTACGAGTGTTAACTCAAAGTTAATGGCTCGTGTTGTTGATGCTGTTGAAACAAGGCTGCGGCCCAAGTTCAAGCAGAGTATCAACTAGGGTCGGGACGGCGGTCCGGTGCGTGGCCAGTGCCTTGCACAAGCAAGGCAAGGACTAGCAACCCTGGAAATAGTCCAAAACTTAAGCTGGGGTCGGGACGGCGGTCCAGTGGGAGGCATAGGCTGAAGAGCCGTATGTGTCAACCCCTCAAAATGCTAAGAAATGGACAAAGTTCCTGCCATACAATACGTATGGGCGAGAAATGTTTTCAACACAGAGTTGAAAGCAGAGCTCGGTGCGGAGCTCTGGCAAACCGCCGGCGTTCAGGGGGGCGTGGCTCAAAACCACCCGGCAGTGCGTGCCGGACCCCAAGGTGCAATGGTGCAAATAAGGCGCTGGCCTGTGAAGCGTTCACGATGCACTCCTCGCGGGGATTGCACCTGGCCGAGCGGGTTAAGGAGGTCTCTGGCTGAAAGCGTCAGTTTGAGGGAAACCTACCCACCAGCGAGCGCGCTGGTGCCCGAGCTGTTCAATGCGGGGCGCGGCCCAACAGCCGAATAGGAGGTCCCTGGCTGAGTACATCAATCTAAGGGAGAACCTGTTTGGGGTACGATCGCAAGGCCCTCCAGCGAGCGCGCTGGCCCCAAGCTGTTCTGTGCGGGGCGCGGCCCAACAGCTGCAAAGCACTTTCCTGGCGGAGGCGTCAGTTCAAGGGAAGCCTCGTGATTTGGCTAGGCCTGCGGGCCAAACCTGATCATTTTGGTTGAACTTAGGGCGGAGCTTGTTGGTAACGACCTGGCGGGGGCGGGGCTATGCGGCCCAGTGGTTCTGCGAGTGGTGGCTGGGCTGCGCGGCCCCGTAAATGAGGCATGAAATGGCCTAGAGAGCTCACGTGACACGAAGCCTGGCCTGCTCTGTGAGCTGAAGAAAGGGGTCACTGCAAAAGAGACACGCTGTCAAGGCCTGGCCATTGGTACAAAACGAGGCGTTGCAATGGAGCGAACTGAGGCTTGCACAGGAACCATGCGGGGCCAATGCCAGGCAATTGGCTACAAAGAAACTAGTCTGTTCACAAGCAAGGCGATGCGGAACATGGCGTTTCCAAAAAGAGAAACCGCAAGGTTGTTTAGCCTGGAGCAGAAATGGCCACATGCGGTGTAGATTCACATGTCCCTATAACACGGGGGAACATACAACCCCTAGCATCCAAGGCATCCTGGCCCGCGCTAGGCAGGCCAGCGAGGGTGGCGGCGAGGGCCCGCTGCGCCGCAACGGCAACAACGCCGGACCAGCGCGGGTGAAAGGCCTTCAACGCTGAGGCACGCAGCCACTGAGGCCGCTCCCTCGCTTTGGCACGGGCGAGGGCGCGGAGCAAATCCCGCGCCTCGCCGTTCCACCGGCCGCCGACCTCGATGCCGAAAACGACGAGCCGGCACCGCCGTGCCGTAAGCAGCTCCGGGTAAGTCGTCTCCCGTTTTCGCCTCGCCGCTTGCTCAAGCACAGCCCCAGCTTGTCTGGCACTGCTGCCTCTGGGCTGGCCTGCCGAATGACGCGGAGGCAGGTACCATGGCGCTCGCTTTTTAAAAAGAACGGAAGAGGGATCCCGCCTCCCAGCTATGCACAGCCGTTGAGCCAAAAGGTTTCTTGTCGAATGGTTTGATCTTCCTCTCCCGTTCCACGGCTTCAGGCGCCGGTCGATCCGCATGCTGCTTGTTGGATCTGGAAGAATGGTGCACTCATGGATTGTTGGCAATGGGAGATCGTAGTCTGGTTCTTGTTGTTGGTGATTTTACTCTTCCGTGCATAGTGGTCGCCCAATGGATTCAATCTCAACGGGTCGGGCATGACCACTGCAGCATCTGTCGGAGAGTTTCGTACGCTGCTGGGGTTTTTTCGTGTGTTCCATCATAAGTTGGACATACAAATGCGATCTCAAATCGGGACTTCCCGTATTTTGGAAACATAGTGGTCATCAAGAAAATGAGGGGCTTGTTGCCCAGCAAATTCCGGCATGCGCCGAAAGCTGGCGAGCACATCAAGCACCGGGCCAGTGCGGTCGGCAAGCACATCACTGACGTGGGGTCCGGGCCATCAAGGCAGGACAGGCCAACCGAAGGCAAGGTGGACAAGCTGGCAGCAAAGGGTCAAAAAGCCAGACCATCGGTGCTTCCAAGGTCTATGCCAGCCATCCTCGGTGCCATCGGTGGATATGTTTTTACTTTTTAGCAACATTCCTCCTTTCGAGGCGTCAGGTTCAGTCGCTGACTTCTCCTCAATGTGGCATTGTATCGCAAAACTGCGTTTTGCTTTAAGCTAAGGCGCGGGTTGTGCGGTTTCGCTGGACATCTTCATTGCCGAGCCTCCTGATACATTTGTTGCGCAAGTAGTCAAATCTGTTCTTTGTTTTTTTTTTGAATCCTTCTACCGTTCGAGGAATTGTGCGTTGTGGTGGCGTAGCTGTGTTGCGTTGGACAAGCTCTGCTGGCCTGTGTCCAAATGCTAGCTCAAATAGCGTCTCTCCTGAGAGGTTTTCTTGCAAGGCTGCTGCCTTCACGAATTGACTGCCGTTGTGGGGCAGGCAGCAGCTCGCCGTCGACACCACGTTGGTATGCCCCTTGTCCGGCTCGGGGCAGCCGTGCCGCCGGGGTGGTCGTGTTCAAGGCGCTGCGCTTGCGCTTGTGCGCCGCCGCAAGGAGAAGACATACCCGGAGCTGCCCCACTGGGAGCGCAGCCGATTGGTGGTCTTGGCTGTGGAGGTCGGGGGCTGGTGGAGTGATGAGGCAGCCTCCGTTGTGCGTTCGCGCGATTGCGTGTTGCCCGGTGATGTGGAGGGCCCGTCCTCCTGCAAGGTTGGCGCCGGGACACCATCAAGAGCTCACGCCAGCTCGGGGGGGAGTCCAGTCCGCGAGGCTGAGCTCGGCGCGGGCTGCGAGCAGCGCGCAGACAGGACAGGTGCGGAACCGGAGCCTCAAGGTCACGGAGGAATGTCTGCGCAAGTGCTGACCGAGGACAGGCAAGCAATCCGCCCAAAACGCCCAGCACGCAAAAACAGAAGTCCGAACAAGCCAAGGCCACCTAGCGACAAGGGCAACTAATCGATCCGTCGAGCATGGTCGGGAAGGCCATCCACGCCCAGAAAGCCCGCGTAGATTGACAGGACGACCGACTCATGGGCGCCAGCGTTCTCGGCCGGAACGACGGGGGGAGCATCCGCAGAGGATAGTTGCAGCGGGGAGAACGGTACAACAGCGGACCACTTTTCAAATCTACCAGGGCTAATCCCGTATCAATCCATCAGCATTGACACGTGGACTCTCCGGAATAAATCGAAGCTCCTACCAAATAAAGATCCTCTACTAGTCTTTTGGGGATAAGGTGCCCGCGGCAGTGGCATGGCATTGGGTTGGGCGGCAGCCCCGCCGCCCCCCCATGATGATCGAAAATGTCATGATTCAATTAGGGGCACAAAGCCTAAAAAGCAGCAGGGGCGGTGCCGCCCCTATAAAGATCGAGAAAGCGATGATTCCACAACGAGCAAAATCCGAAAAGTAACGGGGGGGTTTGGGAGAGGCGGCAGCCCCCCTTTATGATGATCGAACAAAATGTTTCAATTATTTGCCGCGGAGCCCGTCCCGCCAGCGCGAGCACTTGCTCGAGCGGTGGCTCCTCCCCGCCGCTAAGCCCCAACGAGGTGCGCGGGAGGCCCAGCAACAACCGTGGCGAGTTGCTTGCAGACAGCGGTGCTGGGCCTCGCCAGCCTGGGGGCCACAAGTGACCAGCTTTCTTGCGTGTGAGGAGCTGGCTCCACAAAGCCAGCCGCCAACACCCCCGTGTGCTCAAGGGCATCCCCTAACCTGCTTATTGGAGACGGGGGAGAGGCCTGCGCAGTGCAAAAAAAACGCGCGAGACAAAACAAATGGTGTGCCAGAACGACCAGGCCACGTATGTTCCTAGGGGCGGGTTCCCGATAGAAAGTTAAATGCCGGCGTCTCCGTCACAGAGCTCACGCCAGCTCGGGGGAGTCCAATCCGCCAGGCTGAGCTCGGTGCGTGTTGTGGCAGCAACGCGAAAACTCGGCACGTGCGGAACCGGAGCCTCAAGGTCACGGAAGAGAGCTTGCGCCGCAGGCGGCAAGTGCTGTCCGAGGACAGGCAAGCAACCCGCCCAAAACGCCCAATACGCAGAGACAGAAGTCTGAGCAGCAGACATCAAGCCAAGGCCACCCAGCGACAAGGGCAACTCGGCGATCCGTCGAACACGATCAGGAAAGCCATCCCATACCGAGCGTGGGCGGGTTCCCGCTGACGCCGCCTGCCGCAGCTTAGTCATGAATTGCGAGGGATACAATCGTACGTGCTGCGCCCCTCCAGCGACACGACCGTTGCGCCTGGCCGGCAGCCAGGGCGTCTGTGCCAGCGCGCGTCCGCAACGCGTATTGCAGCGCTTGCGTAGCAGCGTCAAAAACGGTTTGCCCATGTTTTGCCAAGGGCATGCGAGACCAGCCATCCCCAGTCAATGCTTCGGACACCGTTTTTGTTTAAATTATGTTTTCTTCACAGTTTGTGGAGGGCTGTGAGGCAAGCCAAGACAAGGGCCGCGACAATTTCGGCCAAAACTTCCGCTCTAGCCAAACAACGCTCCAGCGGCACCTGCAAATGCCCCACACACACGCCCGAAAAACCCTTGCTGGTGCTCACCGCCACGGCAAGGGCTTCCGAGGTGATGCCCGGGAACGGGGTGAACTCCAAAACGTTTCTGGGGACACCGTTTCGCGGCTGTCCATGTTGCTTCGGCGCGCGCCAGCTCCGCGGCAGTGAGAAGCTGGTGGCGCAGGGCAGGCGCACGCCGCCTGCACGCGGCGCTTGTCAGCGCGAGTTCCCAGTTCTTTCGTGGCACTCACCCGTTGGAAGGCCAAGGGCTCCTCTCTCCCTTCTGGCCTGCGCGGTCAGCAAGAAGAGTGCCCCAGGCCGTGCGCAGGCCGTGGGGTTGCTGGCAACGTGGCGCAGAGCAGTGCCGAGCGCAGAAAACGCGGCAGATCTTGTAGCGTGGCTGCTCAGTGACGGAACTTTTCGGCGTGATCAACTTCATCGAGCGCTCGCCACAGGCGGTTCACGGCGCGCACGGCTGGCGTGAGGCAGCGAAGTCAGCTTGTCGGGCGCGCCCCGCTGACCTTCCTCCCACATCCGTGATGTTCGGGCGCGACAATGTGGGCCGCGTTGAGACCCGCATGCCTCCATCAGCACGGACTGCGCAAGTGTGGGCACATACACTCCCCAAAGCCTCGCTGCTGAGGAAAAAAGCGCCGCCTTTGGGACGTTTGCGGGCGGCAACTGGCCCGGCGCGCGTGCGCAAACGAGGGCTGGAGCAATTGCCAGGCGGCTCGGGCGCCAGTGCGGCCGCTCTGCCGTGGGAGGGCGGTTGCAGGGGTTTTGAATATGTTTCTAGGAACTCGCAAGCGTTGTCAAGCGAACCCACGCACGGGCAGTTTTCTGACTTGGGGAGGGTTCGCCCTGCACGCGCTGGCGCGAATGGGCTAGCATCCAAAGACTTCCGTTGTGCGGGAGCTAAAGCCCCCACGACGCTCTTAGTGCTACGAAGCCTTTTCAAGCTGATGGCTGCGAGCCTTCAGCGCTCCTGCAAAAGCTTGCGGCTTGAAGCGACCGTCGCTAGGCCGCTAGACATCAAAAGTTTTGCAGCCCCTTACTCCGAAACGCAAACCTCGTTTTTGGTTCGGAAGGTTGTTGACGCAATTCAGCAGCCGAAGCAGTCGACTCCGCGTCGCTCAGCCACCAGCAGACGTTCCGTCTGGACGAGCAGCATTCCAAGCGCCCGGCTCCGAAAGTCGAATGTGCAAGCCGCGTGTAACGTCCGAGTCCCATTGAAACAGCGCTATCAACTAAATCTCGTCACTCAGCCAGCAAGCATCCGCTGGGAAAGTGGCAGGAGAGCCTGAAAAGAAGGATGCGGAAGTAATGGGAAGGGTAGGACCGGGCGGAGCACACGGGGCCCGTCCTCCTGCAAGGTTGGCACCGTCACACCGTCACAGAGCTCACGCCAGCTTGGGGGACTGCAATCCGCCAAGATGAGCTTGGCATGCAGGTCCCCAGGTGGGCTGCGCCGGCTAGCGGAGCAAGCGCCGGCAAGGCGGCCAGTGGAAGCGGAGCGCGGGCCAGGGGTCCGGCCGTTGAGCACATAACACTAGTGCGCGGGGCAGCAAGGGCGTGCCAACGAAAAAGGAGTGGGGCGGCGGTCTGCCCCTCAAGAAGTCCACGCGAAGGCTGACCCGGGCCACAGGCAGCCACTGGGCGGGCGTCGGGCACAAGACCACAAAACTGGTCAGCGACGCGGCCCAAATCCGAGGCCCTCCAAGGAACAGTTTCAGAAGAGTTTCCTGCCCCAAAGCCGCCTTTGGCAACCACTGCGCAGTATGCGCTCGGGCTAGGTTGGCCCAAGTGCCCTAAACTAAAAAGTGCGGCTCAGCGCAACCGCGCCGTGTCCAACCCATGCGATTGCCACATCCACGAACACCGGCCAAGCACGCCACGTGTCAGGTGGCAAGAGGAAGCTGGGCTGGTCGGAGAAAGAAACCGGCGGCCACGTGGAGACTAGGATTTGCGCCGCGTGCCCGCCGTAGAGCCCACAGCCGTTGACAGCGCCTTGCCCAACCAGGCACCGGCCAGGCCAACGAACACCAGCCGCGCCAGCCTACGCTCCAGAGTGTAGGGCGGCAAGAGTGCCGCGCACAGCACAGCCGCGCAGCGGCCCCTAGTCTGCGCTGCACCGATCGCCCACCTCAAGCACAAAAACCAAGCGGCATCTGGAGTTGCCTTGCAGCAGCTCAGGATACGTGTGCTTTTTGGTCCTCCGAGCGAGGCGCAGCGCTGTCCCCGCCGCCTTGCCTTGGCAGCGACGCAATGGTAGTGTCGATGGCAAGCTGAGAGCCGTTTGAACACTGGTGCGGCTGCAGGACCAGACTGCAACAAAAGCATTGTGAAAAACACTGCTGCACTCGTTGGCGAAATGCAGGTCAAGCATGGCGGAGGCTGCCTGCTACAAAACGAAGGAACAACAACGGCGTGCAGCGGGTGAACACCCACTCTTTCAGCCAGGAAGCGAGGCATTTTAGAAACTAAATGGATCGCCGGCTGTGGGCGTGCTGACAAAACCGGCAAAAGGTGACAATGGAGAACGTTGCAGCGCAAGAAGTCCAGCGATCTGGGTGGGGGGAGCGGAAGGGGTGAGAGGAAGCTGGTCCCGCGCCCAGCTTGGCTTTTGCAGTAAATCTTGCAGTCGCCGTCCTGCGGCCCAGACCATTTGCGCAGGATGGGTGCCCTGAGAGGGGTGCGTTTTTGCGTGATCCAGCGAGCCTTTCAAGGGTGTCGCGCCCCTTGCTGTCGTGACGTACGACAAAGCGTCGTCCTCCAAAATGGAGGCTAAACAGGCGGAAGCAAATCGGGGGAAAACGTGGGCTGCCTCTCTGTGGTCCTTATCGCAAGCAGCCGACTCAGATATCATTAGAAGCTGGCCGTGTAAGGCGGCAGTCTACTGCTAGTTGTGTGCGGCATGTGTTTTTTGCTTTGTCGCGTCGGTTGTTTCTGGCTGCTTGACGTCCTTGGCCAAAGGGATGGCCTCATGCAAAGCGATCGTCCAGAAACGCGCAGGTTAGGTGGCTTGCTTGCGGCGAACTGCGGCTGCGTCACACGTCGCTCTCCAACTCTTTAACCAGCGCTAGTGAGATCTTAACTTCCATTAGTGGCTCCATGGTTGGTGGGAGCGCCTCGACTACATTGAGTCGGCAACGCACGCTTGTTTGTGTGTTTGTGCGTGACGCGAGCGCAGGTGCGCACGCGCTTGTCTGTGCGTGCGTTTGCGCTTCTGTTTGTGCGCATGTGTATCTGCGCGCTCGCATGTTTGTAAGTTTCTGTGTTTGCGTGCGCGCTTTTGTATTTGTGTGTGTGTTGTGCATTCGTGTGCGTTTCCGTCTGAATATATCTGATTCTGTGTGTTTGCGGTTGCCTGCGTGGCGTCGTGCGCGGCGTGAGAGGCGTGCGTGTGCGTGCGCCACAGACTTGGATTGTATGGCAATGCTCGAGTCAAACGTGCAAGGCTGGCGCTTTCCTCGCCGCTGAAATTCAAATGTCGAGCTGATCCTATTAAAAAGCCAGAGCTGGTCAGCTACCGGCACAGGGCCTGGGCAAACACACGTGCAGAGTGAAAGATCTTTGCAGCTGGGAGTCTGGCGCATGCATAAGACACGCTGGCCGTTCGTGGTGGCGGCATGCCCGGCAGGGCACTGGGCAGGGGGCAAGACCAGCAAGCAAGAGCCCAAAACCAGAACTTCGCCTGGACTGCGCATACTTCACGAAGTCCACTGCCACAGGCGAGGATTGGCAGGTGGAGAGCGCCTGGACAAGCCGGCGCCCAAGGCACTCATTGTGAGGACAATTGGACAACAAACAGCTAGCAGCAGCTCCTCCAGCAGCACCAGAATGGGGTGTCGGCCTGCTGATTACCCAGTCAGTAACCGCACCAACCGTAAATACAATCATGCGTCTCTCACACTAAGCTTAGAGCCGCAAATGGTGTTACCTTCTCTTTGCAGGTACCTGAGTTGGCACATGGGCACGCAATCGAACAGACATCACTTCGTGAGAAACGTTCGCGGACTGGGACGGGCACTTTCTGAAGCCCTCCGCGTCTTGCTGCTCGATGAGAGCCATGCCCTCGCGATCCAAGCCCTGGCGAGTCACAGTCCCGAAAGATGCGCATGGCATCGCAAGTAGTCATGGTACGTCCCAGCCCGACCCAAGACAATGTATACACTTGCCGCCGACCTTTTTCGAAATCCCCTGCGCATGCCTTTGGCACACTTAAATCCGGCTCGGGGCAAATTCCTTGCGCCTCGATGCGTGCGTTGTCTGGGTGCGGACCTTCCCGGTAGGTCCGCGCTAAGCTCGTTGAACCTGCAGTCGTTGACGCACGTCTCTTCTCGCACGCATCAAACGTTTTCCGGGGAAAAACGTCGACATGGGGAACCCCTCAGCTTTCACCGGGAACCATTCGTAGGCCCCAAAGCTGCACGCAAAATGAGTTTGAAACAATGCCCCGGCCTACACGGGTGTAGCCAAACTGCGCACCCCAGTGGCAAAAGTCTGAAGAAATCACCTGAGCAGCTCGCTCACAGTACCATATTGTTGCAGAGCAATGACATCACAGCGCTGTGGCTCTACCAGAATCTACAACGTGCGCTTCTACTACGCTCGTGATCCTCTCCCGTGGACGCGTGAAAACCATGTTTAGGGGGTCCCTGATTCAGGAAGAACCTACTGGTCCGGACTGAGGACCAGGCAAAAAGCGTGCCCTCCTGCTGCAGAAGGGGAGCAAGCAGCTTGCCGTACCGCGCCTCGCTTTGGGCGTTCACCTACCAGGTGCATCATGTCACGCAAATGCACGAGAATGCTTGCGTGCTGGAAAGCCCTGGCAGGCAAACCATCCTAGCTCGATCGTACAAAGGACTTTGCTCCAATGCTCCCTTTGCCGTCAGGCTTGGGTTTTACAACGTTTTCATTGTACATCCAGCAGGACCATCCGTTGTTCCCCACCTCCCTTCCTAATCATCCGCGACAAAGCGCGCATCCCGGACATCACATGCCGATCCTCTCCGGCCTGACCCACGAGCATCGGCACCAAGCCAACAGAAGGCCGCTTTGGGCCATGCCTCAACCCAAGACATCACAGCTAGACCGAATCATTCCTACGAGCACCGCCCTCGGGATTCCAACCAGAACCCTTGAAGCACAAGACAAACATCAAAAAAGACTGGAGAAAGCAACGCCTTTCCAGCATTATGAAATAGTTACAGTTATGAAGCTCAGGAAAGGTCTCAGACTCAGGCAAAAGCAGCTCCGCCAGAAATGGGAGCCTAGATGACAGGACCGGACAAGCTGCAAATTGTTTAAAAACCAACATAGCTTATGCCTTTCGACCACTGGAGAAGCCAAAAGGAGTAGCCGACTTGCACATGTTGGCTAGTCCCTAAAATAGAACTGCAAACCCCTACCTGACGCCTGATGTGCGGAGGCCTTGAAGATGCATCAGACTGTTGGTGCCACCATCGCATCAAGCACAGCAAGTTGATTCCAAGCGGCTGCATCTCAACAGAATGCTCTGCCTCGCAGGCACTGCGTGTGAATCCAAACGCAACGGATCTCACACCTCGTCCACGTGCATGGGCAAATGGCTGAACTCCTTGCTCTCTCGGAGCGCAGCCTACAGCTCGAAAAACCCAAGGCTCCGTCTCAGTTTGGGTCCGATCTGAAACCTTCGCTGTTTCAACATTCGATCTGAGCTCTCGGGCTAAAGTTTCTTGGTCTAAGGGGAGATCCCCCAAAGGCGTCCTGCAGCATAGTCGTGGAGTCATGCTATGTCACGCTGGCAGTCAAACATGTTGAGTGGCGGCTCTCAAGGCTCCGGCCTGTAGGCTGCGACCTCTGGCCCTGGTATGGCACACCCCTCCAGCCGCGCATGATGGGAGGGCCTGGCTTTCGGTCACATCGGCCCCCTTTCCGTGGGGCACCATGCCACGCTCAGCTTAGGTGAATTCGACTGGTTTGGAATTCGGTTAGGCAGCCCATGCACCCTTGGATCCAGGTGTTCAAACCCCGAGCCAAACCAGAAATGGGGGCGTGGCCTAAGCATCTTGGGCGGCGCTTTAGGCACAAATATCTGCCAAACAAATATATTTCTTGAAACACGTGGATCGTCGTAAGCTACAAGGCCGGGGAATCACAATGAATATTCACAGAGTCTCGATGCCCCCAGTAAAGAAAACTACAAGCTGGCGCAAAAGGGAAAAAGCCAAAGCAAACAACATGCAGGCGCCCGTTACCGCATTGCTAGCGATCCCAGGATAGTGGTTTCCGTACAGTAATGTCCAAGCGTGCTGCCTCATAACCAAAAAAACTGATAAAGGAAAAACTTTGCATATATTTGTTTCTGCCTTGTCTGTCTCTCTTTCCTGTCTCTCTCTCTCTCTCTCTCTCGCTCTGTGTCTGTCCGCCCGCCGGTCTGTCTGTCTTTGGCCTTGTTTGCAAAAAAAAGAAAGCTGTTGAGCGCCACACCCGAGCAGCACCACCCGCGAAAGCTTGGAAACGTCGAGGCGCGCAAAAACACACGCGGCCACCTGAGCGGACTGTCAAACTGACTCTTTCATTTGCGGATTGCGAGTAATTTGCAAGTGGGACTTTGGCAAGCTAATCTGAAACTCCCAGCCACCGTCTGGACAAGGGGCCTAATCAGTTGAATGTTTGCCTGCTGAACATGAGCTTTGCCCTGTGGCACCTTAATGGCGAAGCCCTCGGATGTTTGTCAACCGGGACTGCAAGCAAGCGAATGAGTGCTGCACAGATCCAGAGTAACGCAGGCCTGGGCTGGACCCATCGCAATCAAACAGGTTCACACCCAAAGGGCCTTCCCTGCCTGCGTGTGGTGAGATCACCGCCTTGAGCCCTGGATCTGGAGTGGCCCCCTCTGCAAATTCTGCCCCTGGCCGACGGTGATTTGTGTCCAAAATGATATCAACGTCTGATCTCAAGCTGCACTGACTCTTGCCCGCAACGAATCAGTCTAAGGCACCTAGCATTTGGCGCAGCTCCGCCCTGAGAATGTCAGGATCATCCTTGCGGCGCAAACACTTGGGAGGCTTTGTTGGAGGTTGCAGAGATGCGGAGACACACGCGCGCGCACACACACACACGCATCACAAGCCCTGGAGATCCCTGGAGCCTCCCGGCCTCACCGACTTCAATCTTGTTTGCGCGTTCTGCCCGGGAAGCCAAAAATTTGACACTCTGGCGCCTCATACCAGGAACCTGCGTGAATGGGGCGTCGCACGCCGGGGCGGCCTGGGCTCAGCTCACCCAGCTCAACTGCCCATGTCCTGCTTTGGCCCTGCTTCAACATTGTGCCAAACAGCATGAACTGGCATCACAATCACTTGCTGTCCGCTCACTTGTAAGCAGAGCGACCTCATCGTGCTACAGTTTAAAGTGGTTCGCGAACAGCAGTAAAGCATATGGCTGTGGGTCACAAATCGGGGCCAAAAAAAAGCCCTGGTAAATGGAACCAAAGCTTAAAACCTGCGGTGCCCTGGTGATCTAATTTTGACCCACAGCCATATCAAGTACATTTTAGTACTAGGGGATAGTTCAGTCAGACAAAGTTTTGGTTTTTGTCCTGTTTCCAAAGAGACATGATTGGGTCAAGAGCGGATCCAACTACCAAGCGGAATCCGTTTGGCAGGTGTGGGATAGTCAATCATTTCTTGTTAGAAAACGTGAAAGGCTTTTCGAGGTCCAAAGCTGAGCGCACACCTGCATTAAGTCTGATCATGCAGGATTCTGGCGGAAGGACTGCGATCATTTTGAGCTTCAAGAAACGCTGGCCAGTCCCCTCAAAGTGCGCTGGGACCAGAACAATTGTGATATTAAAGGTTGAGTATTCCCACCCACCAATATGATGTTTTTTGTCTTGTGCGAAGCGGAGCGTCCGCTTGACAGCTCCAGAAACTGAGTCTAAAGCTAGATCCCATGGCGAAGCTGCAATAGCCGGAAGTGGCCTCACTGTGCATGCAAACGAAACATCTCGGCAAGCCTGCCAGCACCAGTATTCTTGTAAGATCCTTTCATGGCTGGCTCAAGCACCGAGACTCGAGTACTAAGGACCTGGCCAAGGAAGACAGCAGCAAATCGCACAACTATAATGGTCCAGCAACATTCAGAACTCAAGGCAGGAAAAGCATATCGGAAAAATGTCTGTGACATGTGTAGTCAACCCCCCCCCCCAACTACCTTGACCTGCCAATCCAAGTTATCCAAGAGCAAAAAATAGCCTTTGCTTTGTGTGTTTTTGCATTGTCCCTCAAAAACCAAATAAGGCTCCCCTGCTGATACTCGCGAAGCTATAAAACGGAAACACAAAACGTTTTGTGGTGGCTTAGAGGGAGAACAGCAAAACACAAACGGAAGAAGAACTCTTGGCAACACCACCGAAATGTCGCGTCTGGTTTTTCCTTGCTTGGCTTTCTCATGTTGTTGGTTTCATTGTTTTCCCACAGGTTGGCGTTGTCTGCTGTTCCTTCAAAAAGCCAACAAACGCTGGTGCTTGTTTTCCTGCGGGTGCTCAAAAAAGACACGAGGATGTTCATTAAACATTGCTACTGTAAACTGAATTTCATAGCGGCAGAATAGAACAGGAAACCTCATTGCAAAATAGGATGCAACTCGTTCTGGGGTTCTTGAATTTTCGATCTTCAATGCAGGATGTTCTAGCACGTGCTAGCACATGGATTGCCCTAAGTGCGGATTTGAAGAACCCAAAAGGCAGGACCGGGAGTGCACGTTGCCAGCACCAAATTGTGGATGTGCACTTGCACTGCCTGTGTTTGTGCAGCATATATGCCAACAATAACATCTGTGAATTTCTGTCATTGGCTTGGCTCAGTTCTTGCTTGGTTCAAACCACATGGAGTACGATAAGGACAATAACCCTTTCGAAGTTAAGTTCGACTCCAAATTTATCTAGCCATGGTGACAGCTATGTTCTCCAGATGTTTTTTGACATGCGCAAGAAACTGCAAACGATTAAAATTGAATTTGGTTTGAACTCGAAAGCGTTTTAAACTCAATACAAAACGTTTCTCAAATAGACTGAATTAGACTGTACATGAAATTATGACTTTTGTATGTCATGTTGATGTCAGTTGCAAGTAGGAATGAGTTCCTTTTCCCCAAGTTGATGATTTGCTGAATTTCCCTGCCAACCAAAATCAAAAAACAACCCAACAACAGAGCCGCTACAGGCGCACTGCTCTTAGTTGAACGGTTGTGCTTTTTAAGCTGGAGCTGCCCAAGTGCACTTTGTACACTCCAATGTGACTTTAAGTGCACTTCGCGCACCAACGTTGATCTCAACTTCTACCTGGTTCGAATTTGCATGGAGTTGCGTCTCAAGGCGTTTGTCATCCGAAGTCTGGCAAAAAACCTCAGTTCTGGGGCCTAACACACACTTTGACTGGAAAAGACAACCCTACTCAAGTGCCAATTTAGACACATTCAGTTCTGTCCTGCTTCAAGCCTATCTAACTTCCAGTTTTTAATTCAAACTTCACAAAGAGGATAGATTGTGTTCTTCCCTTATTGGGTGCTATGGGTGTTCTATTTACATTTAATTTGAATCCGTCTTTGGAACAGGCTTCATCTTTCTTGGTTGACAAAGCCCCTTTTTAAGCTCGCCCTTTTGTAAGGTTCTCCAAACCAAATAGGCTTGCAGCTCATATGTCCTCAAAGTTTGAGTAGTTTGACTAGAACAGTAAGGAAAGAACTCAGGTACAATACTGCCGCGAATGGAAAACTGGGGCTGTAAAGGAGCGCGGAGCCTCCTACCAAGTTCTTAATGCTTCGTGAAAGGAGCTTTTCAATGAGCCGCTTTATTGAGTTGTCAGGGGCAAACGGGGTGGCTTTGCACGGAGCCGTGTAAGAAGCCTGAATAGGAGCTCCAATAGGAGCCTTCTGACGCCTTGCAAAATTTGGAGCCGTGAAGGAGCTTTGTGAAACCATGACTTGAAAGGCTGGATCGCCCTGGGTACAGATTTGAAGATGCGCAAGAAGAATTGTCAGAACTTCAATCTTCAATGCAGGATGCTCTAGCACGTGTGGATTGCACGAAGTACCGATGCTAGGCGTGCATTTTTAGAGTCTTATTTTTAGAAGCTGGAGCGTAAAACGCATGCATTGTTACAGCCAAAACGTCAATTTCATACACACTAACACTACACATCTACATCCAAAGGCGGGCTTTGCAATACCTGCAGCCAGACAAACGAGGACAGACAACCGTAGACGCGAGCACGTGCACATTCTCATGGAAGCTTCTGCCGGAACCCCAGACCGTGAAGGAAAGGTTCACAACCAATCCCGAAACAAAAAACGAGATAGAGGGTAGAGGATAACCCCCCCCCCCCTTAACCCCCCCCCCCCGCCCGACGTCAAATACGTAGGTTTGTTTTTTTTGGGGGGGAAATAGTAAAAGGAGAATTCAAAGAATTATTCTTTCTACGATTTTTCTCCAACAGCAACACAACAAACAGAAAACAAAATCCAGAACAACAACACAACAAAATAAATAATCACAACCAACAACAAACATAATTAATCACAGCATACAACATGAAATAATTCAATCAAGCATACCAACAAAACAGCAAAGCTCTAAATCATCAAAGAACCCGAACGCAAAAACACACATCAACAAAAAACAAAGCAACATACCAACAAACAATATCACAAGAGTATCAAACAAAATAAAAACAAACAGCCAAAGCACAAAAAAACTGAAGAAGCACACCAAGTCTAAACAACGCACTTTGAAAGAGATAAGCAAATCAGGAAAATATAATAGTTCAATCTTTACAAACGATAAGTATAATACAATTATAACATATAATATTTTACATGTTATTATTATAGTATGATTGTAATTTCAGTTCAGGATAATAATTTAGTTGATACGTTTTGCTTCTTTCATAAACGATTTCTAAAATAATATTAATATATCTCACTGTATTTCTAACATTAAACTTTTCACTTTCAACATATGATTTAACGTCTTCTTTTACATCAAACCCTTCCCTTCTGCGATTTACTAACATCTTTAATATGTTCTCAATCATTTCATACTTTTTCTTACTGATTTTAAGAAATGCTCTAACATAATCATAAGACGGGATATTGTAAACAGTAAGAAATATTAAGATATCATCTTCAACATTTCTATTATGTCTTCTTTGTATTCTCAACACACAATTGATTATAGCTTGGTTATCTCTCCAGTTTTTACAATTTTCACATATATCTTCTTCATCCGTTGAATAATCAATAATATCATTTGCTATACCATTAGGTAAATTTAGTTTGTATATTTCCATATTTTTTTTGAAGTGGCAACAGTCGTAGCATTTCTTATTGATATAATTGTTGCTTTCGGTTTCCACCATTTCTATCTTAATTTATTAATTCAGTATTTCTTTAAGTCATTTTAAGTCATTAATTAAGAAAAATATGAAACATAATTCAAGCTTTACAATCGATAAGTATAATACAATTATAACATACAATATTTTACATGTTATAATATGATTAAACCTGTTTTCAGTGTTTCCAGTCTCCTATGTTGTTCCAAGAACTGCTCAAAATGTTTCTGATATTATACCAAATTAAGGTAACGTCATAATCTTTCATTGGTGCTCTTTGTTGTATTAAATAACGCAACACTGATATCAAGGTATAGTAATTAAACTGCATTGCTGTCATTCCTCCTCTTTCATTAATACTATTACCATTATGTTTAACGAGTTCTTCTTTCATTACGTTTTCGTAAATCTCTTTTATCCATTGATGATTTTGTTCTCCGTACTCGCCGAACATATCTAGATATATATCTTCCGTTATCGTTTTAATTATTTCAATGACTTGTTTATACGATGGATAGGGATTATCCTTAATGAAACTCAATATTATCTTTCTATCCTGTTCCAGCTCTTTTTCTGTCACTCCTATCATTTGCATTTTCCTCTTATTATATTAAGTCTTTATTCCTTTAAGTCATTTAGTCAGTAAGAAAAACTGAGAAAAATAAAATATTTCAATCTTTTACAAATGATAAGTATGGATGAAACACACTTACATTATAATTATAACATATACGGGTATAAATGTTATAATCATAGTATGAGTTCAGGTGTTAAGTGTTTTAATTTGTGCAGGTTCGGATGATACAGTTGCCCGTTTCAAGTGATACAGTTGTCCGGTTCAATTGGTACGGTTGCAGCTGTCCGTTTCAGATGATGCAGTTGTCCGTTTCAGATGATACAGTTGTCCGTTTCAAGTGATACAGTTGTCCGTTTCAAGTGATACGGTTGAACGTTGCAAATCATACGGTTGTAGACTATAGCATGTATAATCGATCATTTTCAATTGCTTAGAATTCCATTATTTTTTTTTACTGTATTGTCGTTGGATGAACCTAGAAATTTCAAGTTTCAAGCCCAAGCCCAAACTGAAAATCCTTAATCCGTCAAACTCACCGTTGTCTCCCCATGTTTCCTTGTTTCCACTTGGCAAACGTTGCGCAGCTTCAACATGTTTATTATTCCTGATGTTGCCACAATCCTTTTTACATAAATCTCTAGGTTTCCAAGTTGTAATGCTATTCCAGAGCCTAGTGCTTTTTCTATAATTAAATCCATATTTACAGTAATCTACATCTTTAAATTCAGACTCATCCATCAACTCCTGATTTTTTTTAATATTACAAAATATTTAGGATTAAAATATGTGATAATCTCAATAGTTTTTAAGACAATACTATTTGCATATTCGATATTTATTTCCCCTAGTTTTTGCACACTATATTCAGTGCATGGGGGACTAGTCCAAATAAAATCAAACTGGTTTCTGTCAAACTGTTTGTAATCCCACTCCAAAATATCACAGTTGATATCAGCACTTTTCAAGTCTAATGATATCACATTGAAACCTAAATCACGAGCAACTTTACCAATAGAACCACTGCCTGAAAATAATTCTAACAAATTCATTTATTAGAATTATTTAGATATTAAATTATTCAAATAATACATATACTCCATCATCATTTTTTGTAGTTTTATAAAACTCTAATGTTTGTTGCTTTGGTTGCTTGATTTTATTACTATTCAACATTTCACAGTATTTCTTTTGCTTTGTTTCATAACTGCCCTGCGGACGTCCCAAGCCACGGCTTTCAAATATTTTCTCAATCTTATCCTTCTCTTCGTTGCTTTGTTGTTCGCGTTCATCTGGTTTCATTTTGTCATCAATGGATTTAATCATATCACTTAAGGTTTTGATATTTTTACCAACTAATGTTGTCTTCTTCATTAAATCATTAATAGTATAATTTCATTTTCAGACATTACCATATATTTATTTAGACAATTATTTATTTAACTATATATTTATAAAGTGCAATTATGTTAAATCTACTCTTTAAATACTAATTTTCATCATTTGTTTAACAGTTTCCTGCGTTTCGTTTTCATTATTATCGGATGGTGTTGCTTGCCTACCCCATTTAAAAGTTATATTATGGACATCAGTTTCTAAGTTGATACTGTCTTTAGTTTTATCAATATTCATTTTCTCATCATTTTTACTTATTTTGAAACTTGTTGGAACACATGATGAACATTTACAATTTCCATTCTTTTGTATTTCTAATTCATTCTTCCTTTCTAAAAATTTTTACACGTTGGACAAGCAAACTCAGTAACTGATGTTTCTTTAACAATTTCTCGGCCATCTTCATCTGTTGAAGAAGCACTTAAACCTGTCTTATTATTTTTGTTTTTCTTTTTCCCATTTATATTAACATTTACAATTTTATTTTTGGTATATTGTACCCCTAACTTAAAAGATTCTAACTTAAAAGATTCTAATGAATAATAACAGCATTTTTTTTATCGGTTATTATTACTTGTTCCATATTCTCCACCTCATCTATTATATTAATATAATCTGTATAACTCCTTTTCATATTAAATAATAAGAGAAATTATTTTAGATTAATCTTATTATTAGAATACTCGGGGCACAGCACTTGGGGCACAGCACTTGGGGTTTTCATTGCACACGCGAGAGAGACACAAAACCAATTATCTTCAATGCTTATTGATTGAAGCAATGGAAAGCCTGATCCATTATGTTATTCACCACCACTCATAACATAAAGATGTTCCTTTTAATATTAGTTACAAGTTAATGTTTACGTATATATTACTTTTATTATGCCTGATGTAAAACCAATTGATGAAATCAAATATGACTTTAAGCAAAGTAAGAACGAGGTCGTCCCTAAGTTGCCGATGAGAGCTATGATTGTCGGACCATCTGGAAGTGGAAAATCAACTTTATTTGTATCAATGATACTTGATATTTATAGAGGAGCATTTGAAAGAATTTCTATCTGGCCTCCATCAGTAAATTTGGATAGTATTTGGTTGCCAGTGAAGAAATGCATTAAAGAAGGTTTGAAAGTAGATACTGATAAAGAACCGTGTTGGTGGGATGAGTTCAATGTTGAAGATTTAGAAAGAGTTATAGAAACTCAAAATAGAATAGTTGAATACCAGAAAAAACGAGGAATGAAAAACATATTTAATATATTAGTTATATTGGATGATGTATCTGATAATCCAGCAATAACAATAAATAACAAATTGTTAAACTCTTGATTTTGTAGAGGTCGCCATAGTGGAATATCAACGCTTGTCAGTCTTCAAAAATCATCAACAGTGCCACCAATTATTAGAGTAAATATAAGTCGTTTGTTTTATTATTAAGTTAGAAACTTCAAAGAGATAGAAATATTACAAGATGAATTATCAGCAATTGTTAGAAGCGGTAATTTACACGAAAGCAAGAAACTAATTTATAAAATGTATGAGACCGCCATTGGCGAACCACATAGTTTTTTATATATTAACCTTTTAGAAAAGAACCCAGATAAAATGTTTATGAAAAAGTTTTCTCAATAATTGAAAATAACTGATTAAATAATTAAATATACTATATTATATGATATTTTATGGTTTTTCCAATAGACATTAAAAAATAGTATTATCTTATAATTTAGGTGATGTTAGATTAATAAAAACAAAAAATGATAATATTATGAAAAAATTATATTAATAAATTTAAACCAGTGTATCAATCTTACAAACTAAAAATTGATAATATCAATATTAATAATGGAATATCAAATATTCTTAATTTAAGTGAGTTAGATAAATTACATCAAAAACATAGACCATTAAACTTATCAATGGATTCTGTTATGTTTATTAATACTAGTTCAATCAAAAGTTTGTGTCCTGTTGATAATTGTAATTTAACATCAAATAATTTATTTGATACTTCTTATTTTATGATTAACTAGACGACGAGTGGCCCGGAAGCATAGAGGCAAGTTGATGCAGGTGAAGTAACTCTCGAAAAGTTAGCATGAGAAGTTGGCAGGCGAAGTAATTCTCAAAAACTTGGCATGAGAAGCTGGCAGGTGAAATAACTCTCGAATAGTTGGGTGGCAAAGTTGGCGGGTGAAGTAATTCTCGCAAAGTTGCCATGAGAAGTTGGCAGGTCATGTAAGTCTCGAAAGGTTGGCATGAGAAGCTGACAGGTGAAGTAACTCTCGAAAAGTTGGCTGGCGAAGTTGGCGGGTGAAGTAACTCTGGGAAAGTTGGCAAGAGAAGTTGGCAAGAGAAGTCGGCAGGTGAAATAACTCTCGAAAAGTTGGCACGAGAAATTGGCAGGTGAAGTAATCTCGAAAAGTTGGCATGAGAAGCTGGCAGGTAAAGTAGTTCTCGAAAAGTCGCCATGAGAAGCTGGCAGGTAAAGAAAATCTCGAAAAGTTGGCTGGCGAAGTTGGCGGGTGAAGTAATTCTCGAAAAGTTGCCATGAGAAGTTGGCAGGTGAAGTAACTCAAGAGAAAAGTTGGCATGAGAAGTTGACAGGTGAAATAACTCTCAAAGAGTTGGCGTGAGAAGTTGGCAGGCGAAGAAACTCAAAAGAAAAGTTGGCAGGTGAAGTAACTCTCGGAAAGTTGGCGCGAGAAGCTGGCAGGTGAAGTAATTCTCGAAAAGTTGGCATGAGAAGATGGCGCGTGAAGTATTTCTCGAAAAGTTGGCATGAGAAGTTGGCAGGCGAAGTAATTCTCGAAAAGTTGGCGCGAGAAGTTGGCAGGTGAGGCAACTCTCGAAAAGGTGGCATGAGAAACTGGCAGGTGAAGTACCTCTCGAAAAGTTGGCGTGAGAAGCTGGCAGGTGAAGCAACTCTCGAAAAGTTGGCAGGCAAAGTTGGCAGGTGAAGTAGCTCTTGAAAAGTTGGCATGAGAAGCTGGCAGGTGCAGTAACTCTCGAAAAGTTGGCACGAGAAGTTCGCAGGTGAAGTGATCTCGAAAAGTTGACGCGAAAAGTTGGCAGGTGAAGTAATTTCTCGAAAAGCTGGCATGAGAGGTTGGCAGGTAAAGTATCTCGAAAAGTTGGCATGAGAAGTTGGCAGGTGAAGTATTTCTCGAAAACTTGGCATGAGAAGCTCGCAGGTGAAGTAACTCCTCGAAAAGTTGGCACAAGAAGTTGGCAGGTGAAGTAACTCTCGAAAAGGTGGCATGAGAAGCTGGCAGGTGAAGTAACTCTTGAAATTTCGGCATGAGAAACTGGCAGGTGAAGTAATTCTCAAAAACTTGGCATGAGAAGCTGGCAGGTGAAATAACTCTCGAATAGTTGGGTGGCAAAGTTGGCGGGTGAAGTAATTCTCGCAAAGTTGCCATGAGAAGTTGGCAGGTCATGTAATTCTCGAAAGGTTGGCATGAGAAGCTGACAGGTGAAGTAACTCTCGAAAAGTTGGCTGGCGAAGTTGGCGGGTGAAGTAACTCTCGGAAAGTTGGCAAGAGAAGTTGGCAAGAGAAGTCGGCAGGTGAAATAACTCTCGAAAAGTTGGCACGAGAAATTGGCAAGTGAAGTAATCTCGAAAAGTTGGCATGAGAAGCTGGCAGGTAAAGTAGTTCTCGAAAAGTCGCCATGAGAAGCTGGCAGGTAAAGAAAATCTCGAAAAGTTGGCTGGCGAAGTTGGCGGGTGAAGTAATTCTCGAAAAGTTGCCATGAGAAGTTGGCAGGTGAAGTAACTCAAGAGAAAAGTTGGCATGAGAAGTTGACAGGTGAAATAACTCTCAAAGAGTTGGCGTGAGAAGTTGGCAGGCGAAGAAACTCAAAAGAAAAGTTGGCAGGTGAAGTAACTCTCGGAAAGTTGGCGTGAGAAGCTGGCAGGTGAAGTAATTCTCGAAAAGTTGGCATGAGAAGATGGCGCGTGAAGTATTTCTCGAAAAGTTGGCATGAGAAGTTGGCAGGCGAAGTAATTCTCGAAAAGTTGGCGCGAGAAGTTGGCAGGTGAGGCAACTCTCGAAAAGGTGGCATGAGAAACTGGCAGGTGAAGTACCTCTCGAAAAGTTGGCGTGAGAAGCTGGCAGGTGAAGCAACTCTCGAAAAGTTGGCAGGCAAAGTTGGCAGGTGAAGTAACTCTTGAAAAGTTGGCATGAGAAGCTGGCAGGTGCAGTAACTCTCGAAAAGTTGGCACGAGAAGTTCGCAGGTGAAGTGATCTCGAAAAGTTGACGCGAAAAGTTGGCAGGTGAAGTAATTTCTCGAAAAGCTGGCATGAGAGGTTGGCAGGTAAAGTATTTCTCGAAAAGTTGGCATGAGAAGTTGGCAGGTGAAGTATTTCTCGAAAACTTGGCATGAGAAGCTCGCAGGTGAAGTAACTCCTCGAAAAGTTGGCACAAGAAGTTGGCAGGTGAAGTAACTCTCGAAAAGGTGGCATGAGAAGCTGGCAGGTGAAGTAACTCTTGAAATTTCGGCATGAGAAACTGGCAGGTGAAGTAATTCTCAAAAAGCTGGAGCTGCGGAGGCGCTCCGCGTGCTACGTTTGTACTTTAAAGTTACGATTTTCCAGCCGTTTGTATCTAAAAAGTTGTGATTTTCCAGCCGGAGCTGCGGGAACACTACGTCTGTAAAAAACGATTTTCCAGCCAGAGCTGTGGGAGCACGCTCCGCATACTACGTTTGTACTTAAAAGTTGCGATTTTCCAGCCGGAGCCGCGGGAGCACGCTCCGCATACTACGTCTGTACTTAAAAGTTGCGATAGCACGCTCCGCGTACTACGTTTTTGTACTTAAGAGCTGCGATTTTCAAGCCGGAGCTGCGGGAGCACGCTCCGCGTGCTACGTTTGTACTTAAAAGCTGCGATTGTCAAGCCGGAGCTGCCGCGGACCAGGGGGAATCGAACCCGCGACCGCGGGATTGCGAAAGCAGGCGCGCAAACCACGAGACAACTTCCAAAGGCCGTTTCGCGAGCAAGAAAATCGCACGGCGCCGCAGCGAGAGCGCTTCGACACGCACGATCCCCGCACAGGGTTCGCCGCGGTCAAGACAAATTCGCACGGCGCTACAGCGAGAACGATCCGACACGCACGATCTCCGCAGAGGGTTCGCCGCGGTCAAGACAAATTCGTACGGGACCACAGCGACAACGCTTCGACACGCGCGATCCCCGCAGAGGATTCGCCGCGGTCAAGACAGATTCGCACGGCGCCACAGCGAGAGCGATGCGACACGCACGATCCCCGCAGAGGGTTCATGGTGCTCAAGACAGATTCGCACGGGACCATAGCGAGAGCGATCAGACACGCACGATCTCCGCAGAGGGTTCATCGGGCTCAAGACAGATTCGCACGGCGCCACAGCGAGAGCGCTTCGACACGCACGATCTCCGCAGAGGGTTCGCTGCGGTCAAGACAGATTCGCACGGCGCCACAGCGAGAGCGATCCGACACGCACGATCCCAGCAGAGGGTTCATCGGGCTCAAGACAGATTCGCACGGGACCACAGCGAGAGCGATCCGACACGCACGATCCCCGCAGAGGGTGCGCCGAGGTCAAGACAAATTCGCACGGCGCCACAGCGAGAGCGCTTCGACACGCACGATCTCCGCAGAGGGTACGCTTCGTAAGCTCCCGTCGGGCCTACCCCGCCATAAAAAGAAGAAGAACTAGAGGACGATTGGCCCGAAAGCATTTTTCCCCAGCTCCTCATCCAGCCGCGGAGACACCTTTTTCCGCGCGCGGCGATGCTCAATGTGTATGGTCGCATGAGAGCTCCATCTCATCGTCCTACGAGAGGAAACATGGCAGCGCTCGATCCCATTAATTTACATCCGTTAAAACAAGAAGAGTAAAGCTCGTAAAGCTCGGAACGAATTACAAGCAAAAGGAAAAGCAATCAATAGCAAAGCTTACACGACGGCAAAGCACGCTCGCGCAACTTAGCTCTGTGCAAGATGGCTCTGCGCAGCTTGGCTCTGTGAAAGTTGGGTCTACGCAAGCTACTTTTCGCGAGTGGCTCTGCGCAACTGGCTCTGTGCAAGTTGGCTCTGCACGAGTCTGCTCGGCGCAATGTGCTTTGCACGAACTGCGCCGCGCGATTTCTCACGAAAGTGGTCTGCGCAAGCTGCATCGTTCCAGCTGCTGCGCGCAAGTTGCTCTCTGCAAGCTGCTGCACGCAAGCGCTCTATGCAAGTTGCTCTGCGCAAGTGCTCTGAGCAAGCTGCTCTGCGCAAGTGCTCTGGCGCCAGTTGCTCCGTGCAAGCGCATGTGCTCTGTGCAAGTTGGTCTGTGCAAGCTGCTCGGCGCAAGTGCTTTGCGCAAGTGCTCTGTGCAAGTTGCTGTGCGCAAGTTGCTCCGCGCAGGTGACTCTGCGCAAGTTGCTCTGAGCAAGTGCTGCCGGAGCTGTGGGAATGTACTCCGCGTACTATTTTGTGTACTTAAAAGTTGCGATTTTCATGCCGGAGCTGCGGGAGTGTGCTCCGCGTACTACGTTTGTACTTAAAAGTTGCGATTTTCCAGCCGGAGCTGCGGGAGCACGCTCCGCATACTACGTCTGTACTTAAAAGTTGCGATTTTCCACCCGGAGCTGCAGGAGCACGCTCCGCGTACTACGTTTGTACTTAAAAGCTGCGATTTTCAAGCCGGACTGCAAGCCTCCGCAACTACGTTTACTTAAAAGTTGCGGTGAGCACGCTCCGCGTACTACGTTTGTACTTAAAAGCTGCGATTGTCAAGCCGGAGCTGCGGGAGCACGCTCCGCGTACTACGTTTGTACTTAAAAGCTGCGATTGTCAAGCCGGAGCTGCGGGAGCACGCTCCGCGTACTACGTTTGTACTTAAAAGCTGCGATTGTCAAGCCGGAGCTGCGGGAGCACGCTCCGCGTACTACGTTTGTACTTAAAAGCTGCGATTGTCAAGCCGGAGCTGCCGCGGACCAGGGGGAATCGAACCCGGGACCGCGGGATTGCGAAAGCAGGCGCGCAAACCACGAGACAACTTCCAAAGGCCGTTACGCGAGCAAGAAAATCGCACGGCGCCACAGCGAGAGCGATCCGACAAGCACGATCCCCGCAGAGCACGGGACCACAGCGAGAGCGATCCGACACGCACGATCCGTGCAGAGGGTTCATCGGGCTCAAGACAGATTCGCACGGGACCACAGCGAGAGCGATGCGACACGCACGATCCCCGCAGAGGGTTCATCGGGCTTCCGACAAGCACGATCCCCGCTCAAAAGTGCGCCAGGGTCCAGACAGATTCGCAGCTGCGGACCACTACGTTTGTACTTAAAAGCTGCGATTGTCAAGCCGGAGCTTCGACACGCACTGATCTGCCGCAGAGGGATTCGCCGCTGCGGGAGCACGCTCCGCGTACTACGTTTGTACTTAAAAGCTGCGATTGTCAAGCCGGAGCTGCCGCGGACCAGGGGGAATCGAACCCGGGACCGCGGGATTGCGAAAGCAGGCGCGCAAACCACGAGACAACTTCCAAAGGCCGTTACGCGAGCAAGAAAATCGCACGGCGCCACAGCGAGAGCGATCCGACAAGCACGATCCCCGCAGAGCACGGGACCACAGCGAGAGCGATCCGACACGCACGATCCGTGCAGAGGGTTCATCGGGCTCAAGACAGATTCGCACGGGACCACAGCGAGAGCGATGCGACACGCACGATCCCCGCAGAGGGTTCATCGGGCTTCCGACAAGCACGATCCCCGCTCAAAAGTGCGCCAGGGTCCAGACAGATTCGCATGGGACCACAGCGAGAGCGCTTCGACACGCACGATCTCCGCAGAGGGTTCGCCGCAGTCAAGATAAATTCGCACGGCGCCACAGCGAGAGCGCTTCGACACGCACGATCTCCGCAGAGGGTTCGCCGCGGTCAAGACAAATTCGCACGGGACCACAGCGACAGCGCTTCGACACGCGCGATCCCCGCAGAGGGCTCGCCGCGGTCAAGACAGATTCGCACGGCGCCACAGCGAGAGCGATGCGACACGCACGATCCCCGCAGAGGGTTCGTCGGGCTCAAGACAGATTCGCACGGGACCATAGCGAGAGTGATCCGACACGCACGATCTCCGCAGAAGGTTCATCGGGCTCAAAACAGATTCGCACGGCGCCACAGCGAGAGCAATCCGACACGCATGATCTCCGCAGAGGGTTCGCCGCGGTCAAGACAAATTCGCACGGCGCCACAGCGAGAGCGCTTCGACACGCACGATCTCCGCAGAGGGTTCGCCGGGCTCAAGACAGATTCGCACGGGACCACAGCGAGAGCGATCCGACACGCACGATCCCCGCAGAGGGTTCGCCGAGGTCAAGACAAATTCGCACGGCGCCGCAGCGAGAGCGCTTCGACACGCACGATCTCCGCAGAGGGTACGTTTCGTAAGCTCGCGTCGGGCCTACCCCCCCGCCATAACAAGAAGAAGAATTCAGAGTCGAGATGCGAAGGTAGAAAAGAAAAGTTAGCTTGTGTTTTTAGGATAATGAGATAACACCCGAAAAGTCAAGATGTGAAGGTAGAGCAGAAAAGTTAGCTTGTGTTGTTAGAATAATGAGATAACACCCGAAAAGTTGACATGAGAAGTTGGCTGGTGAAGTAACTCTCGAAAAGCTGGCGTGAGAAGTTGGCAGGTGAAGTAACTCTCGAAAAGTTGGCATGAGAAGTTGGCAGGTGAAGTAACTCTCGAAAAGTTGGCATGAAGTTGGCAGATGAAATAACTCTCGAAAAGTTGGCATGAGAAGTTGGCAGATGAAATAACTCTCGAAAAGTTGGCAAGAGAAGTTGGCAGGTGAAATAACTCTCGAAAAGTTGACATGAGAAGTTGGCAGGTCAAGTTTGCAGCCGCTTTTAGAAGAAGAACCCTTCGCAATGCTTCCGGGAAAAATATTCACAACAATACACTTACATTTATAAACAATGTTAATGATTATAGTTCATTACGATTGAAAAAACTATTAAAGTCATCAATGATGATAGACAAAGTTTTATTAGTATTTTTTAATCATATCTTTTTTAACTAAAACATTAATGCAGAACAAACTACAACTACATAAATTCAACGCCTGTAATGTAAATATTAGTTTGTCACATTTCATTTTCTCCAGTGTTTCTGATCTTTCACTCATTTGCTTAATTGCTTTCAACTGTAATTTATCAATATTACTTAAATCTAGTTGTTCTACATCAATATCATTGATTTTATCAATACTTGAAGTTTCAATATTCCTGTTTGAATTACCCATTATATATTACTAATTAGATAATAATATTATGTATTTGGTAGTAGAACGGGAAGTAGTAATACATTCCAAATCGGAGTTATCCCTCTAAAAATGTTCCATACGTTTTTGATGTATCTCTTCTCTTCTCTCTTCTTCTAATTCTTTAATATATTCATCAAATATAGAATGATTTAAATTACATTCTTTATTATTACATTATCTAATGAAAATTCATTTTTATTTAATTTAATAATTTTACAACCACAATAACATCTTTTTCTCTCATACGACCACTTTAAAATAGTGCTTTGATTTTAACTTTCCTGTCAATGTCCATATATATACATCTATATAAATATATATTATTTATTTATTTATTTATTTACATATTTATATTTAATTATTTATTTAGATTTTTCTTTTTTCAATTCCTTAATTTCTTTTCCAATTTTTCAACTTTATCTATTACTTCCAGTAAAGCTTTGTGTAACAATATAGGAACTTTTGTATATTCAATACCTAAATATTCACGACTGCTATGAACTACATTACTAATTTCTTTTTGAACTGCTTTTAATAAATCATCAGCAATATAACCTATACGGATTGCATCCTTATCGTCTCTATCTTTCTTTTGAACTTTTTAGGTTTGAATTTCTTAATCATACTAATACAATTGCTTTTAAGTAAATCTACATCATATTGTAATCTTGCATCAGAATTATCTATTAGACTTCCATTTATGGTCACAGTTCCAGCGGTAATATCAATAGCATTGCCTGAAGCATCTTGAATATCATTAACAAATAATGTTTTTGTATTCACAACTGTTACATTTTCTTTAAAAGTTGATGAAGCATTATTTGTAAAACTTCCAGTATTTACTGTTGTTCCAAATGTCTTATCAATAGATAATAAAACTGAAGAAGAAGAAGAAGTGGAGCTGTCTGCCACTCTAAACGCAGTGTTGGTTGTTCTGAATATTACATCAATTGTAGATAAATTAGTCCATCGTAATAAGTTGATATTTCACTTGTTCCCATCTTTATCTGTTCCAGTCGTCATTGAAATATTATTCAAAAATGAAACCGTTGTTAAATCAAATGGTTGAATTGTATTAGTTACTAAATATGCATTTTGAGCTGCTAAGTTAGTATCAACGGTTACTAATGTTCCACCATTCGGCGCTATATCATTACTTCTTAATGCTCCACCAGTTTTAACATAAACATCGTCTGCAAATAAATTACCCATAAAATCAGCAGTAGCAGTATTAAAAGTCCATCCAGTAGAAATATTAACTGCTCCAACTATATTAGATTGAACAGCAGGGTCTCCACAAATAAATCTAATTGAAGAATTAGCATCAGTATTTCTCATATCAAAAGATGAAAAAGCACTAACATACCTGTATAATTCACAATTATCAATTGTTAATTTACCATCAGTATCAATATTAACATTATCACAATTAACAGCGGCATTCGTATAAATATTACCTAGCACATCAACAGGTTTATTTTATTAACTAATCCATGACACATCATATATTGATTAGAAGCATTTCTAACATCACCAACACTAACTGCAACAACATCATTATGAGTCATATATAAACCTTCTATGGCATCTGGTGTATATCTTCGTATTGAACCATTATTATTAAAATTCAAATATGAACCATTGTTAAGACTTATTGCACTGTTAGTCCCTACAAACTGAGCAGCACCTGTAAATCTCGCTTGCCCAGCACAATTTAAAACATAACCATTAACACCAACAGCACCTAAACCAAACCTATCCTTTACCCACACTCTTCCAACATTAGCATCTCCTATCTGTGTTTCCCACTGACCTCCTGAACTACTCATCCACATTCTGCCATCTCTGCTAATATTAAATTTGCGATTGAACATTTGAAATGTCATTTGCAGTCCAACATTAGGCGACGATGTAGTGCTAAACTTATTACATATTATACTTCCAGTAGTCAACATATTTAAATTACTGTGCAAAGTTGTATTATCACTAAAATTCATAGCACCTGTTATTGCTTTGAGCGTTAGTATCTATTTTATCTAACTTTTATGCTAATGATGTATCCTGTGAATTATTGATAGTAATTATTGAATTAACTGTATTTGTATTTCCTGTTATTAATCCACTTAATCCATCTGATTGGAAAACATAACGCGCACCTGAATCTGCTACATCTAAAATAGATGAACAACAAAATAAACCTGATACTTGTAAATTACTTAATATTGTAGTATTATGATATAATATTATTTTATCATTCTGAAAAGTTGAAGAACTATTAATTTCTACATTTCCAAAACCTCGTTGGTTCAAAAACATAGTTGTACCACTTAAATTTCCATAATTATAACTATCAAAATAATTGTTATACACTTCAAAAAAATATTATGATTTCCAAATTCTGCTATTTTGAAAGTTGCAGTAGCTGTTATATTGTGAATTAATGTATTATTGAATACTGATGTATCTAATTTTTCTGATAATAAATTATTAGTTGATGTTTTATTATAATAAAAATTACTACCAAATGAACCTCCATTCTGTAAATCTGATATTGCAGTAATATGTGAACTTATTGTGCTATGATATCCTGTTATTGAATTAGAATTAGAACTAATATTATTAAAATTAGTTGTTATAGTAGAATTTAAATTATTTATTAAATTACCAGTTGAAGAAATATTATTAAAATTTGTATGAATTAAATTAGTATTTGATGAAATATTATTAAAATTAGATGTTAGAGTAGAATTTATTTATGTTTTATTAAATTTGTATTTGAAGAAATATTATTAAAATTTGTATTAACTAAATTAGTATTAGAACTGATATTATTTGATAATACATTAATTTCTGTTTTGTTATATGTTTCAGTTATATAATAAAATTAGCATTTATCTGCTCCTTTGTGTAGGTGTCTGCTTGGTCTGCTTTACTCTCTAATACTGCTTGAATGTCGGATTTACTCGCGTAAAGGTCTTCTATATCATTGACTGCTCCATCTTTTACTTGCCTAATTCTATTTGCTGTAATATCAAAGATATTCATTAAGTTTTTACTCATTATATGATATTATTAAATAGAGAATTGATAATATCATATATTTGTTTCATCATAAAATGTTACAGAATTTTAACGGATTTCAAGAATACATTCATGAACCATATGAATATACATCCGTTCTGGCATAATACCGGCTGGATGAGCTGTATTTCCAGTTCCATATAAAATGCTCCATCAAGGGGGCGAATTTTGATAACCATATTTGAATTATTTTTTAAATTTAAACCTGAATACGCTGCTGATTCTAATTTTTGTAGATTAAATCCGAACATAAATGCTTGTGGTTTATAGTCCTCGCTTCTAACCAACAATGGATTGTCAGCACAATGCATCAAATGGACGTATGCTTCGCGAACACCTTGAATTTCTTGTGATGGAATGACTTGATTACCAATTACCAATGAAGCAGTTAAACCATATATAGGGTCATGATATCCAGAATCAACTTTATCGCCTTGTTGTGACAATGGATGATATGGCGAGTTGTATTCTTTAAGAATTGGTCCAAATGAACCCACATAACCTTTGTCTGATGTATTAGAAAATGAAATACATATTGTGTTTAGTTTAGATACATTCCTTACGATAGTTGTGAATATTTTACTAGATTTAGATGTTGTTTGTTCTTGCATTGTTTCGTTTTGAAAGGTAATTGGAAGAGAACCGGTTTCCAAGATTTTAGCATATTCTGCATATAAACTATCATCAAGAGAATAAGCATTTTCTTTGAAAACCTGCTTTTTTATTGCCCAACTGCTAGAAGTATTTGTAGCGGTAAATTTCGACGAAGCGCCTTGTGCAATAATTGCTAATGAAGCATCATTCACTAAATAGAATTCTACGGTTTTCACAAGTCTTAAAGCATTTCAAATTCATATCATAAAATACATTAGCACTTTTACCTTTGGCAATTCCTCGTTTGTTAGAATCCGTTACACCCCTTTGAACGCTTGCTACTATGTCAGTTCCGGTTGCTTGCGAATATGTGAAAAATCTAACATCGTTATAATTAAATGAACTTCCAAAGCCTAAAACCCCATCAGCTCGCTTTGCTTCTGATGTTTTCAGTAAGTCTTTCATAGCATCGGCACAAGATGTAGAATTCAAATCACATACTATCACATCTCCCATCATAACTCTAACTCTTGAAAAGAAAGAACCAGATGAAATTGGTCGTAGTTCAGCACCAACATTGCCATTAGGGTCAGTATTTTCCAATGTAAATCCTAATACTAGTGTAGGAAGTGAAATCCATTTATTAGGTGGTCCAGTAATGTTACATCTAATTACAGAATTTGTATCAGCCGTGTAAGTAGAAATCGATGAAGGGTAAAAGTTTTTACTTTCTTTTGAACGGACATAAGAACCACCGTCTTTTAATTTGAATCTCAAATTCTTCTCTACAAGGACATCTTCAATATCTAATGTTTCCATCTTTATATATTTAATAATAGAAAATATCGTATTATTCTATTATTAAACTAATTTATTTTAAAGTGTGAATAATCTATAACTTCTTTTTTAGGTTTTTTATTTAATAGTTTTTAGATGTATTTTTCTATATTATGATCTAAATGTTTATTTTCACTTCCTCCTTCTACAATCTTTTTAATGTCATCATAACTGACTTTCTTTTTAGGATTCATAATGTTTTTTATATCATTATTAGGCGTTATATAAAAGACTACAAAATTTCCTTTACAGGCTCAATACTTCTTGATACATCTTTGCCAGTATCACCATATATAGAGTGTTGATGATTTGTTAATGGGTTAAAACCTCCTCTATTTGTTGTTATACTGCCTCTATCTAAAATACTGACTATATCTCCAAAATTTCGTATGCTTGTGTAGTTGTCATCATTTTTGTTTGACATTGAAATAAAAGGGGCGCCGTAGGTAGTGAGAGTTAGGTCTCTATCTGGACTATCTTTTATGAGTTGGGCATTAACAGAACCGGCTAGACTGTGCCCAATAAGGTGTTGTATTTGTGGGTTGTTTTCAAGCGCTTCTGACACATCTTTATACACTATTTTCTTGCTTTTTTGGGCAGGCAACGACCCTCGAAACCCGCAAATCTGCAAATCACAACGGGAGATCACTATTTTCTTGCTTTTTTTGAATGGGAGATCACTATTTTCTTGCTTTTTTTCGCAGGCGACCGTCGCCTCCAAAAAAAGCAAGAAAATTACCGATCTCCCGTTGTGATTTGCAGATTCCAGGTTTCGAGGGTTGTCGCCTCCAACAAACGCAAGAAAATAGTAATTTCCCACTCCAAAAAAGCAAGAAAATAGTGATCTCCCGCTGTGATTTGCAGATTTCCGGGTTTCGAGGGTCGTCGCCTCCAAAAAAAGCAAGAAAATAAGGCTTTTCCACTCCAAAAAAGCAAGAAAATAGTGATCTCCCGTTGTGATTTGGGGTTTCGAGGGTCGTCGCCTCCAAAAAAAGCAAGAAAATAGTGATCTCCAATATAATCACTATTTGGAGTCTCGCTATTTTGAGGTGCCCAGATCACTAGTTGATGACCATCTGATCACTATGTTCTTGCATTTTTGTCAACTGTTGCAAGTGGATCACTCTTTTCTTGTTCAGTTTGCTCTTAATTTTCAGATTGCTATTTTCTTGCTCCAACCCTCACTCCCAAATCACTAAAAAAAATGTTTTAACCTCCCTCAACGGTTGGCTGGACGAAAACTCTTAAACTTACCACCATTAAAAACAAATAATGACGGAGGATGAAGCAGTTAAGCGGATACAAGGGGCACAAAGAGGATTCATGACGAGGAAAGAAGATGAAGCAGTTAAACGGATACAAGGAGCACAAAGAGGATTAATGACGAGGAAAGAAGAAAGAAGAGAGCAAACAAGGGACAACGCTGGCAGTTCATCCACAGTCCCACACAGACAAACAAGAACACACAAGGGAACCATCGACTACTCAACTGATATAAACCATTGGAAGGGGAGCACAGTAAAAGAAGAAGACATATTATTTCAATTATATTTAAGAGGAGCAGGACTTACCAAAGAACAGGAAAAACACTATGAAACTGAAACAAAGAAAAAGGGGAAAGGTAAAAGGGAAACTGGTAGAACTTATTTAGTTGGACTGGTGGAGAAACTTAGAAACAGTGAAAAATGGACAACAGAAGTAAATGATGAATTGTTAAGAAAAAGAATGAAAGATTGGAGAGATATGAAAGGAAAAGGAAAGGCATCAAAGGTTTCAATAAATCATTTATATAATTTATCAATAATTAAATAGAATCATTAACAACCACAAACACGAATTAAGGAAACGCCCTACATATGATGAAATGCTTAAACAAGAAATGACAAGCAAAATAAAAACAACAGTTATACTGAAGAAATACAAAAAAGATATGTTAATACATACTTTTGGTTTTGATAAAATGGATTTAATGAGTCATAAAAATAAAGAAAGATATACGAACGCAGAAGATATGATGGCAGACAAGGCAACCTTCCAAATGATAAAGCGACACAAACTTATAACTTTGATGATGAGACAAAACTAGTAGGTGGGTCGTCAAAGAGTTTCAATAGCAAATTGATAACCAAGGCTGAAGCAGAAGCATTAGCATTTACATATGACCCTGATTTATATGATGATGACGATGATGATGATGATAAAAATAGATGATCACATTCATAAATATAGAAAGATTTTTTTATGTTGATGAGGATTATAGAATTTATGATGAGGTCAGGTTTTAGTATAGGACAAATAGTAGCACATTTAACATACCACACTACAATAACCACAATTAAAATTTCACAGTTTTTAGCTCATTTAACAATGAATTCATGAGTATCGTCATATGATATAGCAAGTGCCATCATGAATTGGTTGAATACAAATGTTCGTAGAAGTTGAGTTAAATACTTCCCCGCCTATCAGCGTTAATAGTTCTCCACCTATCACTGTTCATAGTTCTTCAACGCATACTGTTAATTCATCATCGTCAGAAGAAAATGCTAATTATGAAATAGCACCGCCTACTGATGGGGGACAAAGCCCCCCAACTAATGAGGGACAAAGTCCCTCATCTGACGTCCCCGTTCCTACTGATGCTGAAAGCAGTGATGAAGATAAGGACAAAGAAAAGAAAAAAACAACAATAAAAATAAAACTAAAAAAACAAAGTTTAAAATAAAAATGGAGAAAAAAACAATAACAACTAAAATAAAAAAATACCAGAATTTGTAAAAATGCCTCAAAAAATAACGACTTTATTATACAAGATAAATGCCATTCTATAGCAGACACTCAGATGATGGAAGCGATAGATTTTTAGGAGGGATACATGATGAATATGATTATAATGTCTTTATGAATATGATATTTATGAAAAGTAGTTTTGTTGATGACATTGAAAGACATTGTGAAAGTTCAGATGCTGATGTAATGCAAAGTCCTACTGACAGTGAAGAAATAAAGAAAATAAACAGAAACAATATCAAAAGCATTATCATAAAAAATACTTTCAAGAAAAACTTAATAAACTTTATACATGTAATATTTGTGGAAAACCAATGGCCAACAGTTCTAACAAATCAAGACATGAAAAAAGTAGAAAGTGCCAGAGTGCTGAAAATAAAGTCTAATTGGATAATATTAATGTCTAATTGGATAATGTTAATTCAATTTTAATTTAATTAATATAATCCAATTTCAGTACATGAATAAACTAAGTAATGAGGAGATAAGGAGCAATCTCTATTATGATGTAGAAACAGGTTATGGTTCTAAACAAAGCTTATACAATCAAGCAAAAGAGAAAGGAGCAAGTGTAACAATAGAAGAAGTGGCAAAGTCAAGGTGGTTGAAGAAGCAACCTAACAAGCAAATAAAACCGTATCAGAATTATAACAGTTTCTTAGTGCCTTATGCCAGAGCAGAATTTCAAATAGATATTATGGAGATGAAAATACTTCAGAAAGAAGATGAAGAACGCTATGCATTGATTGTAATAGATGCTTTCAGTAAATTAGGTTTTGTGTGTCCAATGTTTCAAAGAGACAGTCCAAATGTTTTGAAAGGGTTGAAAGAAGCATTTAAAGTTATGGGTGAGCCTGTGGAAATCTTTTCTGATGATGATGGAGCATTTAAAGCAGAAGTTAAGAAACATTTAGATGACTTAGGTATAACACATAAGACAACGCTAACACATGCCAATATTGTTGAGAGATTTATTAGGACTATGAAAAAGGGTATAGAAGATAGAATAAACTTTACTAAAGGTAAATGGGCTGACATGTTAACACCTACATTGAAGAAATACAATAGCGCTATTCACTCATCAACTGGAATGAAACCAAGTGAAGCGCATGATGATGACAACAGAGCAAATGAAAAAGCAAACCTTACACTGAAGCAAAAGCATATGAGAAAATACACTACATTATCTGTTCGGACACAATGAAAATATACCAAAAAGGAAAAGGCAATTATACATCAAGGAAAGAGACCAACCCGAAATGGACGGAAAGGAGATACAAAGTAGAAAGGATAGAAAAAGATATGACATTACAAACATACTATGTCTTGGAAGGATTAAAGAAACATTATTTGCGTCATGAGTTATTATTAATTGAAAATGAAAAATAACAATTTAGGCTTATCTTTGATTTAGTCTTCATGAAGTATTATTAATTGAAAATTAAAAATGATAGTTTAGGCTAATAGTTAGCTATTTAGTTCCTAAAATTTTATGACTTTAAAAAGACTTAAAGAGAAAATCATAACTAAAATTATATAGTTAATAATATGAAAAGAGAATTACCACCTAATGAAGACACTAAAATTGTTAAGTATCTTCCTAAAGAAAAATTAGGAGAATGCAAAGTAAATAATAATGGTAAAAAACTTAAAACCAAAATTATAGGAAACAATCAGTATAGATATAATCCAGAAAAAACCAATAAGCAATAGATTGAGTAAGAGACTTGAAGCAGTAAAGAAAACTAATGACTACAAAGCAAATCAAATCAGAGAAAGAGTAGGAACAAGAAGCATATGCCAACGCCTACACAATTTCAAACATTCATGTAAAAGAGTTGAACGGATTGACTTATTTCAATTATCAATTTGACAAACTTAATGAATACTTGAAAGAGAATAGAGGAATGAAACTGAATTCTGCAATAAATATGAAAGTTATGAACTTATTTGACGAGGAGAGAAACGTAACAGTTAGGACAAGGCCATACACTATTGTACATGAAGAGGATTTAAGAAATGCTTTGAAAAGAATGAGACCTGATGTTGAAACAAGAATTTTAGATATGGGTTTGTATCAGTCAGGATTAGTAATTACCAAATTAATAATATTCATATCATGTATAGTAAATATAATCCGACTAGAGCTGGCAAATATATCGAACTTCCAGAAAGGGTTCAAAAGAAAAAGGCATGTATCAATATTAAAAATCCAGATGACAAGCGATTGAAAAATTCTATTGAATGTGGATATTGTAATATTTGTGATAAAGCACACCCCGAAAAGATGTTTCACTACAAGAAGATAGAAAGTGATTTGATTTTTGATGGTATGAGTTTTCCTGCTAATAATAATGATATAGACACATTTGAAGAAAATAATAAATCAATATCCATTAATGTTTATGAAATTGATGATAATGAACAAATTGTTATTAGTAGGAAATTGAAAAATACAGATGCTTCTTGTCATTTTGATTTGTTGAGGGTTGATGATGAGGATTGCAGTCATTATGTGTATAAAAAAGGTTTGAGCAGACTTATTAATAATCAAAAAAGTAATCGTAATGGTAAGTCCTACTTTTGTAACTATTGTAATCATGGATTTAGAAATGAAGAACTATTAAATAAACATTATGATAGTGGATGCATGGAAGTTGAAGGACAACAGATAGTAATGCCTAAGTCTTATGAGAAAGTGAGTTTTCAGCATCACTTCAAAAAGTTAAGATGTCCTTTTGTGTATGCTGATTTGAACGCTTAACTGAAGAACTTGAAAAACCGACAGATAAAGATATTAAAACATATAGCTATCAAGAACATAAACCATGCGGTTTTATGATTAGTATGGTTAATGCTGTTGATAATCCAAATTATGAGTTTATGCATCGTGGTAAAGATGCTGTTGATGTGTTTTGTCAAAAACTTAATGAGATTAGGGCAGAAGTAAAAAAATAAACTGAAAGAAAACAAAGACATAGACATGAGTGATGAAGACAATCAAAATTTGAAAAATGACAAAAAAATGCTTCATTTGTGGGGATAAGTTTAGAAAGAACTATAAGAATGCCAAGGAAGCGGAGAAATATAGAAAAGTTAGAGACCATTGCCATTTTACAGGTAAGTATAGAGCTTGTGCTCATAGCGATTGCAATCTTAATTTTTGCAATAGATATTTTAAAACTCCTGTATTCTTTCATAACATGAAAAATTATGATGGTCATTTAATTATTCAAAATGCGGATAAGTTATGTAATGAAAAGAAAATAGATGTCATCGCGCAGAACAGTGACAAGCCTATTAACATTGGAATTGGGAGTTTGAGTGTTAAAGACACTTTTGGGTTTTAACTGCTTCATTAGAAAGTTAGTTTCAATGAGCAAGTATGATAATACAGATGAAGAAGATAAAAGCACATGGTTATTGCGTGAAAACTGGAAAGATAATTTTAGGTTCAGTAGTAAAAATGATGCGATTAGGAGTGAGAAATGTCTAGATTTGTTGACTGATAAAGGTGTTTATCCGTATGACTACATGAATTCAGTTGATAAATTTGATGATGAGCAATTACCGAGTAAGGACGATTTTTATAGTCAGTTGAGTGAAGAAGGTATAAGTGATAGCGACTCTGAAAGGGCAAAAATTATATGGAAGCATTTCAACATGAACAATATGGGTGAATACCATGATCTTTATTTGAAAACTGGTGTCTTATTATTGACTGACATTTTCGAAAATTTTAGAGATGTGTGTATGAAATATTATGGATTGGACCCTGCTTTTTACTACACATTGCCTAACTTTGCTTTTGATGCTATGCTGAAAATGACTGGTGTAGAGATTGATTTAATATATGACCAAGAAATGTATGAAAGGATAGAAGCGAGACTTAGAGGAGGGATGTGTATGGCTTCTACTAAAAAAGTTGAAGCAAATAATAAAACATGGGAGAAGATTATGATAAAAAATAGAGAAAGTAGTTATGTTAACTATTTGGACGCTAATAATTTGTATGGGTTAGGCATGATACAAAAACTACCATATAAGAATCTAAAATGGGATGATACGTTTAAAAGAAGAAGATATTATTAATTATAAAAAAAGAATAATATTTGATATATTCTAGAGGTGGATTGAGAATATCCTAAAGAATTACACGATTTACACAATGATTATCCAATGGCACCTGAGGTTATGAATGTTAAAGCCGACATGCTGTCAGACAAACACATTGAAATTTGTGAATTTTTAAATCATATAAAACCTACGGATGAGAAAACAAACAAACTAGTATTGAATTTAAATGATAAAGAAAAATATGTAATCCATATAAGAACCTTACAATTTTATTTGAAGCAAGGATCAAAACTTAAGAAAATTCATAGGACAGTTAAGTTTGAGCAACAGGAAATATTAAAACCTTACATCGAATTTAACACTGAGAAACGAAAGAATGCTAGAAATGATTTTGAGAAAGATGTTTATAAATTGATGAACAATGCCATATTTGGAAAAACAATGGAAGATAAAAGGAACCATTTAGATTTTGAGGTTGTTAGTGATGAAACTAGATATATGAAGTGTGTAAGTAATCTTAACTTCAAACATAGTCATATCATTAATGAAAATTTGGAGTTGAAAAGCAAAAAACAAAGTTGAAACTAGACAAACCTATATTTATTGGGATGAGTATTTTTGATTTGAGTAAGCAACACATGTGTAAGTTTTATTCTGACGTTATGAAACCTAAATATGGAGATAATATTAAAATGGTATATACTGATACTGATAGTTTTGTATTTCATACTAAAACCGTTGACATTTATGAAGACCTGAATACAATTAAAAAAGAAATAGATTTTTCAGATTATCCTAAGGAACGTAAATGTTATGATGAGAATAACAAGAAAGTATTAGGTAAATTTAAGGATGAATTAAAAAGTAAAAATAATAACAGGTTTTATAGCCCTTCGTCCTAAATGCCACTATGGTGATGTTAAAAATAAATGTAAGGGCATAGCAAAGAGCACAGTAAGACGTCAAATGAAATATGAAGAGTTTGAGACGGTTTAAAAAGCTAATGAGGTTATACGTAAGTCATTTAATAGTATTAGAAGTAAAAACCATAGAACTTTTAGTATAACAACTAACAAAATTGCTCTTAGTAGTTATGAAAACAAAAAATATTGGATAGATAGTATAAACCCACTTGCTTACGGCCATTATAAAATACATTAATTGAAAACCACTCAAAGAAATATTGACTTAATATATTAAGATAGAAATGAGTGATACAGAAAGTGAATATAGTGAATATAGTGAATATAGTGAATATAGTGAATATAGTGAATATAGTGAATATAGTGAATATAGTGAATATAGTGAATATAGTGAATATAGTGAATATAGTGAATATAGTGGTACAGTCAGTAAAGGTATCGATGCGAAAAATATATTGAAACAAAAGTTTACGAATTACAAATGTAAAGACTGCGAGATGCTAAAATTACCAATTAAACAGGGTTTTATAAATGGTGTTTGTAATAATATTTGTCAATATATAAAATATGCGATAATTGCAATAAAATTATAAACAAAATTGATCATATGAATAACAGAGATTTTGATACTAGAAATGTTAAACATCCTGATGATGATTTAGAAATTTGTGTTTATTGAAAGGAATAAGTTCTTGACTGAAGAAGAATTCGATAAATTTATTAAGGTGATGAAAGAGGAAATACTAATGATTTATTTTTATGGATTATAGTATGGTCAAAAGATTATACAATATGTCTTTTAGCATTAAACGTTTAAAATATGAAGCATTGAATGATAATGACTTTGGCTTTGTAAATGAGTTTTTAAATTATAAGTATAAAGCTCATGAACTTAGATACACAGTAAGAAAAGCAAGTAGGACAATGGGCTGGTTTAAAAAGGAAATAGGAACATTTATAATGAAAAACAGTTGATAAAATAATGAAACGAATTAAGCAAGAATTTTACAAGTAGTTAGAAATAAAGTTGAACTCATAGTATAATCATAGTATGATTATAACATGTAAAATATTATATGTTATAATTGTATTATACTTATCGTTTGTAAAGATTGAATTATTAATTTTCCTAGTTTGCTTATCTCTTTCAAAGTGCGTTGTTTAGACTTGGTATGCTTCTTCAGTTTTTTTGTGCTTTGGCTGTTTGTTTTTATTTTGTTTGATACTCTTGTGATTTTTTTTGTTGGTATGTTGCTTTGATTTTTTGTTGATGTGTGTTTTTGAGTTCGGGTTCTTTGATGATTTAGAGCTTTGCTGTTCTGTTGGAATGCTTGTTTGAATTATTGAATGTTGCATGCTGTGATTAAATATGTTTGTTGTTGGTTGTGATTATTTATTTTGTTGTGTTGTTGTTCTGGAATTTGTTTTCTGTTTGTTGTGTTGCTGTTGGAGAAAAAATAGTAGAAAGAATAATTCATTGAATTCTCCTTTTACTATTTTTTGGGGGAGGGGGTGAGGCCCACTGCCCCAGGTGCCTATGCCCGGAGGGAACTGGAACCCTGTGGTAGTTGAGGTCGTTGGTCCCTGCCGGAGAGAGTCCAATATGCCAATAATGGATGATTGGAGGATGGATTGTCCCTGGTGGGTTGTCTGATGGATAATCCTGTAAGCGGCCTGCAATGGCTCTTTTGTCCTCACGCTCGAATGGTCGTGATTATGCAAAACGGGCCTTGAGCCAAATGGTTGCGGGAGATCAACTGGACTGGGAAACAACCACAAAACAGACACAATTTTCTTTTGATCTCCAGCACAAAGTATGAAATACTATTGGCTTCATGGCCTTTGACCGTAGCCTTAATGTGCGCCGTAGCCATGTGATTAAAAGAGCCGGATTCATCCTTTTTCTGCTGAATGAATTGTCTTGGCCTTCGAAATGGGAAACACTATGTACGCTTCTTTTTGGATACCTAATTGTATCAAAGGCTGATGTACAACGCTATGTACACGCGGAACAATTGTGAAACTATTGATCACTCACTCATGGTATAGTCTTGTAGACGAGGAGGATCAATCATCTGGATCGCTCGTGGTGCTGAACGTATCTTCATGGTCAGTCGGATCGACGATACCATCGGCGACTGCTGTCGGATTGACTGCCATGGTCTCCATAATCATTCCAGGTCGAACTGCTATAGTCCCTCCACTGCTTCTGATATCCCCACTGCTTGTTGTAGTCCTTGTACTCCTGCGTGGTCCAGGATTGTCTCTTCTTGACGTAATCCTGGTATCTCTCAGAGCTGCGTTTGCTGGTTGCAGATCTGCTGCGGATGTAAACCATGAGAGGACTGTGGGAGTTGGAGTCCTGCGAGCCGTTCATGAACATTTCATTGTTCACGTGCTGGTAATCGAAAATGGCCTTGTTCGGATGGTTCTGCATGAATTCCAGTTGTTCATCATCCATGTTGTTCATCTCGATCTTCCGGAAGTCCTGCTGGATGTTCGTTTTGCCCCATCCAAATACGATAGTCAGCATCACATCTGGGAATGTTCGATCAAAGCCTGATCCGCATTTCATGTACACGTGATGACGGACAATGGATTTCAGGGTGCACGAAGTCTCCACTGTATACTCCATTCTGTCCACGAGTGGCAAATTCTTTGTCGCATTCCACAATCTCTGATATGCTCTCATGAGGATGTTCACGAGACCGTTGGTTGGATTGTAGACATGCTGGAGTTTGCTGTAGGTGTTCGCCGATTTGTTGGCGTCTCCGGTGATCGCATCGCATCGGTACAAGGTCACGAGCGGCATGATTTCGTTCGGAAGATCTTCTTTTGCTGCTCCATGACTAAGTGAAGGATGGATGTGGAAAACTCGAATGGTCGCGAATGGCAAGTCTGCCCTCGTGATGTGGCGGTCATCATACTCGTAGTATGATTTGTCGGATGATTTCGGGATCATGCCACGAAACTCATCACTCTGCTCGATGTGGAGAACGACGATCTCCTTGTCTCGGCCATGTCCTTGGACAATGGTGCGTGCTGGCAATCTCGATCCAATGTACTTCTTGGATTCGGTAAACATGGATGTTCCTGTGGTTGCCAAGCAATCCGAGGTCGGAATTTCGTATTCGGGATCAGTGCCATCTTCTTTGGTTCCGAAGAAACATCTGAACATTCCGAATGTGGTTCCCCAACTCTGGCTCCTGGTGGAAATGTGTCTTGCCAGAAGTTCCACTCGTGCAGATGGTCCGCTGCGGACAAACCATGCGATCGGTCTGGATGACCATTGTTTGATCACAATGCCCTTGTAACCGTATCGGATGAACGTCTTGATGAGCTCCCTGGATTTCTCATCATTCGGACTGAAGAATGCATCTGCCTCATTCAGGCATAAGATGTGTGCACTGTTCTGCATCATCATCTTGACGATCGGTCGATCCTTCATCGGCATGTTGTACACCTCCCTGTTGTCCAACTTTGGACTCCTTGTGAGGTTTCCATGGTTCAGGGTAAGGATGTTGATCCCTATGGATGAGGTGAACTCATGCATGTTGAGATAGTCCACGGAAGGACGGTCAATCGGCTGCATCAGCGATCCCAGGATATCGGCATAGGCTCGGATGATTTTCGGGTCATCTTGTGACCTGAGCTTCTTCAGCCCAAGCGGCAGCTTGATCGGATATCCGGATCCTGGTTGAGCTTGCTTGTACTCGTCAATGGTGGGACATTCTCCTCGATGAGGGAAGTAGAATTCTTCTTCACCGAGATTGACATCAGGATCGACATGTGCCAATGAGGCTCTCTCGCACTCTGTCAACTTGGGATGAGCTCCTTTCGGATCTTTGTTGACCTGGTTCATGAAGCGTTTGAGTTCTTCCTTGATCCCCGCGAGCTCTTCCTCTGCGTCCTTTTTGTTCCTATCTATTTCGAGATAGGTTTCCTTGAGTTCTTGGATGAACTCTTCTAGGATCTCTGAACTGCGATATTCCACGATGACCTTGGGCTTGAGGGATCTTTCCCCGGAGGGTTCCATGATTTCTCCTTCGATGGAGTCCTGATCGGTGGAACGCCGTCTCTTCTTGGTCTCTGAGGAGGTATCTTTTCCTTGTTGCGCTTGGTGGAATTCACATACTTGAAGAAGGCATCGGCGAATTCGCGGATCTTGGTGTCATACATCTCGAAGTCTTCATAATCGAGGTGCTTCTTCATGATCCACTTGTTGCTCGCCATGCGGCTGCCATCAGGTTCGAATGCTGCAACAAGGTTTCTTGCCTCGATGGTTTTGTCTGTCAACGCTGTTCTCTCTTCGGAAAGGCGGATGCCATAGTCTTGGTCCTTGAGAAATGCAAGGATCAGCAACGCATCTCTTCCTGCTGACACATGGGTCAATGCGGTTTCTGAATCGTCGTCTTCGAGGATGACGTCATCGATGCATCGAAGGGTTTGACTGGGACTTCCCAGATTTGAGCCCTTGCTCCATGATGCTGTAGAGCTGACTTCCATGGGTTGCATGGAACATGAATGTGATGGGCTTCTTCGAGAACGGCTTGATCTTTCTCTCTTCTTCAACGGATGGTGGTGCCGGCCTTCGCATTCTGTACTTGGGCTGAGCTGTGCTTTCATCTCCATGAGGCGCCTCGGATCTTGACGGATGCGGACTTGGCGGAATGGATTCCGTTGGCAAATCATAGTCCGGTTCGTCGTAATGAGGCTCTTTCTGCTCAGAGAACAGGGGTCGTCCAAAGGATTGGATATCGACTTGTCGTGTGTGTCCGCTGTTGCATCTCACATAGAACTCCATCTCAGGATCAACATAGAAGTCCTTGCCATCGGGCCTGAGTGCACTTTGTGCGGATCTGGTGTTGAGCTTGTCGATCCATCGATTCCTTGGAACAATTTCTCCCCGTGCCTTGCGCTCATTATATGTCCCGTCCACGGATGGAAATACGAACGCAATTTCGAAACGTGATTTTCCATAGCTCGGGAACATAGCCATCAAGAGAAGTCCTGGCTTGTTTCCAATGAAGTTCCTGGCATGTGTGATGCAGGTCAATGCGTCATAGAGCTCGACGGATCCATCAGGACGCATTTCCACCTGCCGTTTGCATTCCTTATGGATTCCATGCCTTGGATCATGTCGAAGACATCCGGAAAACGATCTGCTCATTCTCTCAATTCGCCAGAGGATGAGATCTGTGATCTGTTTCGCCTTGGATGTTTCAATGCGGAAATATTTGCAAACCTGTTCGACATTCTGGACGGGCTTATCGAGATCAATGTTGCCGTTGTGGCATACCATCGGGATGATGTCGGTTCCGTAAACTTCGGATTGAGCATTGCTGTAGCAGCAGATGCTGTAGACCTTCTTGATGAAGTCCATGTATTGCTTCTCTGCATGAGGTCCTTCACCTTGGAGTGTCGGATGCCAGTAATCGTTGAATCTTGCCTTCAACCAGAATACCTTAACTCCATGCGGTCTCTCGTGTTCAGGAACGAAGTGGAAATCCGGATTGACATCAAGGATGGTTGAGTACTCGTGCACAAAAGTCAGGAATTTTGAGTTTCCGAATGGTTTTGGGCGCACGGATTCCTTCTGGAGGCTGATGTCCGTATCCGATCCATATGTTACAAACCACCGATCGTTGGATGTGAGAACAGGCCGCATCACTGGTCGCTTTGGAAGTGCAGGTCGATCACCAGGATGATTGTCGGATTCCGTCTCGTCATCCAGGGTGTTCTTTGGCGCTGGCTTGACCTTGGAGACAAGCCTCAGTGTCGGCGGCGGTGACTTTGGAACAAGTTTCGGATGTGGCATCGCCTTTGACAGGGGCCTTCCTTCGAGAGGATGCCCTTCTTCATCGGAATCATCGTCGTCGGAATGTGGATCATAATCAACCTGCTCCATGTTGACATTCTCGGGTTGTTGAGAGGCGGATGGATTCTCATCAGCGACTTGCTCCATGGGGCAATCGGATGTCTCATCTTCCTCATCACGAGCAGGGGATTCCTTCAATGGTGACGCCCGTCTCTTGATCATCGGCTTTGGCACAGGTGCCGCATCGCCGGATCGTCCAAACATCAGGTTAAGGATGGGCATGTCAACGAGATGATCGAGCATACAAGATTGCAAAGGTCGGATTGGTTGTAAACCGAAAGTGGCTGCGGAGGCAGACACATATTTCTTGAGATTCAAAATGGGTCAAGTGCAAACACGCGCATCACGGAATTGAGGAATTGAAAATATGCAAAACTGAAAAACTCATGCATCAGAATTCGTGGACATGCGGATCATGCCCAGGTTCCCCAATAAGCAAACATGGATTCTGCTATACCGACTCCTGCAAAGGCATGATGTCGGGTCCGTGCTTCGTGTTGTGTGCTAGCCACTCAACCAAGAATGCCTTGTTCTGCAACATGGTACGGAAGGGTGGATGTGCATCTACATTCAAGAGATTGCCGGTGAGGACGGCCTTGATGAGCTCGTCTGCTTTAGCTGAGTGCTTGGTCAGCGAATCTGCCAGACAATCTTCACTTCGTACATGTGCAAGGTCGTGCATCTGTCCACTGTTGCTTTCCTTTCTCAACATCTGGATCAAATGCATTGTTTCTTTCTGTTCCGGTTGATGTGTTGTGGATGCTGTGGTGACAAGATTGTTCGCATCAGTGCGGATGTGTACATCTGCAATTTCGCCCGTTATGTCTGACCAAAGACCGCGAAGAAATAATGCTGAACCGTAACAACGCATTAGTCCGTGCAACTCTGCAACAGTAGTGGACATGGTTGTGGCGGTGATCTTGTGCGTCTCATAGTCGACCAATGAGCCTCTCGAATTCGATGAGCCCTGGCGAAGATCTCTTTGTTCTGCAAGAAAATAACATGCGCACGTTGGGATGACTTATCCTCGTTGTTGCGATAGGATGCATCTGGATAGCCAACTATGCGTGTCTTGCCACGAAGGGGCCAGAATCTCATGCTAAGCGGGATGCTTTTGATGGTTCTGACTGTCTTATTAATGGCGCGAACGTCCTCAATGGTTGGTGATGATGCCTTGGATGCACACCTTAAGAATTGATAACCAATGTGGAATTGCGTTCGCGACTGTAACCAGTTGATCTGACCTAGGACACTTCTGTATGCAGCATGCATCTGTGGAGTAAGAGGAGTGTCGTCCTTCAGGTGTTTGTCAAAAGTGATCTCCTGCAATTCGTCGATGGCAACGTTCTGATGAACATTGATGTACCAACCATGCTTGTCATCTTGCTTCCATTGGATGCGCTGTCCTACGAAGAGGCAATCATTTTTGTCCTCGGAACCAACCTGAAAATCTTTACGAAGTCGTCCCATGATTTCCTTCTCGAACACGTCATCCCCCGTCATAAGAAGATCATCTACATGAAGAGATAGGGCTCCATGAACTTGTCGATTCTTAGCATTGTTACCAGAAACAGGATCCATTAGGTAATCAACTGCTCCTTCTAGATCGAAAGTTGTGGATGATTTCCTTTCACTCACCAATGCGGACTTCGGAAGCTGCTTGCCGTAGTACACGTATGTACAACGGTCTGCCCGGGTTGGCACTAGTCCGTACGAACGGAGTGCCGAATCAAGGATGTTCCACCATCGACGTGGTGCGTCATTCAGCCCGTATGCAGGCTTCTTCACGCGCGCTCCAATGTGGGGTGGATATCCCATTTCAGGAGGTATCTGACAAATGATGTCACGACACTGGTCATATGCTTCGCCTTGGAGAACTGCTGTCTTCAAATCCATGCGGAATATATTCCAGCCTTTATTTGAGGCTGCTTGGATTGCAAGGCGGAAACCACTCCTGGACGCAGCAGGACTGTCTGTCTGCTGATCATTCTTCTGCTTGTCTTGGATGCCTCGGAGGACCCAGCGAGCCTTGGTCTTCAAGAAGTTACCATCCTTGTCTCGCTTCAGGGTTAGGACCCATCGACCGGTGACCCAGTTCCTGACCTGAATCTTGCGTGTATCGACTAAGTCGAACACTTCAGACATTGTCAAGCCATGATTTGCACTCAAGCTGCTTAGCTTCAGGGAATTGCTTCTGATAAGCTCTGATTTCCGTGGCTGTAGCTTCCTTCCGCTTCTTGCCAATGAGTGCGGATGTGGATGAAGCCTTCAAGGATTCTTGCTTGGATGAATACAGAACTAGGAGTGCACGGTCATCGTCGGTCATGTTCTTGCATAGCTGGTCAACATGATTCTGATCTGTGTATTTCTGATGAGAGAATCCGCATCGGGGCGATGGACTGAAGGTCCCTTTCACACGTACAAGTAGGACAGGGTTGCCTTCGATATCTCTAAAGGATCCGGTATTCGCACAGATCTTCTGTTCGGCTGTCATGAGTGACCAGCGCGCTTCATCTAGAACGAGATCAGATTGGTGATCATCGTAGGATCTGGTCCTCTGAGAGTCTTCTGAATCTCCATCTTCCTGGTCAGTGTATCTCATGGTTCTTTCTGAACTTCCAGTGCCGGATGAGGTTGGAACATGAGGAATCAGTTCTTCCTCACTTTCATATTGGACCGGCAAATTCGCTGGATTGTTCGGATTATAATTGGATGAAGATGCAGGATCATGTCTGGGAGAATGCTCAGGTGACTCATCATTGTCATCTGGCTTCTTCTTCTTCTTCCCAGTCTTCTGCTTCTTTGACGGACTGCCGGTTGTTTCTTCTTGCGCAAGTGTTGGCAGTTCAAGATCTTCATCTTGTTCTTCTGCTTCGGGATTTGTAAGAATCGCAGGTGGTGAAGGTACCACGACAGTCGGAAGAATTGGCTGAGATGATTGCGACTGTGACGGCAAAGAGACATGAGATGATTGCGACTGTGACGGCAAAGAGACATCACCCCCCAGTCGATTGAGTCCACTTGAGGATGAAATGGACTGTTTTTGCCGTTTAAGCGCTGCATCTCCTCCGCCAGGCTTGTCGTGTGGCGGCAGTGGAGGATCCACTGGACTGTCTGGCAACACACTGCGTGGTGCTGGCGGCATGGGATGATCAGGCTGATGTGGGGGATCCGGAGGAGGATCTGACATGCTCTCGTCCGGAGGTGTTGGAGGTCTTGGATCAGGCATGGGATGGTCCGGTTGATCAGGTGGTTGCTGTGTGTCAGGTTGCTGAGGTGCATCCGTGGGATCCAATGGATCCGTCTCGATGGGCATCGGCTTGATGGCCGGCGCATCGATGAACGACTCATGAACGGATGAAAACATCACAGCATGCCACGTCTTCGGATCATACTTCTCCCAATTGCATTTTGATGCAGGCAAGACCCAAATTCTATTCAGCTGATCAGGCTGCCAGAAGGATATGATTGCATCGTCCGGAGGTGACGTAATCAAAGGAAGTTTAACAAGAAACTTCCGTAGTACTGGAACTAAATGAGCTAGCTGCTTTGACATATAGCTATGACAGGTAGCTAGCATGACAAATAGATAGCTTTGACATATAGCTAGCTTGACAGATAGATAGCTTTCCAATAGGCTTGCATGACAGATGGATAGCTTTGACATATAGCCAGCTTAACACGTAGATAGCTTTCTCAAGTATAGATTTCGTGGCAGGCGCAGCACTTTCGCAAGCACTCTCTGCGAGCTGGGGGATGGCAAGATGCAGAAAACGTTGGCGCTGTGCGTGAATTGGGCTTCCGGACTGTGCGCAAACCACCTCGGCTGCGACGCCTGTACGGCGGCGGTCTCGGAATGGTCTCGGAACGGTCTCGGAACGGTCTCGGAACGGTCTCGGAACGGTCTCGGAACGGGTTCGGAGACGGGCCCATTGGCCCGGCCGCGCGAAGGTTTCGCAAGGTTTGAATTGCGTGGCAGGCGCAGCACTTTCGCAAGGTCAAGTATAGAAAAAAATATTTTATTTTTTTTTTTTTTTTTTTTCGATGGCAGAGGCGCAGCACTTTTCGCAAGATCAAGTATCGATTTCGTGGCAGGCGCAGCACTTTCGCAAGAACTAAATGAGCGAGCTGCTTTGACATATAGCTAGCTTGACAGATAGATAGCTTTCTAATAGGCTTGCATGACAGATAGATAGCTTTGACATATAGCCATAGCTTTCCAATAGACTTGCATGACAGATAGATAGCTTTGACATATAGCCAGCTTAACACGTAGATAGCTTTCTCAAGTATAGATTTCGTGGCAGGCGCAGCACTTTCGCAAGCACTCTCTGCGAGCTGGGGGATGGCAAGATGCAGAAAACCCTGGCGCTGTGCGTCAATTGGGCTTCCGGACTGTGCGCAAACCACCTCGGCTGCGACGCCTGTACGGCGGCGGTCTCGGAACGGTCTCGGAACGCTCTCGGAACGGTCTCGGAACGGTCACGGAACGGTCTCGGAACGGTTCGGGAACGGGTTCGGAGACGGCCCCATTGGCACGGACCGCGAAGGTTTCGCAAGGTTTGAATTGCGTGGCAGGCGCAGCACTTTCGCAAGGTCAAGTATAGATTTCGTGGCAGGCGCAGCACTTTCGCAAGGTCAAGTATCGATTTCGTGGCATGCGCAGCACTTTCGCAAGCACTCTCTGCGAGCTGGGGGATGGCAAGATGCAGAAAACGTTGGCGCTGTGCGTGAATTGGGCTTCCGGACAGTGCGGAACGGTCTCGGAACGGTCTCGGAACGGTCTCGGAACGGTCTCGGAACGGGTTCGGAGACGGGCCCATTGGCACGGCCGCGCGCAGGTTTCGCAAGGTTTGAATTGCGTGGCAGGCGCAGCACTTTCGCAAGGTCAAGTATAGATTTCGTGGCAGGCGCAGCACGTTCGCAAGGTCAAGTATCGATTTCGTGGCAGGCGCAGCACTTTCGCAAGGTGCTGCGTCCACTCTCTGCGAGCTGGGGGATGGCAAGATGCAGAAAACGTTGGCGCTGTGCGTGAATTTGGCTTCCGGACTGTGCGCAAACCACCTCGGCTGCGACGCCTGTACGGAGGCGGTCTCGGAACGGTCTCGGAACGGTCTCGGAACGGTCTCGGAACGGTCTCGGAGACGGGCCCATTGGCACGGCCGCGCGAAGGTTTCGCAAGGTTTGAAATGCGTGGCAGGCGCAGCACTTTCGCAAGGTCAAGTATAGATTTCGTGGCAGGCGCAGCACTTTCGCAAGGTCAAGTATCGATTTCGTGGCAGGCGCAGCACTTTCGCAAGGTGCTGCGTCCACTCTCTGCGAGCTGGGGGATGGCAAGTTGCAGAAAACGTTGGCGCTGTGCGTGAAAATTGCGGCTTTCCGACAGTGCGCAAAAACCACCTCGGCTAGCGACCCTGTACGGAGGCGTCTCGGAACGGTTCCCTCGGAACGGTCTCGAACGAGGCTCGGAACGGTCTCGGAACGGTCTCGGAACGGGTTCGGAGACGGGCCCATTGGCACGGCCGCGCGAAGGTTTCGCAAGGTTTGAATTGCGTGGCAGGCGCAGCACTTTCGCAAGGTCATGTATAGATTTCGTGGCAGGCGCAGCACTTTCGCAAGGTCAAGTATCGATTTCGTGGCAGGCGCAGCACTTTCGCAAGGTGCTGCGTCCACTCTCTGCGAGCTGGGGGATGGCAAGATGCAGAAAACGTTGGCGCTGTGCGTGACTTGGGCTTTCGGACAGTGCGCAAACCACCTCGGCTGCGACGCCTGTACGGAGGCGGGTTCGGAACGGTCTCGGAGCGGGTGCGGAACAGGTTCGGAAACGGGCCCATTGGCACGGCCGCGCGAAGGTTTCGCAAGGTTTGAGTTGCGTGGCAGGCGCAGCACCTTCGCAAGGTCAAGTGTAGATTTCGTGGCAGGCGCAGCACTTTCCCAAGGTCAATTGCAGATTTCGTGGCAGGCGCAGCACTTTCGCAAGGTCAAGTATAGATTTCGTGGCAGGCGCAGCACTTTCGCAAGGTGCTGTATCCACACTCTGCGAGCTAGGGGATAGCAAGATGCAGAAAACGTTGGCCCCGTTCGTGAATTCGGCGTTGCGACGCCTGCTCGGCAGAGTGTTCGGGGCGGTCTCGGAACGGTCTCGGCAGAGAGACGGAGAGATCGATATGTTAAAGAAAGAAAGACTTAAAGACAGAAAGACAGGAAGGACGGAAAGAAAGACTGAGAGAAAGAGAGTCAGCGAAAGAGAGAAGCGCGACAAGTGCAGGAAGCCGCAGAAAGACACGGGTGTCTTTGATTGCTGAGTCCAAGGCACTCTGCAAGAGTAACTGTCTTTTGGCAGACTTTACGTGGCTCAAATGTAGTTACTTTCGTGACTTGGGCATTTGGCACACCTCACACCTGACCACGCAACTTGTCACACTTTACTCAACCCCACAGTCAGTCAAGCGCTCCAAGGGATGTTGTTTTGTGTTGTTCTGTTTGTGCAGAGAGTCACAGTCTGTAAGCAGTATTAGCGGCGCCCGTGTTTCCCCTCAGGGGGACTTTTTACAGACTACTCAGAAAATCAACAACGCATACGACTTTTTTTCAGAGGTTGGTGCTTCGGCCGGCCGCTTGCGCACCCGCTACTCAGGGCAGCTTGGCGTTTCGGCCGGCTGCTCGCGCCATGGATCGCGATGACAGCAACACTAGTGAGGACCGCTTTCAGGTCCTGTTGACCTACCTGGCGGCAAACGCCGCAGAACTGCGACAGCTGCAGTGCCAAGACATGGCCTCGCTTTTGCGCACTGATTCCAGACAGGGCCGCCTTATACCGGTTCCTTCAGAGACAGGGCCACGCTTTTACAGAGGGGCAGAGGGAGGAGCTCCGGGCATGCTCGGCTCGGCTGTGCGTGTCGCCCAAGCAAGCGCAGCCGGAGCTCCAAGATCAGTATGAAAGGTTTCTCGCGCTGCTTGAGAAACGAGCAGATTTTTTTATTAGCTTGCGCAAGGTGTCTTTGAAAGCTTTATTTGAAGTCCACGCAGCGAAGACCGACAAGGAGCTTCGGTTCGGCAAAAACTTCATGCTTCGCTGCTACCCACAGCTTTCACAAGAGCAGAAGGACGAGCTGGCCGAGTGGGAGGCCATGCTTTGTGAGCCTGGCGAGGGCGAGCGCCTGGCGTTTCGGCCGGCGCTGCAGCGACAGCTGGAAAAGTTTATCGCGGTGCTCGAAATCGAGCTGAGTACTTGCAGAGCTTGCAGAAGCCTTCGCTTAAAGCTTTGTTTCCGTGAAAAATGATCAGGAACTCAAGTTCGGCCAAAATTTCATGCTTCGCTGCTACCCACAGCTTTCGCAGGAGCAGATGGACGAGCTGGCCGAGTAGGAGGCCATGCTTTGTGACGGTGGCGAGGGCGAGCGCTTGGCGTTTCGGTCGGCGCTGCAGCGACAGCTGGCGAAGTTTATCGCGGTGCTCGAAAATCGAGCTGAGTACTTGCAGAGCTTGCAGAAGCCTTCGCTTAAAGCTTTGTTTGAAGCGCACGCCGTGAAAAATGATAAGGAACTCAAGTTCGGCCAAAATTTCATGCTTCGCTGCTACCCACAGCTTTCGCAGGAGCAGATGGACGAGCTGGCCGAGTGGGAGGCCATGCTTTGTGACGCTGGCGAGGGCGAGCGCTTGGCGTTTCGGCCGGCGCTGCAGCGACAGCTGGCGAAGTTTATCGCGGTGCTCGAAAATCGAGCTGAGTACTTGCAGAGCTTGCAGAAGCCTTCGCTTAAAGCTTTGTTTGAAGCGCACGCCGTGAAAAATGATAAGGAACTCAAGTTCGGCCAAAATTTCATGCTTCGCTGCTACCCACAGCTTTCGCAGGAGCAGATGGACGAGCTGGCCGAGTGGGAGGCCATGCTTTGTGACGCTGGCGAGGGCGAGCGCTTGGCTTGTCGGCCGGCGCTGCAGCGACAGCTGGAAAAGTTTATCGCTCTGCTCGAAAATCGAGCTGAGTACTTGCAGAGCTTGCAGAAGCCTTCGCTTAAAGCTTTGTTTGAAGCGCACGCCGTGAAAAATGATAAGGAACTCAAGTTCGGCCAAAATTTCATGCTTCGCTGCTACCCACAGCTTTTACAGGAGCAAAAGGACGAGCTGGCCGAGTGGGAGGCCATGCTTTGTGAGCCTGGCGAGGGCGAGCGCCTGGCGTTTCGGCCGGCGCTGCAGCGACAGCTGGAAAAGTTTATCGCTCTGCTCGAAGATCGAGCCGAGTACTTCCAGAGCTTGCAGAAGCCTTCGCTTAAGTCTTTGTTTGAAGTGCACGCCGTGAAAAATGATCAAGGCCTCAAGTTCGGTCAAAATTTCATGCGCCGCTGTTACCCAAAGCTTTCACAGGGGCAGAAGGACGAGCTGGCCGAGTGGGAGGCCATGCTTTGCGAGCCCGGCGAGGGCGAGCGCTTGGCGTTTCGGCCGGCGCTGCAGCGGCAAGTGGACCGACTTGTTGCCCTGCTGGCGAGCCGCCGCGCAGAATTCCTGCAAGAGAAAGAATCTTCTCTTGGCGCGCTGTTTCGCGCTGCCCGTCGCGGCCGCGACAAGGACTGGAGGTTCGGCCACGAGTTCGCGTCTCGCGCGCTGCCGAAGTTGTCAGCAGAGATGGCGGCGCAGGTGCAGCAGGCAGCAGCTTCTTGCCTATGCCCGACAGAGAGGGCGGCGCGCAAGGCTCCGCACGAGCCCAAGCTGCATGTCGAGGAGTGCGCGCTCGGCGACGACTTGCCTCGCCCGCGGCTGCCAAAGTGCTTGCGCCAGCTATACGGCGACAGCTTGGACGCGGAGACCCGCGTCCGAACCTTCTTCCACCGAGTGCACGAGGTGGACACGTTTTTGCAGGAGCAAGAGTTTACGGCCTGCGAGTACTGCAAGGAAGGGTGGTTCGGGACCACCCGGCCACGCGACGCCCTGCCGGGCCAGGTCGAGACCGCTACCTTCAAGAAGAGCAACTTTATCCTTGCGCCAGAGAAGGACTGGCTGGAGCCCGGCAAAGCAATATGCCGCAACTGCCTGTCAGAGGCTGTGGCACGGGCCAAGGAAGGGCTCCCCAAAGCGCCCGTCCGCTTCACTGCGGAGAACCTTGCAGACCCGGGGGAGTCTCTGGCAGAGACCGACGCGCTCACCTTCTTCGAAGAAGAGCTGCTGTCGCCGATACAGCGCATCTTGCGCATCTTCACGCTGCACGCTACTGGGCAGTGCGAACTGCAGAATGGCCCGCAGTACGTGCGGCAGATCCCGGCCCTGGTCGGAGACATGAAGATGCTTTTGGTTCGGCGCTGCCCGAAAGACCCGGCCCGCAAGCAGCGTGTGCCTTTCCTGGCGTCCCGCCAGCGACTTGAGCAGGCGCTGGACCGCATCGCACGGCCGGCCGCGGAAGGCGGATCGCTGGCGCTGCAGCCGGGCGCGCTCACGCCAGGCGGCTACGTGGACCTGGTGAGCCGCGAGAACCTGGCTCAATTCGAAGACTCTCCGGAGGGCGCAGAGCCGGTCGGCTTGCAGGTGACTGTCGTCGAGCAGCAGGAGGTCACCAGCTTGGGTTACAGCTTGTTTGCCATGGCTGAGTTCTTCCCTGGAGCTGCAGTTGGCCGCGCAAGTGAGGGCGCTGCACGAGCCGGCTGACGTGGAAGATCAGCTCCAGCGGCAGCAAGCGACATGGAATGCGCTCCGTCGCGCGGTGCGCAGCTTCGTTTTTGACGAGGAGCTCGACTCCCCGACAGCGGCCGCGGCGCCCCAGACGGGCGACCCTGGCGACCGACGGCTTGCCGCTTCGGGCAGCCGGCCGGATGCAACCCCGCGCCAGGACTCAGAGGAGCGGAATGTCGCCTCAGACGGCCTTGGCGACGGAGGGCTTGCCGCTGCGGGCGGCCTTCCGACTGCAGCACCACGGAGAGACTTACTCATAGCGGACTTGGTAATGTACCTCAGGTCCGTCGTGGTGCGGAGCGGCGAGTTTTCCGTGGAGGAAGTGCTTCTTGATGAGCTCACCGCGGTGCAAGAGCTGGCCAGTTGGCAGGAGCCACTCACCTCCGTGGGCCTTTGGTCTCCTGAAGATCTCGCAGGCCAGCAAACCGAGACGACCATGAAGGACGATCTGTGGCAGGCGCTGGAAAGCGCGAATGCATCTGCGCCGCAGATGCGCACGGCCGCTCGCTTTGGCGCCGCACGCATCCCGGGGCTCCCGATCCTGGACCCACCGACGGTGCAGTCCCGGAACCAGCTGATCAGAGAAGATCAGCCTTACTACATTGCCGCCGGCTTCATTAAGCTTTTCCCCTTAGGACAAGGGGACTACTGGGCCCACGTGCGGGCCAGGCAGCAGGCCGGCGTCCCTCTGTCTTTCTGGGAGTGGCTGCAGCATTTGCTGCTGCATGCGGATGGCCGGTTTCAAGCGCACCCGCGCTTTTACTTCTTTGCGCTGAATACGGCCTTGCGCAGCAAGGCGCTGCGGTCTCGCAGCTACTTTGTGAAGCGGCAGACTGGCATGAACGCCAACGTGCCGCACACCAACGAGGAGCTCTTGAGGATGGGCAAGGCGCAGTTCACGAAGATCGTGACCGCCTTCGAGCACTCGCTGCCGTGCTCCGCGCAGGAGAAAATCCATCAGCGCTCCGACTTGGAAGCCATGGTGGAGCAGATCGAACAAGACACGTTCGAGTTCCAAGTGCAGGAGCTGGAAGAGACAGCACAGACGGCTGCCCAGGCATGTGGCGCCGGAGACCAGCCCCACACCGCGGCCGCCGGCGAGTTGAGGCAGTCTTTGCTGGATTGCCAGCGCTTCCTTGATACTATGAAAGTGCCTGGTCAAGCCAGCGCAGCGCCGGACGCGTCGCCGCTTCTCGTTTCGGAGGGCGTCGGCCGACAGCTGTCTGCCGGCCGCGAGGACACGGGGCTTGCCGCCTCGGGCGGCCCCGCGCGCGACCTCGGGGAGTCGCCGCTTCTCGCTTCGGAGGGCGTCGACCGCAAGCAAACTGCCGTCCGCGCGGACACGGGGCTTGCCGCTTCGGGCGGCCCTGCGCACGACGTAAGAGAGCTGGCCGAAAGACTGCAAGTGCTTTTGCAGCGATGCAAGGTCGGAGGTGAGATTCCGTGTCACTTTACGACCTTAACGACAGCCATCTATCACTGGCAAGACTTGCGTGCGTGCTTGAGGAAATACGACGCTGCGGTCACCCAGCGTCGGCAAGGACGCGCAGACCCGGTAGAGCCGGCCATGGCTCGGCTTCCTGAGAGCAAGCGCTTGGTTTTGAAGTATCCCGGTGTCGTTGCGTGGTACACTGCGTACAAGATGGAGCTCTTTTACCAGCACGTGCTTCAGTACGAGGACGGCCAAGGCATTTTTGAGTGGGGCGCAGGCGGCATCATGCATCTGCACTCCATTAACTTCGGCAGCAAGATGCCCCGCGTGGACCCAGCGCGCTTCTCCGCGCAAGACTTGGACGCAGACGGCGTGAAAACTGCCGCCCAGTTTGCGCGGGCACACGAGGAGCACTTGACTGATTGGAGCTTGGGCAAAGCTGAAAAGTGGCAGCATGCGGTAATGGACCGCAAGCGGGCGCGAGTGACGCGCCGGGGACCCGTGGGTTCTCCGCTGCACACTGACTCAGAGTCCGACGGCTCCGCCGACATGGAGCCAGCCAAAGAAACGCGCGTGCCGCTTCGGGCCGCGCAGCAGCGTTTGGCGCCTGATGAGGACTATGTCTCTTTGTTTCCCACACCCCGCACTTTGTGTTATCAGCTGGACGACGCCGGACAGCGCTTGGTTTGTCGGCTCACGGCTGCGGACAGGGCCATCTTGTGTGAGCTCGACGCCTGCCTGGTGGACCAAAAGTGGCATCCGTGTGCCATCGCCGTGGCGGCCAAGGCGCTCCTGATGACCAACAACTGTCAGCTGGTGCGCGCCGCGCGCAGAAAGTGGTACCGTCGGCTGACGGACGCGTGCAACCTGCACGACCGTCACGACGGACCGCCGGTGGAAGTGCCGCCGCTTCTGGCTCAGGGCCCGCCAGAGGCAGAGGGCGACGCGACCCGTCCGGTCGTCGACGTGCAAGTCGACGTGGCAGCCAAGGTGCGCATTACGACTTTCAACATGAACCAGCATAGCCCTGACGATGAATTTGCTGCCGTGTTGCCCGAGATGGACCTTGTTTGTCTACAGGAGGTCACTCCATCGTGCTTGAGCGCCTTGCATGCCTTAGCTGCGGCCAGCGGCTTCGCAGTTAGCAGCCCGTTGCACAGGGGTCGCTGCAGCGAGGAAGGGTTCGACGTGTGCGTTCTCTGCCGCCTCGACTTCGGCCGAGTGATGCGGGCATGCGTGTCGCCCGTCGCCGGGCCCAACAGCAGGTTCATGCTACACGTGCTCGTGCAGCTAGCGGCCAACGGCGCTGTGCTGTGCGCTGCCACAGCGCACCTTACCGCGTCCAGAGCCGCCGCGGCCGCGCGCCAGCGCGAGCTGTCAGCATGCTTGGCCGGCTTGGAAGCGCTGGACGTGGATGCTTGCATCTTCGCAGGCGACTTGAACATGCGTGCAGGCGAGCGCTTGCCACGGGGCGGCTGGCTGGACGCCCACGAAGTCGCCGGCAGCCCTGCGGCCTTTGCATCCACTTGGGAGCCTTTGGACGTTGACGTCCCGGCGCATGCGGACGCAGTGTGGCGCTTTGACCGCGTTCTCTGGCTGAGGCGGCCCGCCGCGCAAAGTTCTACGCTCGCTGATGTAGATGCGAGCAACAGTGTCAGCAGTTCTCGGCTTGCCGTTTCCCTGTCGGGCCGGCGTCCCGCCAACTCGGGCTTGCCGTTTCGGGCGGCACGAGCGAGGCCGGACCTGGGCCAGCGTCGCGCGACACCCTTGAGCTGCAGCCGCGAGATTTTGCCAGCTGCTTCATCATGCAGGGGCTGTCCGACCACGCTGCGGTGACAGCAACCATGACTTGCTTGCCGGGCAACGTCGCCACGCGCGAGTGGGAGGAAAACCTCATCGTGTGCAGACCCGGCCTGGGTCGAGAGGTCGCCCGCCAACCAGGCGACAAGGAAAGCTGCGCCAAGCAAAGTCGGTCCCACGTGTACTGCGGTAAAGACTACGAGAAGGCGCGCATGCTGCCTGGCACAGGCGCCGTCATGGAGGACGGCCGACGCAAGGGCTTGTACCGATTGTACGGCCGGCGCAACTGCCACCACCTGAACACGCACGACCCACTGAAGGCGATGGGTCTGGTGGCTAACGTGGATGATCAGGTGGTTCTGACGGTGCAAGCTGCCGTCAACTACTTGACAAAGTACATCGGCAAGCTGGGTGGCGGGCAGTCTGCGGCCTCAAAAATGTCGTCGTACATCGACGAAATCATCTGCAAGATGCCAGATGACCAAGAGATGACCGTGGCATCGCTCTTGTCGAGGCTTTTCATCCACGCCGCAGTGCCGCAGGAGATCTCCTCCTTGGAGGCATGGCACGTGCTGCTGGATTTGCCGCGCGTGCTCTCGTCGCGCCAAGTCATGGCGCTCAACGCGAAGGACACCCAGTCCTTCAGAGACATCTCCGAGATAGAGCGCTCCAATCAGGAGGAGTCTGCTCTACGGCCTAGCAAGGTCGAAAACTACATGAGCCGCATGCGCGGCAAGCGGGACGAGGCACTGCGCGCGGAAGATTTGCAGCGCATGTCTTGGGCTAAGTTTTTGAGCCGAGTGACCCGGGGCGGACGCGGACAGCGCTTGTCGCTCCGCCGCAAGCCGTGCATCGTGAAGGAAAAGCCGTTCTTGCAGTTGGACGCGCGGCGTCGGGACGCTGCAGCCATGGCGCGCTTGTGCTTGCGTCTCCACCGCCCCTTTTCCGGCGCCGCGGAGGATCCCATGCATCTGGCGGAGGCCGAGGCAGTGCAGCAGTTGCAGGACTTCGTGTGCTCGTCCAAGTGTCCGCGGTGGCTGCGAAAGCGGTACATGAAGCACAACCGCCAGCGACCGCACAGGGTCGCAGAGACACCCGTCTCAGCGTGCGTGCCGGAGCACGAGCAGCCAGCCGTGGTTGCCGACGCGGGGCCTGCCACCGCGGGCGGCCCCGCTGCGTCACCTGGTTCGCGGCTTGCCGCTTCGGGCGGCCCCGAACGGGCAGACGCGCAGGACACGCGCACAGCAGCCGACGCGGGACTTGCCGCCTCGGGCGGCCCCGCTGTGTCAGCAGGCTCGCGGCTTGCCGCTTTGGGCGGCCCCGAGCCGGCAGGCGCGCAGGATAAGCACGCAGCGGCCGAGCAGCAAGACGCGCAGACGGAGCCACGGCTTGCCGTATCGGGCGGCCTGGCCAACAGCGCCGAGCGGCCACACTTCGCAGCCTTGGTTTCTTGTCCTGAAGAGATGCAGTGGCTCGCCGCACGTCACGTCTTGCTCTGGACGACGCGAGCCGGCGACATGCGCTACAGCGTCGAGCAGTGCCTGAAGGACCACCGTCCGCCGCCCAGAGTGCAGCAGATGCGAGCGTATCTGAAGGCACTGGGCGAGCCTTACCCTAGCGGCGCCAAACTACCCACTCTCAGCAAAGTCTTCGTAGCGGCCATGCTATGGCTGGATTTGCAGCCATACCAAAAGCGCGGCGCCGGCTGTTCGAAGCCGGCGCTGAAGTCCAGCCAAGTGAAGGCTTTGCTTGAGGAGTACTTCGCGAATCATACGAGAGATTTCACGGACAAGCAGAAAAAGCGTATGAAGGAGCGTCCGTACGCAGAAATGTGGAAAGAAGTGAAGCGCTTGACGCTCCGCGACTGCGGCCTCCAGGTGGCCGTTGCAGAGCAGCATCGCGTGGCCATGCTGCCAGAACAGCCGGAGACTCGCGCGCCCGAGCGTCAGGGTGCTTGGCGCGAGCGGGTGTTCTGCGTCGCTCCGTTCCTAGAGCAGAGCGAAGAATGGGAGGACCCGGCGGCTCGCGAGGCCAAGAGGGCGCGCTACGTGCAAGGCGCCATGCATGAGCAGAGCATGGGAAGGTCGGGAAACCCGTTGCACGAAGTTGCGCTCCCCGAAGACGCAGGCTCCCTGTCCTGCCGGGACGAGAGCACGCGGGCGGAGTGGGACGCACTGAATCAGTACGTTTCTCTCATGCAGCCACTGGCTATCAACCCCGAAGCGGTGGCCGACGTGCCCGCAGCCACGCGCAAGTACTTGCTGAAGCCTTCTCAAGGCGGACTGTCGCAGGTTGAAGCGGCGGCCTTGGCCAGGCAGGACCGCAACGTCGCCGCGTCGGTTGCGCTCGAGGACTTGGATCCCACCCAGCGATCCTTCGCCGATCACCTATGTGCCTGGGCCGAAGCATATCGTGCCCAGCAGGAGCTTTTCGAGCAAAACCTACCGTCGCTTGCCGCTTCGGGCGGCCGGTCAGCTGCCTGGCTCGCTGGCGGCCTTGAGTGCACCCGCGCTCTTGCTAGGCACGGCGGGCACTGGCAAAACCACCACGATGCAAGTGGCCAACGACGCCCTGGAGCGATCTGGCCTGGCCGGGCGCGTCGTGCGCATGGCATACACTGGCGTCGCAGCGTCCAACATGGGCGCGGGCAGCCGCACCATCATGTCCTTGCTGCGACTGAATAGTCGCAATGCGTTTTTCGGCCAGCTGGCGCCGCTCAGTGAGGACGACATGCGCGAGCTGGATGCCGAGCTCGGGCGCATGGCCGTGCTGGAGATCGACGAGCTCTCCATGGTAGAAAAGAGTGGCGGTACGCTGTGTACCACCCGCAGCACTGCGACGGCCGCCAGTGCCGCTGCGGCGCCCGTATGCCTTTTGGAGGCGTTAAGGTCGTGTTGGCCGGAGCAGCAGAGAAAACCTTACTGCGCGCGAGGCCGCTGCAGGCAGGACAGTCGCGCGAGGAAGTGAACCTTGGCTTGCGCTTGTTCTTGGGCATCAAGAACGTGTTTCGCCTGCGCCGCATCCACCGGCAGGTGGGCCAGTCGGCGTACAAGGACTCGCTGCTTCGCGTCCGTGATGCCGCGCACACGAAGGAGGACGTTCAGCTGTGGCAGTCCCACGACTTGACAAGCCCTTCGTGCGCGCTGACGCCGTCTGAGCGCGTGGCCTTCGAAAAGGAGCGCATCCACATGTTTTGCGAGAATCGCAAAGCCGGCCTGTTCAACGGCCAGCGCTTAGGCGAGCATGCAGCCGAGCAAGGTCGCGGCCACATCCTTAGAGTTTGGTCCGTGGAGAGCTCGGAGATGACGGAGCGGCACAAGTGCGAGCACTACGGCCAGCTTCGCCGCGTGCTGCATCTGGCACAGGGGGCACATGTAATGCTAGTCTTGAACTTAAGAACTTGTTGGAACTTAGTCAATGGCTTAAGAGGGACAGTGGTGGCAGTCCTCCTAGAGCCTCAGCAGTCAGAGTCAGCTGCGTCGCCGGCGCTGCACGCAGAAAAGAGCGTGCTTCGGAAACAGGCGGCTTGTCCGCGCGCCAGGTAGAATACGTAGTGGTGGACTTCCCCGGGTACATCGGCCCCGAGATGATACCCGGGCAGCCAACTTGGGTGCTGCTCCAGAAGGAAACCGTGCGACACCAGCAGTACCCGGCCTTGAGCCGCACGCAGTTTCCCATCGTGCTGGCGTACGGGATCACCGTGCACAAGAGTCAAGGCCTGACTCTGCGCGATGGCTGCGTGTTTAACGTAGACCACGAGCCGACGTGGTCGCCGCTCAAGTGCCTTGGCCTGGCGTTTGTGGGCATGTCCAGAGCCACGGACTTTGCGCGCATGGCCTTCAAATACGTGCCAGACTATTGGGCCTTCCGCGCCGTGGCCGACACCGATTTGTTTCGATGGCGAGCAGAGCTGGAGAAGCGGCTCGACGCGCTGCACGATGCCACAGCCAGCGGCATCTTCGGAGGCGCTGTGTCCGTAGAAGACGACCTCGCCCGCCACGTGGCATGGTCGGAGCAAGCTCCCATGACCGCTGCAGAGGTCGAGGACTTGCGGCAGATGCTGTCTCTGCGCGGAATGCTGAGCGCCCCGCACTACGACGACAGGCCGACAAAGCTTCCCGCCTCGAAGCTTGGCGGCGGCCGCAAGCGCCGCAAGACCATGCGGGCAATGTCCGCGGCCGAGTACACGGCAGACCCGGAAGAAGGCCGCCAGGCCTACGAGGATGAAGAAGACCTCGTGCAAAAGTACGGGGACTTGTCCATGCCTGATGAGCTACCGGACTCCGAGCCGGAGTTCTTCGGAGAAAAGTTTTTAGAGGAGCAGTGTTCCGACTGCAACTACGAGTAAGGGGCCGCTGCAGGCCATAGGTGGCTTACTTGCGCATCTTTCGGCAGGCTGCAAGCCATAGGAGCGCGCGCAGACAGCGGCCGCTGCGCTTGCTGTTTCGAGCAGCGCGCGACCTTCACCTCGACAAAGCAGCCTTGTTGCCGCGCGTGACATGGCGCAAAGCTGCGCAACACAGGGGACTGCTTATGTGGTCTCCTTTGAGCAAGCTGCACCCTCCTTGGGCATCCTTTTGTGTAGCCAGCACTGCTGGCCGCTGCGCTTGCGGTTTCGAGCGGCGCGCGGCCTTTACCTTGACAAAGCAGCCCTGTTGTTGCCGCGGTCATTACGCATGTTTGTCGTGGTTAGCGTGGTCCCCTTTTCGTAGCGGCGGCAGGCGCGCGCACCGGTGAGGGCTGTGGGCGGGCGCCGGTGCCGCGCGGCCGACCGGCGTGTCAGGTCCTTTTGTTTGTTTCTCTTCGTTTCGATTCGTAATGGCCGCTGCAACAACAGGGCAGACGCCGCGCGAGTATGTGAAAACGACCGAGGGGGGAACGCGACTGGCAGGGACGACGGGAGCGCACGCGCGAGAATGACTCAGTAAGGCTGAGGCAGCAAGGGCAGGGGGACCGTTGTTAGTTCCTCTAGATCGCAGCTAGGTTGTTGCTGTGACCTCTGTTTTTTTCTTGCAAGGCCAGTTGTTGTACATGTTTCAGAGGGCCCTGTTCGGCGATTTTGGGGGGAGTTATCACTGCTTTGTCGAATCTGGCTATGTTGCTTTCATCAGTGTCTCAACGTGTTGCGACGTTCTCTGCGGGACAAGAAAACGCACCAATTGGTTGATTTCTGATGCTAGTGATCCCATTGAAGTAGGTGGCCAGTTGTTGTGCATGTTTCAGAGGGCCTTGTGATTTGGAGATGTTGGGGGGAGTTTTCGCCGTTTCGCTTCTGCAGCTTTTTGCATTGACGTCTGCAGCTGTTTGCATTGAAGTATCCAAGCAGCACGAAGACAAACATATAGGGTATAAATAAAGTCCAGCGGGCAAGACCGCGCGCAGCGAGCGTGCCGTTTCGGGCTGCACGCAAGAGCGCGAAGCTGAGCGGGCATGCTGTGTCGGGCCGCGAGCAGCGGGCGTGCCATTTCGGGCCGCGCGGTAGGAGGAGATACACAAGAGTTCCCGTCCGGCGGGGGGGGGGGGCCTGCCGGAGAAAAAGTATCGTGCTGCGGGCGTGCCGTTTCGGGCCGCGCGCGAGAGCGCGGAGCCGAGCTAGCGAGCCGTTTCGGGCCGCGCGGTAGGCGGGCGCGCCATGTCCGGCCGCGCACGAGGATAAGAAAAAAAAGCTCCCGTGCGGCGGGGGTAAAATTGCTGGGCACACACTTAAGTAGGCGGAGCGCGTAGGGCCAGCCGGGGAAAACCTACCGCGCTGCGAGCGTGCCGTTTCGGGCCGCGGGCAGCGGGCGTGCCGTTTCGGACCGCGCGGTAGGATAAGACAAACAAAAAAGTTCCCGATCGGCGGGGAAAAAACTGCGGGGCATAAAGTTAAGTGGGCAGAGTGCGTAGGGTCGGCCGGAGAAAAACTATCATGCTGCGGGCGTGCCGTCTTGGGCCGCGCGCTAGGATAAGCAAAGCAAAAGTTCCCGACCGGCTGGGATAAAAAATGCTGGGCATAAACTCGGGTGGGCAGAGCGCCTGGGGCCTGCCGGGGAAAAGCTATCGCGCTGCGAGCGTGCCGTGTCGGGCCGCGCGCCAGAGCGCGAAGCCGAGCCAGCGTGCCGTTTCGGGCCGCGGGCAGCGGGCGTGCCGCTTCGGGCCGCGCGCTAGGATAAGCAAGACAAATTCTCCCGATGTGCGGGCAAAAAATATAATTGCGTGGTATAAAGCTAAGTGGGCAGAGTGCGTAGAGTCAGCCGGAGAAAAGCTGTCGTGCCGCGGGCGTGCCGTCTTGGGCCGCGCGCTAGGATAAGAACAGCAAAAGCTCCCGTCCGGCGGGGACAAAGCTGAGGGGCGTAAGCTCAAGTAGGCGGAGGGCGTGGGGCCAGCCGGAGAAAAAAGATCCCGCTGCGAGCGTGCTGTTTCGAGCCGCGCGCCAGAGCGCGAAGCCGACCTAGCGTGCCGCTTCGGGCCGCGGGCAGCGGGCGTGCCGCTTCGGGCCGCGCGCTAGGTTGGGAAAAGCAAAAGTTCCCGATCGGCGGGGAAAAAAACTACGTGGTATAAAGCTAAGTGGGCAGAGTGCGTAGAGTCAGCCGGAGAAAAACTGTCGTGCCGCGGGCGTGCCGTCTCGGGCCGCGCGCTGGGATAAGAGAAGCAAAAGCTCCTGATCGACGGGGAAAAAAACTGCGGGGGTGCTTAGCGATTTGGAACTATTGGAGCTATATATCAGCGAAGACATTGGCTAACAGAACCAAACTCGAGCCTAGCAAGTTAACCTTTGAGATTACTGGCGCCGTCACATTTTGAAAGCGAACAGAAGCTGCGGCACCCCAAGAACTTTTGCTGGGCACTTCCGTTGGTGCGCTCCACCTCTGCCTGGCTGAGGTTCCAAAGATAACCTTTTTGCTTATTTGCAAGCCAGGCACCCCAGACCTCCGCTTGCCGAGCTAGCGTGCCGTTTCGGGCCGCTTGTGGCGGACACGAGCGGGCGTGCTGTCTTGAGCCTTGCGCAGCGAGCGTGCTACTTGGACACGCCATGTGCCGCCGTGCCGTTTCGGGCCGCGCGCGCAGCGACCAAGCGCTGGCCATGGAGTAAGAAACGCGAGTGAAAAGCCGAGAATGTTTGTTTTGCTGGCTCATAGATCCTCTTGGTCCAGGTGTCAGGCAAGCAGGCAGGGCATAGCTTTGTATTGCGAGCGCATGAGTATTTTGCTGGCTCATAGATCGAGGGGTCCAGGTGTCAGGCAGGCAGGCAGGGCGTATAGCCTTTTTTTTTGCGCTGGCTTAGAAGTCAAGAGCTCCAGAAACCGGGTATGTAGCTTTGCGTGGGGGCTTGTCACTCACTCGGCTGCGGTTTCTTGGCTCCAACTTAGTTACTTTGGTGACTTGAGCAACACAATCCAAACACATGTCAACTTACTTTCAACTTTGACGATGTCAACCAGCAGCCACCCAACAAGCACAGAAAGCAGCGCGCGCGCCGACAGCCCCCGTGGTGGCTTGGCGCTTCGGCCGGCCACTAGATCTCGGCTTGGGCGCTTCGGCCGGCCGAACCATGGCGGAAGAGTTGCGAAATCAGCTGGCAGCCGCACTGGAAGCGAAGCGCGCAGATGGCGCACTCACCCAGCAGGAGGCAGAGCTGCTGCGGACCTTGACGCATCCGCCGCTCCCGAGCGAGTGGCTTGCAGGAAGCCAGGCGGCGCCTGCCACGGCGCCGCGCGTGGACGCGAGTGAGCCTACTTGGGCAGAGAGGGCGGCCGGAGGCCCGCGGCAGGCGGCGGGCGCCGCTGGGGCTTGGCAGGGCGCCTGGCAGCAGGGCTGGGGCGACTGGTCGTGGCAGTCGGGGTGGGGCGACTGGCCTTGGCAGTCGTGGGCTGCGGCGCCACGTTGGGGCGTGGCAAGAGCAAGGGCCCGTGCCGCTTCGGGCTGGGCCCAAGGGGAAAGGCGGCGCACCAGCGCCGGCCCAAGGCAAAGGCCGCGGCAAGGGCAAAGGCAACGCCCGGCACGGAGCGACCGACGCCGCGGCCGCGAAGCGAGAGCTGGCACAGTTCTTGCAGCTGCATGGCGACTTCACTTTCCGCCCGCGGCCGGCGCCGCCGGCGGAAATTCTAACAGTATACGATGAACTATACGAAGGCAGCCTGGGCCTTTACAAGCACATGGCCAGGCACATGCGCACGCCCGCTGCGCTGGCCATCTTGCACAAGGAGATCTTGCCGGAGATGGCCCGAGAGTCACACTGGCGAGTGGATAAGCAGAACCACGTAGAGAAAAAAACGCCGGGACAGCCGCGAGCTTGGTGCCTCGCGCTCGTCGCGCTCGTCCGTGTCGCGGGCCAGCGGCTGGACGAGTCGAACCTTCGGCGCGTAGGGCGGCCACCGTGGCTTGCCGCTTCGGCCGGCCACAAGCTGGCGTGGGGGCACATGCGCGGCTTGTCGTTTCGGACGGCGGCGCGCGCGCTGACAAGGCGATGACCTGGAAAAGGAGCGGAGCGGACGAGGGCTGTGGCTTGGGGATACATGCGGACGTAGTTTGGGGCTTCTGTGTCTTGTGGTTTGTTGAGGATGTAGCACGAGGCGTGCGTGTTGCTTGGGTCCACTTTTATGTGTGTGTGAGAGGGAAGGGACGTGTTTTGCTTGTTTGGGACGTGTTTTGGGAGAAGCTGACCCTACGAAGACCCGACCAAGACCCCTGCCATGATGGCAACTTCCTTCCTGGCTCAAAGTCACTACCTAGGGCTTGGGCAAGTTTTCTCTCACACACACACACACTTGCAACCACAGCTACAGAGACGCACGCAATATGACAACGCAACACACAGCAAAATCCACTCAGCAACGCACGGACACTATCTGTTCGCGGCGCTTGGCGTTTCGGCCGGCGTTAGCTATGGTTGGCAAGAGTGAGGGCGCGCCGCGCTTGGACAGCGCAGCTTTGGCTCGGCATGAGCTGGCTGACAGCTCGGAGTCGGTGGCGCGCTCGAAAACACGGCTCAGGCCACCTACCGCCAGAGCCGCCGAGTCTCTCCGTGACATGCGCGAAAGCGCACACTTATGGTTTGCTCTGAGAAAGCACGTTGAGCCATGCAAGGCCGAAGACATACTTGCGAGGCTCGCGGAAAACTCGAAATGGCGAGTTGAGAAGGATCACGTGGACCAAGCTTTGCGAAAACGCTACCTACAGCTAGTAGATAAAGTCAAAGAGTTTGAGCCCGCCTTCCAAGACCTTGAGATGCAGAGGCGCCAGAAGGGGCGCGGCCAGTAGAGTCTTGCCGTCGGCTTGCCGTTTCGGGCGGTCGCGGATCGAGCAAGAGACAGGGCGGGCTTGGCGCTTCGGCCGGCCGCGCCACTTCAGTTTGAGCCCGCCTTCCAAGACCTTGAGACGCAGAGGCGCCAGAAGGGGCGCGGCCAGTAGAGTCTTGCCGTCGGCTTGCCGTTTCGGGCGGCCGCGGATCGAGCAAGAGATAGGGCGGGCTTGGCGCTTCGGCCGGCCGCGCCACTTCGCGCCAACAGGCAGCGCGACCCGGAAAACGCCGCTTTGCAGAGCTTCGAACACACAAGATTGCCACTATACATAGTCCCTTCTTCCTCGACCATTTGTATGGGTAGTTCTTTCGGGTCCAGGGAATAACAAAGACAGTTCTCCAGTGGTACCCGGCCAGGGACCCATTCGGTTTTGAAAACTGTTCGGGCCACGGACCTTTTCATGTGTTGTCTGTCTGTTTTGTCAAGTTTTGGGGACTCGCTTCTGTAGCACGGGAGGGAGATTGGAGGGGGGGAGACTTCTGAGGGGTGAACTAATTGGTGGCTGTAAAAAAGGGAGATTGATGGATTCCCCTCCTTCGGGAAAAATGGTGGCAACGCCATATGACTGTTTACAGGGTTTCGGCTGACGCGTAAGCGGCGCTTCGATGGCTCAAATACAGTTACTGTGGTGACTTGAGCATGTGGCTACACACACATCACACACACACACACATGCACCCACGCATCGCACACGCACACACGTAGTGCAACATCTTGTCAGCAAGGAACTGCTTTCCACGGCGCAGCAAGTTTGCGCCACAGCGACTGACACAGCCACTACACGCGAGGAGCAGGCTTGGCGTTTCGGCCGGCCGCTCCGTGCCATGGCAGGGACTTCGCTTTTTGGCTTCCTAGATACCCTTCTTCCGGACGAGGATCAGCTACCCGCCCGGGTGCAGCTTCGTGTCGGCGGCCTCACGGACTTGTGTTCGCCGAAATTAGACCGAGCTGCCAGCAACACAGAGGGCGAGCTGCTCCAGTACTTGGAGCGCGCAGGGCCGGACAGTAGGTTTTTATGTTTTTTTGTCGACGAGCTGTTGCGGGATATTTCGGTGCATGGCGTGTACTATCATGTGCTGGACGGACGGTGTCTTGCGCGGAAGCATTTGCAAGAAAGTGCCCAGAGCTTCGGCATGGTGGTCGCAGCTCTTTGCATGGCTGTCCTCGTGTGGATGAATGTCCGGACAGCGAGGACCTTGGAGATTTGGTTTGTGTGCCGGGCCGGCAAGCATCGCAGCATGCTGCTCGCCGTGTGCTGCTACTTCGTGTTGTGGCTGGTCTTCAAAAGCACGCGGCGACGCGTCGAGATCTCGCTGGACTGGACGGCGGGGCGCCGCATTATCGAAGAGACAGCAGCATCCCACACGGAAGGCAAGCCGGCCTCGAAGCACCGCTTTCGTCAGCCTAATAATGTAGTAAACCGCGCCAAGGAACGGCTAGTGGCGCACCTGCGCCACCGGGGTAACCTTGATGTCGTCCTTGCGGATGTAGGCGACCCGTGCCGTGTTGTTTCGAACCGGGGCGGGCAGCTGCAGTGGCTTTTCGAAAGGATGCTGACGCCGGACAAACAACAGCTGCTGCACGCTCTCGGAGCAGAGCGGCACGCAGTGATGGTGCTTCAGACCGCGAGCAACGCGGAGAACTCCTTGCTGGCTAGCTGGCAGCCATGCTTCCAGTGCATTTGCGAGTCGCTTCCGGAGAAATGCAGCTTGTGCAGCCCTCGCGACGTCCCGGTGGACGCCAGCTGGTGTCTCTGCGTGCGTGCGACAATGTTGCAGCAAGGCCTTCTCGACCCCAGTGCGTCCCAGACGATGGCCGGGAGAGTGGAGGGCGGTGGCTTGGCGCTTCGGCCGGCCTCGTCCACTGACGCGCCGGAGCGGGCGGCAAGGTCCGTGCGCTTCCATCCCAGGCCGGAAGTCATAGAAGTGGAGAGCAGGCGGCGGGCGGTGGCCATCCGTCGCCGCGCTGACTTTCTGGCTGTCGCGGCGTGTGCCCACGTAGACATGTCCGAGGACGAGCAGGCGGCATCCGCTATGTTTGCTCCGGCGCGCGGATCGCACAAGCCCGCCATGTACTTACTGGACTCTTCAGCTGCAGACACATGGGGCCAGGCGGCAGGCGCGCTCGAGGCGAGGCTCACGGCCGACGCCGCTCTGCGAGACGAGCTCAATGCCCACGAGAGCCACATGCTGGATGTCTGCGGTCTCCCGAGCAGTCTGGTGGGTCAGCAGACGTCTTGGCTCGGTCGGTGCCAGTTCGCCATCTTCCTACACATGATGGCGATCCTGCGGAGCGCAGGCGGCGCGTACGTGCCGGCGCAGTTGCTGAGCCGCCTCGGCGCGCATTGCCGAGAGCTGGAGGTGGACGTCATGATGCAGGTGCAGCGCTACTTATACTTCTGCTGCGCGCTGCGAAACGTGGCCGCGGAAGCGTGGCAGGGGTCGGCCTACTGCGTGTTTCTGCCGCGGACACAGGGCGCACGGAGCTGGTGGGCGGCCATGCAGACTTGCTTGCAAGAGTGCGACCTGTGGGCGTACTTCGTGGACGAGTATCTTTTGTGGCCGGCGCCGGACCCTGGGGGCGAAGACTTCCCAAGCTTCGGTGCGGCGCTCCGAGCCGCGTCAAAGCGCGCGCAGATGTCGGAGGTATCCGAGCCAGCTCCTGTGCCGGACTTGCACTTCTTGGTGCACCACGACACCTTGCTCTCGGCCGAGGAAGTGCTCGCGTGCCCTCGCGTGCTGGCGCCTCTAGACCCACGGCCAGGGCGGCAGAGGGATCGTGGGGCGGCAACGACGGCAGCTATGTGGACGTCACGCCGCAGAATCTGGTGCAAGAGGCGCACGCGCATGTGCGCGTCGCCGCTGCCTTGCCTCCGAGCCTGACTATGCGCCAGCTCGTCGGCCAGCGCGCAGAAGAGTTTCTATGGCACGGACTACATGCTTGCGGCCTTCGCAGTAATGTGCACACGCTGTCGCTTGGCGTTTCGGCCGGCGATGATGCGCTCGCTTCGCTTGGGATTTCGCCCAGCGAAGGCGACGGCTTGCAGCTGGCGTTCCAAGCGCTTGGGCATTTTGTGTTATCCAGGCTACAGCCGGCAAATGTGATGCACCCGCACCTACGGGGGCCCGTAGAGTTCCACATTGGGGCACTTTTTGCAAGGCAGCTTGCCAGCAGGAACCTGCACGAGGTGACCGTGCTTGACTTTATGGACGGGGCGGGTGTGCGCTTCTGCAGTGATGACTCAAGGGCGTGGGCTCGCGCGCTGCCCGCAGATAAGGACGTGCGGAAGTGCCAGCAGGCTTTCGTCCACACCATGTGGGGCGGCCGCGCCCAGCCCGTGTGGGACGGGTACACGCGCAGCTACCAGCTGGTGCAGCAGTGTTGCCCGTACATGCTGCAGAAGTCTAGGATGTGCCGCGGCAACGAAGCCATCGCCGGTCTCGGCGCTGCATGCGATCAGTGGCACGCTCTATCGGCGGACCACGGCACCACTCTCAAGATGCACGCGCTCTCGTTCTTGGGCACGCTGGCCAGTCCAAACCGCGGCACCTGGGACACAGACAACGTGCAGAAGCTGCGCAACATAGGTTTCTACCAGCAGGTGGCTTGCGCATGCGGCTTGACGCGCACGCACAGTGAGCAGTATCACAAAGATCGGCGACAACAGCTGCAGCTGCAGCAGCTGCCGCGGTTCCTGCCTCGGCTGTATCCCGACGGCCAGCGGGATGGGCTCATTGATCAGGGGCACGAGTTCGTCACGTACTTGGCCGGAACTCATCCAAACTTCTCTGCGCAGGAAGTGAAGTGGTGCATGCGAGCAGAGAAGTATATGCGGGACCTGCATGAGTCGCTCCAGCGGCTGCTGGAGCGCGCAAGGACGGGAGACTCCAAAGCATGAGCGTAGCGCTGCGCGTGCCGTTTCGGGCCGCGTAGTTGCTGCGCCAGCAAGCAGTGACGACCAGCCGCAACGCTCGCGTGCCGTTTCGGGCCGCGAGCAGCGGCGCACAGACCAAGCTCGCCGGAGAAATAAGGCTGGCTTTTGCGGGGGCGGGGCGGGAGACGGAGCTGGGGAGATTTTAGCGGCTTCGTGTTGTTCAGCTTGTCCAGTATGGCCTTTTTGTTATTTGATTAAGAAGCAATGCGCTGATAAGGGTTTTGTTTCTAAAAGGGCGAAGGATCAACCACTTTTGCGCGTGGGACAAAAGCCACGATGCAACCCCTGGAGCCCACCTCTTTTTGCCTTTGCTGTCCTTAACAGACCTCGGAAGGTCCATTTTGGGAGGTCCGGTGCCCATTTGTTTTTGTGGCTTTTTGAAGGGAAACCACCATTTTGCAGGGCTCGGTCCGTTTTTGTTTTTTTGGCTCGGTTTTAAAGGGAACCCAACGGAAAACCACCCTTTTGTGAAGTCTGATTCTGATGCCTGTTTTTTTTTGTTGGTTGTAAGGGGAAGCCAAAGGAACCCCACCCTAGTAAGGCCTTATTAAGGCCTCATTTGTGGGACACAAGAGGGCTGTGATTGACGGGTGCCGTGTTTTTTGTTCGCTCAGCAGCCAAACGCCGTCGTTGCTTTTTGAACGGCTCAAAATCGGTTACTACTGTGACTTGGGCTTATTTACACACACGCACACCCACACATCACACACGCACACACGCAGCGCAACATCTTGTCACTAAAGAGCTGTTTTCCACGGCACAGCAAGTTTGCCACAGCGAGTCACACGGCCATTACGTGTTAGGAGCAGGCTTGGCGTTTCGGCCGGCCGCTCCGCGCCATAGCAGGCAGTCTCCGCGCTTGGCGTTTCGGCCGGCGTTGACATGGCGACTTTCGTGAGCATCAGCGGCGACGCGCTGAATGCGCTGAAGGACGTGTACAGCCCGAGCGCTTTGGCTTCGCAGGAATGCGTGGCGTGCACGAAAGCCATAGCCGACGACAGGTGGCAAACAGAGCCAGGCAGACGCGAGCTGGAGCGCACAGGTGTGTGCGAGCGGTGCTGGGACACAATCCATGGGCCCGGCGTGTCGGACACAGCGGCTCAGCGGCAGTGCGATCGTCTGAGCATCAGTGGCGCGGAGACGTGCAGGCAGTGGATCATGTTCAGCAAAGTTCGCGAAGTCGCGCGCATGTCTTCAGAGCACGGACGACTTGCGTGGGAACTCATCTTGGGCCGCAGGCAGCTGCCACCTGCGACGTGATGTCACGCAGGCGTAGTCGTCGCTTGGCGCTTCGGCCGGCGACGCGCGCGACGTGTCAGCACGGATGTTGGCACCGACGGACGCGCTTGGCGCTTCGGCCAGCGTGCCTACGAGCGTGCGGAGCAGAGGGCCCGGAGTAGAAAAGATGGGGCCGCTTTGGTGAGGCTTGTTGTAAGACTTGTTCCTTTTTGCCACATGGTGTCACAGTCACAGGGCTCTGAAGGTTCCTACACCACCGGGGGGGGGGGAGGAAGCTGTTGCCAGGTAGCTGTCTTGCGATTGTGGTCCGACATGGGTGGCTTGCCAGGTATAGAGTTCGAGAGAGAGAGAGAGAGAGAGAGAGAGAGAGAGAGAGAGAGAGAGCATAAATAGACAGATGCGCAGAACTCTGGAAAGCTGGTTGTGTGACTCGGGGGGTTCACTGCGCTCCGATCGGCTCCAAATCATAGTCACTGTCGTGTCTTGAGCAGGTTCTACACATACACACACACACACACATATACACGCACAGCAAGCACACGCACCCACGCATGCATTTTCGAGTACAACTGCTTTCGGTAGTTGCAGCGCGGCTTGGCGTTTCGGTCGGCCGTGCGATTGCGGGCGCCACGGACCCGCGGCTTGACGCTTCGGTCGGCCGTGTGATTGCGGGCGCCATGGCCTCCGCGGGCCAGCGGCCCATGGTTGTCAGGCCGTCCGAGCTGACGCAGCCTGGACGGCTAGACGGCGCTAAGCGACTGCTTGGACGCCTCGTGGAAGTAGAACACGTGCCCAACGCCCGCTTCGGGTGCTACCTCGTCTGCGGCCAGACGGCTCGCGACGTCATCGCCATCGAGGCGTGGCGCGAGCTGGCCGAACCCGCTGCCTCTCTTTTGAAGGCTTCGTGCGTGGTCAGCCTCACGCAGATCGCGCTGAGCAGGCGGCAGGCCTCGAAAGCCAAGTACACGCACAGCCAGTGCGACCTCTTTGTCCGCTTTGACAAAGGCGCCGGAGTCGAAGAGGAGACCACGCCGCCGCTGGAGCTGCCGGCCGGCATGCCTTGCACGCCCTTGCACCAAGCCGCTTGCTGGAAAGATGGCCTCGTCAATGTTCGCGCAGAAGTCACGGGTGGGTTCTCCCGCGCGACAGACGACAAAGATCGCCTCTTCAAGCTCACTCTGCGCCAGCCCGGCAAAGCCGGCGAGTTCTCCGAGGCGGAAGTGCTCGCGTGGGGTGAGCTAGCGACAGCGGCAGAACAGGTGCCGCGACCGGCCATGATGGAGCTCCGCAATCTGGCGGTGACCAAGCACGCAAAGAACGGCTTCACCTTGAAGTGGCTCAAGCAGACCGCCGCGTGCGCCCTGCCTGCGGTCGAAGCGGAAGAGCTCCGAGCCAACATGGCTGGCCGCGAGCGCTGCAAGACACTATCCCTGCGCGCTGGCGGCGCTGCCGCGCGAGACTACGGCGCCGGACCGGCGACTTTGGTCTCGCTGGCGACGCTCGGCGCTTTTTTGCCGGCGGCCGAAGCGAAGAAGTTCTCTCACGAGGACGTGTGGGAGGCACCGTTCTGCACGCTGGCTCACCTGCAGACCTTGTCCCGGGTGCCGGAAGACTCTTGGCACTACACAGGCTGCGCCACTTGCTTTCGCAAGACTTGCGACAAACACGACGAAGCTGGCGTCCGGCCGTGCTACAGCCTGGAGGCTACTGTGTGGGATCACACGGCCACGCTGGACGCGAGGATCTTTACCAAGTGCGTCGACGAAGTGCTGCGTGCTGCCTTGGCGTTTCGGCCGGGCGACGCGGTACAGTCGCGAGAGAATGCGGAGCACGAGATCCGAGCCCGCAAGTGGGCTGTGCGCTTCGTCGTGGCGCACGACGAAGCGTACTCTGGACCGACTGGCTCTCGCGCCGCGCGCAACACCTTGCAAGTGGTGCATGTTCGCGAGGCTCCGCTTACCTACTCGGGCTCAGCAAAGCCACTCCTGTGCTTGCGCGCGGCCGCCTCACTCCCGGGCTGCCCATGCATCTACTTGTCAGACGCGAACTTGGATGACGCAGGGCAAATTACGGCAGGTGAGGATCTGCCAGTCCAGTACGCGGAGCTCTTACTGCGAGTGACGGCCAAAGATCCTGTGCAGGAGTGCAACGAAGCCGAGCGCGGAGTGCGAATCATCTTCGAGTGCGCAGACGCCACGCAGCCAGATATCCGCGCGGACCTCATGTGGGTGGTCAGCGTCAGAGACAGCTTGGCCATCGCGCGACAGCGGCCTGACACGCTGTTGCGGGTGGTTGCAAAGCCTCATGTTCTGTTCGACACGGACGGCGAGCCTTCCTTGCGTCACTGGCAAGGTGATCTTCCTGTTTCCCCGGCTGCTGGACGGAGATATCGAGCCGTTTGCCCCGCCGTCGTGGCAGCTTTCCTTGAACTCCCACCCAGCCTTGAGATCAATTGTTTGAAGACGCCATGGCAATGACTCCGTTGACTAAGGTTGCCAGAGTAAAAGAGGCTTTGACCTCGCCCAGCTTTCGTGCTTGATGATGCGCGTGCCGTTTCGGGCCGCGCGTTCGTGTCGGCGCGTGCCGAGCCAACATAGCTGGCCGCGAGCGCTGCAAGACACTATCCCTGCGCGCTGGCGGCGCTGCCGCGCGAGACTACGGCGCCGGACCGGCGACTTTGGTCTCGCTGGCGACGCTCGGCGCTTTTTTGCCGGCGGCCGAAGCGAAGAAGTTCTCTCACGAGGACGTGTGGGAGGCACCGTTCTGCACGCTGGCTCACCTGCAGACCTTGTCCCGGGTGCCGGAAGACTCTTGGCACTACACAGGCTGCGCCACTTGCTTTCGCAAGACTTACGACAAACACGACGAAGCTGGCGTCCGGCCGTGCTACAGCCTGGAGGCTACTGTGTGGGATCACACGGCCACGCTGGACGCGAGGATCTTTACCAAGTGCGGCGACGAAGTGCTGCGTGCTGCCTTGGCGTTTCGGCCGGGCGACGCGGTACAGTCGCGAGAGAATGCGGAGCACGAGATCCGAGCCCGCAAGTGGGCTGTGCGCTTCGTCGTGGCGCACGACGAAGCGTACTCTGGACCGACTGGCTCTCGCGCCGCGCGCAACACCTTGCAAGTGGTGCATGTTCGCGAGGCTCCGCTTACCTACTCGGGCTCAGCAAAGCCACTCCTGTGCTTGCGCGCGGCCGCCTCACTCCCGGGCTGCCCATGCATCTACGTGTCAGACGCGAACTTGGATGACGCAGGGCAAATTACGGCAGGTGAGGATCTGCCAGTCCAGTACGCGGAGCTCTTACTGCGAGTGACGGCCAAAGATCCTGTGCAGGAGTGCAACGAAGCCGAGCGCGGAGTGCGAATCATCTTCGAGTGCGCAGACGCCACGCAGCCAGATATCCGCGCGGACCTCATGTGGGTGGTCAGCGTCAGAGACAGCTTGGCCATCGCGCGACAGCGGCCTGACACGGGTGGTTGCAAAGCCTCATGTTCTGTTCGACACGGACGGCGAGCCTTCCTTGCGTCACTGGCAGGTGATCTTCCAGTTTCCGGCTGCGGACGGAGATATCGAGCCGTTTGCCCGCCGTCGGGCGTGGCAGCTTTCCTTGGACTCCCAGCCCAGCCTTGAGATCAAGCGTCTTCAGGAAGACGCCATGGCAATGACTCCGTTGACTAAGGTTGCCAGAGTAAAAGAGGCTTTGACCTCGCCCAGCTTTCGTGCTTGATGACGCGCGTGCCGTTTCGGGCCGCGCGTTCGTGTCGGCGCGTGCCGCGTCGGGCCGCGCGCTCGCGCGGACTGCTGCACCGCTGAAGCAGACGAAGAGAAAAGCCTAGCTTTTGCGCTTGACACGCGTGCCGTTTCGGGCCGCGTGCTCCAGCCCAGACTACAGCACGGCTTGGGCAGACGCAAAGAAAAGGCGCTCTCGGGGGGGAGGGAGGAGAGTTGAACTTGAAGCGCTCGTTGGGAGCTTTGGAAAGGGAAAGAGAAGAAAGAGAGAGAGAGAGAGAGAGAGAGAGAGAGAGAGAGAGAGAGAGAGAGAAAGAGAGAGAGAGAGAGAGAGAGAGAGACAGAGAAACAGAAAGAGAAAGAGAAAGAGAAAGAGAAAGAGAGAAAGAGAGAAAGAGAGAAAGAGAGAAAAAGAGAGAGAGAGAGAGAGAGAGAAGCAAGGGGCCAAGGACAGTTCTCCAAGCTATAGTTGTTCACTGCTTTGAAACTTCCGCCCCCCGGCTCTGCCGGACCTTACTTGTACATATATATATATATAAATTATACACATCATTTTCCAAGGCGTTTTTGAGAAGAAGATGTGAACCACGGAGACATCTTGGGCGCTCGTCCCGCCAGGTGGGCCAGAACTCGCCAGGACCTGTATACAACGTGCCCTCCACCGCCGTGCCCCAAGGTGCGAACTAAGACCCGGTCGAGCATCCGGGTGGCTGGCGAGGCAAATGATCACGCTGAAAGAAGCAGCTGGCATGCAAAGGACCGGCATTTTTGGCCCTGCTTTCTGGCTAAACCTGGTTGGGCTGGTTTGTTTGGTCGGTTGGTGGGTCGGCTGGTTGTTTGCTTTGCCTTGCTTGGTGTTGCTTGCTTGTGGGTAGCTTTGTTGTTTGCATGACAAATCCTCGCTGCACTTATGCTTTTATTCTTGCAGCAATTCGCATATGCTGGCCGCACACACTTGATGGATACAATCCCGAACACTTTTTCTAGCATGTATCATCTAGTTCAAACAGGGACGCCTGTGGCTGCCAATGTTGCTCAGACAGTTGACCGCTCCGAAGCGGTGCAGCCGTATTTGACCACCCGCGACAGCGTCCGCCTCTAGGGTCAAGCTCATTAACCGGTCGCGCAAGTTGCATGATGCGCGGAGCCTTTTGTGGCGCAACACTTCTTGTCCTTGTAGCCGTTGCTCTTGTTTCTGTCGCGTGGGTCAGTCTCCGGAACCAGCCGGAGCCTTCCATGTCCAAGTATGGGTATGGGTCAAAATGAAACCACCAGGGGACCGCAGGTTTTGGTCCTTCTTTCCATACAGGGTTCCATCCAAATTCCAGGTCGCTTCGTTTCGGATTTCGCCGAGGTCGGGGCGTCCAAGTCCCATGCCTTCGCCAACGAGCCCGCGAGGCGGGGCTCGGCGTTTGGCGCAGTGGCCCAGTCCCGGGGCTTGGGAATGAGTCCCTCGGGGGGGATGATGAAAGACACGGATTTCTTCGGATTTCTTTGAGAGACCGGGATTTGTACGCGAAGGTTTGACCAGAGAGCCCATTTGGTTCTTGGTCAGAGACTGCTTTGACAGCATACCTGAGAGCCCTTTGCCAGGTTCAAAGGAGCTGTCAGTAGTTGCGAGGGTGGGAAGGCTTGCTTAGTGGAGTGGTTCAGTTGCTCGAGTTGGAAGAGTATGAAATCAGGTTCCAGCTTTGACAGCTGGATGTCTCTTCTTTATATCCAAAACCAAA